>CM062295.1:6231346-6831346 GCA_031216915.1 Pictodentalium vernedei | reverse complement strand
ATTAAAATCAGTACCCTGTAAGAGAATGTGTCGCCATCTAACAGCATTAAAATCAGTACCCTGCAGGAGAATGTGTCGCCATCTAATATCATTAAAATCAGTACCCTGTAAGACGATGTGTCGCTATCTAATATCATTAAAATCAGTACACTGTAAGAGATTGTTTCGCCATCTAATATCAATAAAATCAGTACCCTCTAAGAGGATGTGTCGCTATCTTATATCATTAAAATCAGTACCATGTAAGAGAATGTGTCGCCATCTAATACCATTAAAATCAGTACCCTGTAAGAGAATGTGTCGCCATGTAATATCATTAAAATCAGTACCCTGTAAGAGAATGTGTCGCCATTTAATATCATTAAAATCAGTACCATGCAAGAGAATGTGTCGCCATCTAATATCATTAAAATCAGTACCCTGTAGGAGAAAGTGTCGCCATCTAATATCAATAAAATCACTACCCTGTAAGAGAATGTGTCGCCATTTAATATCATTAAAATCAGTACCCTGTAAGAGAATGTGTCGCCATCTAATAGCAATAAAATCAGTACCCTGTAGCAGAATGTGTCGCTATCTAATATCATTAAAATCAGTACCCTGTATGTAAATGTGTCGACATCTAATATCATTAAAATCAGTACCCTGTAAGAGAATGTGTCGCCATCTAATATCAATAAAATCAGTACCCTGTAAGAGAATGTGTCGCCATTTAATATCATTAAAATCTGTACCCTGTAAGAAAATATGTCGCTATCTAATAGCATTAAAATCAGCACCCTGTAGCAGAATGTGTCGCTATCTAATATCATTAAAATCAATACCCTGTAAGAGAATGTGTCGCCATCTAATAGCATTAAAATCAGCACCCTGTAGCAGAATGTGTCGCTATCTAATATCATTAAAATCAATACCCTGTAAGAGAATGTGTCGCCATCTAATAGCATTAAAATCAGTACCCTGTAGCAGAATGTGTCGCTATCTAATATCATTAAAATCAGTACACTGTAAGAGAATGTGTCGCCATCTAATAGCATTAAAATCAGTACCCTGTAGCAGATTGTGTCGCCATTTAATATCATTAAAATCAGTACCCTGTAAGAGAATCTGTCGCCATCTAATAGCATTAAAATCAGTACCCTGTAGCAGAATGTGTCGCTATCTAATATCATTAAAATCAGTACCCTGTAAGAGAATGTGTCGCCATCTAATAGCATTAAAATCAGAACCATGTAAGAGAATATATCGCCATCTAATACCATTAAAATCAGTACCCTGTAAGAGAATATGTCGCCATCTAATATCATTGAAATCAGTACCCTGAAAGAGAATATGTCGCCATCTAATACCATTAAAATCAGTACCCTGTAAGAGAATGTGTCGCCATTTAATATCATTAAAATCAGTAACCTGTAAAGTGAATGTGTCGCCATCTTATATCATTAAAATCAGTACCCTGTAAGAGAATGTGTCGCCATCTAATATCAATAAAATCAGTACCCTGTAAGAGAATGTGTCGCCATTTAATATTATTAAAATCAGTACCCTGTAAGAGAATGTGTCGCCATCTAATAGCATTAAAATCAGTACCCTGTAAGAGAATGTGTTGCCATCTAATATCATTAAAATCAGTACGTACCCTGTAAGAGAATGTGTCGCCATCTAATATCATTAAAATCAGTACCCTGTAAGAGAATGTGTCGCCATCTAATAGCATTAAAATCTGTACCCTGTAGGAGAATGTGTCGCCATCTAATACCATTAAAATCAGCACTCTGTAAGTGAATGTTTCGCCATCTAATATCATTAAAATCAGTACCCTGTAAGAGAATGTGTCGCCATCTAATATCATTAAAATCAGTACCTTGTAAGAGAATGTGTCTCCAACTAATATCATTAAAATCAGTACCCTGTAAGAGAATGTGTCGCCATCTAATATCATTAAAATCAGTACCCTGTAAGTGAATGTATCGCCAACTAATATCACTAAAATCAGTACCCTGTAAGAGAATGTGTCGCCATCTAATAGCATTAAAATTAGTACCCTGTAAGAGAATGTGTCGCCATCTAATATCATTAAAATCAGTATCCTGTAAGAGAATGTGTCGCCATCTAATATCATTAAAATCAGTACCCTGTAAGACGATGTGTCGCTATCTAATATCATTAAAATCAGTACACTGTAAGAGAATGTGTCGCCATCTAATATCAATAAAATCAGTACCCTGGAAGAGGATGTGTCGCTATCTAATATCATTAAAATCAGTACCCCGTAAGAGAATGTGTCGCCATCTAATATCATTAAAATCAGTACCCTGTAAGAGAATGTGTCGCCATCTAATATCAATAAAATCAGTACCCTGTAAGAGAATGTGTCGCCATTTAATATCATTAAAATCTGTACCCTGTAAGAGAATGTGTCGCCATCTAATAGCATTAAAATCAGTACCCTGTAGCAGAATGTGGCGCTATCTAATATCATTAAAATCAGTACCCTGTAAGAGAATGTGTCGCCATCTAGTAGCATTAAAATCAGAACCATGTAAGAGAATATGTCGCCATCTAGTACCATTAAAATCAGTACCCTGTAAGAGAATGTGTCGCCATCTTATATCATTAAAATCAGTACCCTGTAAGAGAATGCGTCGCCATATAATACCATTAAAATCAGTACCCTGTAAGAGAATGTGTCGCCATCTAATATCATTAAAAGAAGTACCCTGTAAGAGAATGTGTCGCCATTTAATATCATTAAAATCAGTAACCTGTAAAGTGAATGTGTCGCCATCTTATATCATTAAAATCAGTACCCTGTAAGAGAATGTGTCGCCATCTAATATCAATAAAATCACACCCTGTAAGAGAATGTGTCGCCATTTAATATCATTAAAATCAGTACCCTGTAGGAGAATGTGTCGCCATCTAATAGCATTAAAATTAGTACCCTGTAGGAGAATGTGTCGCTATCTAATATCACTAAAATCAGTACCCTGTAAGAGAAAGTGTCGCCATCTAATATCATGAAAATCAGTACCCTGTAAGAGAATGTGTCGCCATCTAATAGCATTAAAATCTGTACCCTGTAGGAGAATGTGTCGCCATCTAATACCATTAAAATCAGTACCCTGTAAGTGAATGTTTCGCCATTTAATATCATTAAAATCAGTACCCTGTAAGAGAATGTGTCGCCATCTAATATCTTAAAATCAGTACCTTGTAAGAGAATGTGTCGCTAACTAATATCATTAAAATCAGTACCCTGTAAGAGAATGTGTCGCCATCTAATATCATTAAAATCAGTACCCTGTAAGTGAATGTGTCGCCAACTAATATCACTAAAATCAGTACCCTGTAAGAGAATATGTCGCCAACTAATAGCATTAAAATTAGTACCCTGTAAGAGAATGTGTCGCCATCTAATATCATTAAAATCAGTACCCTGTAAGAGAATGTGTCGCCATCTAATATCATTAAAATCAGTACCCTGTAAGAGGATGTGTCGCTATCTAATATCATTAAAATCAGTACCCTGTAAGAGAATGTGTCGCCATCTAATATCAATAAAATCAGTACCCTGTAAGATGATGTGTCGCTATCTAATATCATTAAAATCAGTACCCTGTAAGAGAATGTGTCGCCATCTAATATCAATAAAATCAGTACCCTGTAAGAGAATGTGTCGCTATCTAATATCATTAAAATCAGTACCTTGTAGGAGAATGTGTCGCCATATATTATTATTAAAATCAGTACCCTATAAGTGAATGTGTCGCCATCTAATATCATTAAAATCAGTACCCTGTAAGCGAATGTGTCGCCATCTTATATCATCAAAATCAGTACCCTGTAGAAGAATGTGTCGCCATCTAATATCAATAAAATCAGTACCCTGTAAGAGAATGTGTCGCTATCTAATATCAATAAAATCAGTACCCTGTAAGAGAATGTGTCGCCATTTAACATCATTAAAATCAGTACCCTATAAGTGAATGTGTCGCCATTTAATATCAATAAAATCAGTACCCTGTAAGAGAATGTGTCGCTATCTAATATCATTAAAATCAGTACCCTGTAAGCGAATGTGTCGCCATCTTATATCATCAAAATCAGTACCCTGTAAGAGAATGTCTCGCCATCTAATATCATTAAAATCAGTACCCTGTAAGTGAATGTGTCGCCATCTTATATCATCAAAATCAGTACCCTGTAAGAGAATGTGTCGCCATCTAATATCAATAAAATCAGTACCCTGTAAGAGAATGTGTCGCCATTTAACATCATTAAAATCAGTACCCTGTAAGAGAATGTGTCGCCATCTAATAGCATTAAAATCAGTACCCTGTAGGAGAATGTGTCGCTATCTAATATTAATAAATCAGTACCCTGTGAGAGAATGTGTCGCCATCTTATATCATTAAAATCAGTACCCTGTAAGTGAATGTGTCGCCATCTTATATCATCAAAATCAGTACCCTGTAAGAGAATGTGTCGCCATTTAATATCATTAAAATCAGTACCCTGTAAGAGAATGTGTCGCGATCTAATAACATTAAAATCAGTACCCTGTAAGAGAATGTGTCGCCATCTAATATCAATAAAATCAGTACCCTGTAAGATGATGTGGCGCTATCTAATATCATTAAAATCAGTACCCTGTAAGAGAATGTGTCGCCATCTAATATCAATAAAATCAGTACCCTGTAAGAGAATGTGTCGCTATCTAATATCATTAAAATCAGTACCCTGTAAGAGAATGTGTCGCCATCTTTTATCATTAAAATCAGTACCCTATAAGTGAATGTGTCGCCATCTAATATCATTAAAATCAGTACCCTGTAAGCGAATGTGTCGCCATCTTATATCATCAAAATCAGTACCCTGTAAGAGAATGTGTCGCCATCTAATATCAATAAAATCAGTACCCTGTAAGAGAATGTGTCGCCATCTAATATCAATAAAATCAGTACCCTGTAAGAGAATGTGTCGCCATTTAACATCATTAAAATCAGTACCCTATAAGTGAATGTGTCGCCATCTAATATCAATAAAATCAGTACCCTGTAAGAGAATGTGTCGCCATCTAATATCAATAAAATCAGTACCCTGTAAGAGAATCTGTCGCCATTTAACATCATTAAAATCAGTACCCTGTAAGAGAATGTGTCGCCATCTAATATCATTAAAATCAGTACCCTGTAAGTGAATGTGTCGCCATCTTATATCATCAAAATCAGTACCCTGTAAGAGAATGTGTCGCCATTTAATATCATTAAAATCAGTACCCTGTAAGAGAATGTGTCGCCATCTAACAGCATTAAAATCAGTACCCTGTAGGAGAATGTGTCGTCATCTAATATCATTAAAATCAATACCCTGAAAGATAATGTGTCGCCCTCTAATATTATTAAAATCAGTACCCTGTGAGAGAATATGTCGCCATCTAATATCATTAAAATCAGTACTATGTAAGTGAATGTGTCGCCATCTTATATCATCAAAATCAGTACCCTGTATGAGAATGTGTCGTCATTTAATATCATTAGAATCAGTACCCTGTAAGAGAATGTGTCGTCATCTAATATCATTAAAATCAGTACCTTATAAGTGAATGTGTCGCCATCTAATATCATTAAAATCAGTACCATGTATGTAAATGTGTCGCCATCTAATATCATTAAAATCTTTACCTTGCAGGAGAATGTGTCGCCATTTAATATCATTAAAATCAGTACCCTTTAAGAGAATGTGGCGCCATCTAACAGCATTAAAATTAGTACCCTGCAGGAGAATGTGTCGCCATCTAATATCATTAAAATCAGTACTCTGTAAGAGAATGTGTCGCCATCTAATACCATTAAAATCAGTACCCTAAAAGTACATGTGTCGCTATCTAATACCATTAAAATCAGTACCCTATAAGTGAATGTTTCGCCATCTAATATCATTAAAATCAGTACCCTGTATGTAAATGTGTCGACATCTAATATCATTAAAATCAGTACCCTGTAAGAGAATGTGTCGCCATCTAATATCATTAAAATCAGTACACTGTAGGAGAATGTGTCGCTATCTAATATCATTAAAATCAGTACCCTGTAAGAGAATGTGTCGCCATCTACTATCATTAAAATCAGTAAACTGTAAGTGAATGTGTCGCCATCTTATATCATCAAAATCAGTACCCTGTAAGAGAATATGTCGCCATTTAATATCATTAAAATCAGTACCCTGTAAGGGAATGCGTCGCCATCTAATATCATTAAAATCAGTACCCTGTAGGAGAATGTGTCGCCATCTAATATCATTAAAATCAGTACCCTGTAAGACGATGTGTCGCTATCTAATATCATTAAAATCAGTACACTGTAAGAGATTGTGTCGCCATCTAATATCAATAAAATCAGTACCCTCTAAGAGGATGTGTCGCTATCTTATATCATTAAAATCAGTACCCTGTAAGAGAATATGTCGCCATCTAATACCATTAAAATCAGTACCCTGTAAGAGAATGTGTCGCCATCTTATATCATTAAAATCAGTACCCTGTAAGAGAATATGTCGCCATCTAATACCATTAAAATCAGTACCCTGTAAGAGAATGTGTCGCCATGTAATATCATTAAAATCAGTACCCTGTAAGAGAATGTGTCGCCATTTAATATCATTAAAATCAGTACCATGTAAGAGAATGTGTCGCCATCTAATATCATGAAAATCAGTACCCTGTAAGACGATGTGTCGCTATCTAATATCATTAAAATCAGTACACTGTAAGTGAATGTGTCGCCATCTAATATCATTAGAAGCAGTACCCTGTAAGAGAATGTGTCGCCATCTTATATCATTAAAATCAGTACCCTGTAACAGAATATGTCGCCATCTAATACCATTAAAATCAGTACCCTGTAAGAGAATGTGTCGCCATGTAATATCATTAAAATCCGTACCCTGTAAGAGAATGTGTCGCCATTTAATATCATTAAAATCAGTACCATGCAAGAGAATGTGTCGCCATCTAATATCATTAAAATCAGTACCCTGTAGGACAATGTGTCGCCATCTAATATCAATAAAATCAGTACCCTGTAAGAGAATGTGTCGCCATTTAATATCATTGAAATCAGTACCCTGTAAGAGAATGTGTCGCCATCTAATAGCAATAAAATCAGTACCCTGTAGCAGAATGTGTCGCTATCTAATATCGTTAAAATCAGTACCCTGTATGTAAATGTGTCGACATCTAATATCATTAAAATCAGTACCCTGTAAGAGAATGTGTCGCCATCTAATATCAATAAAATCAGTACCCTGTAAGAGAATGTGTCGCCATTTAATATCATTAAAATCTGTACCCTGTAAGAAAATATGTCGCTATCTAATAGCATTAAAATCAGCACGCTGTAGCAGAATGTGTCGCTATCTAATATCATTAAAATCAATACCCTGTAAGAGAATGTGTCGCCATCTAATAGCATTAAAATCAGCACCCTGTAGCAGAATGTTTCGCTATCTAATATCATTAAAATCAATACCCTGTAAGAGAATGTGTCGCCATCTAATAGCATTAAAATCAGTACCCTGTAGCAGAATGTGTCGCTATCTAATATCATTAAAATCAGTACACTGTAAGAGAATGTGTCGCCATCTAATAGCATTAAAATCAGTACCCTGTAGCAGATTGTGTCGCCATTTAATATCATTAAAATCAGTACCCTGTAGCAGAATGTGTCGCTATCTAATATCATTAAAATCAGTACCCTGTAAAAGAATGTGTCGCCATCTAATAGCATTAAAATCAGAACCATGTAAGAGAATATATCGCCATCTAATACCATTAAAATCAGTACCCTGCAAGAGAATATGTCGCCATCTAATATCATTAAAATCAGTACCCTGAAAGAGAATATGTCGCCATCTAATACCATTAAAATCAGTACCCTGTAAGAGAATGTGTCGCCATTTAATATCATTAAAATCAGTAACCTGTAAAGTGAATGTGTCGCCATCTTATATCATTAAAATCAGTACCCTGTAAGAGAATGTGTCGCCATCTAATATCAATAAAATCAGTACCCTGTAAGAGAATGTGTCGCCATTTAATATTATTAAAATCAGTACCCTGTAAGGGAATGTGTCGCCATCTAATAGCATTAAAATCAGTACCCTGTAGGAGAATGTGTCGCTATCTAATATCATTAAAATCAGTACCCTGTAAGTGAATGTGTCGCCATTTAATATCATCAAAATCAGTACGCTGTAAGAGAATGCGTCGCCATCTAATAGCATTAAAATCAGTACCCTGTAAGAGAATGTGTTGCCATCTAATATCATTAAAATCAGTACGTACCCTGTAAGAGAATGTGTCGCCATCTAATATCATTAAAATCAGTACCCTGTAAGAGAATGTGTCGCCATCTAATAGCATTAAAATCTGTACCCTGTAGGAGAATGTGTCGCCATCTAATACCATTAAAATCAGTACACTGTAAGTGAATGTTTCGCCATCTAATATCATTAAAATCAGTACCCTGTAAGAGAATGTGTCGCCATCTAATATCATTAAAATCAGTACATTGTAAGAGAATGTGTCGCCAACTAATATCATTAAAATCAGTACCCTGTAAGAGAATGTGTCGCCATCTAATATCATTAAAATCAGTACCCTGTAAGTGAATGTATCGCCAACTAATATCACTAAAATCAGTACCCTGTAAGAGAATGTGTCGCCATCTAATAGCATTAAAATTAGTACCCTGTAAGAGAATGTGTCGCCATCTAATATCATTAAAATCAGTACCCTGTAGGAGAATGTGTCGCCATCTAATATCATTAAAATCAGTACTCTGTAAGACGATGTGTCGCTATCTAATATCATTAAAATCAGTACACTGTAAGAGAATGTGTCGCCATCTAATATCAATAAAATCAGTACCCTGTAAGAGGATGTGTCGCTATCTAATATCATTAAAATCAGTACCCTGTAAGAGAATGTGTCGCCATCTAATATCATTAAAATCAGTACCCTGTAAGAGAATGTGTCGCCATCAAATATCAATAAAATCAGTACCCTGTAAGAGAATGTGTCGCCATTTAATATCATTAAAATCTGTACCCTGTAAGAGAATGTGTCGCCATCTAATAGCATTAAAATTAGTACCCTGTAGGAGAATGTGTCGCTATCTAATATCATTAAAATCAGTACCCTGTAAGAGAATGTGTCGCCATTTAATATCATCAAAATCAGTACCCTGTAAAAGAATGTGTCGCCATCTTATCGCATTAAAATCAGTACCCTGTAAGAGAATGTGTTGCCATCTAATATCATTAAAATCAGTACGTACCCTGTAAGTGAATGTTTCGCCATCTAATATCATTAAAATCAGTACCCTGTAAGAGAATGTGTCGCCATCTAATATCTTAAAATCAGTACCTTGTAAGAGAATGTGTCGCTAACTAATATCATTAAAATCGGTACCCTGTAAGAGAATGTGTCGCCATCTAATATCATTAAAATCAGTACCCTGTAAGTGAATGTGTCGCCAACAAATATCACTAAAATCAGTACCCTGTAAGAGAATATGTCGCCATCTAATAGCATTAAAATTAGTACCCTGTAAGAGAATGTGTCGCCATCTAATGTCATTAAAATCAGTACCCTGTAAGAGAATGTGTCGCCATCTAATATCATTAAAATCAGTACCCTGTAAGAGGATGTGTCGCTATCCAATATCATTAAAATCAGTACCCTGTAAGAGAATGTGTCGCCATCTAATATCAATAAAATCAGTACCCTGTAAGAGGATGTGTCGCTATCTAATATCATTAAAATCAGCACCCTGTAAGAGAATGTGTCGCCATCTAATATCAATAAAATCAGTACCCTGTAAGAGAATGTGTCGCTATCTAATATCATTAAAATCAGTACCCTGTAAGAGAATGTGTCGCCATCTTTTATCATTAAAATCAGGACCCTATAAGTGAATGTGTCGCCATCTAATATCATTAAAATCAGTACCCTGTAAGCGAATGTGTCGCCATCTTATATCATCAAAATCAGTACCCTGTAAGAGAATGTGTCGCCATCTAATATCAATAAAATCAGTACCCTGTAAGAGAATGTGTCGCCATCTAATATCAATAAAATCAGTACCCTGTAAGAGAATGTGTCGCCATTTAACATCATTAAAATCAGTACCCTATAAGTGAATGTGTCGCCATCTAATATCAATAAAATCAGTACCCTGTAAGAGAATGTGTCGCTATCTAATATCATTAAAATCAGTACCCTGTAAGCGAATGTGTCGCCATCTTATATCATCAAAATCAGTACCCTGTAAGAGAATGTGTCGCCATCTAATATCATTAAAATCAGTACCCTGTAAGGGAATGTGTCGCCATCTTATATCATCGAAATCAGTACCCTGTAAGAGAATGTGTCGCCATCTAATATCATTAAAATCAGTACCCTGTAAGAGAATGTGTCGCCATCTTATATCATCAAAATCAGTACCCTGTAAGAGAATGTGTCGCCAACTAATATCATTAAAATCAGTACCCTGTAAGTGAATGTGTCGCCATCTTATATCATCGAAATCAGTACCCTGTAAGAGAATGTGTCGCCATCTAATAGCAATAAAATCAGTACCCTGTAAGAGAATGTGTCGCCATTTAACATCATTAACATCAGTACCCTGTAAGTGAATGTGTCGCCATCTAATAGCATTAAAATCAGTACCCCGTAGGAGAATGTGTCGCTATCTAATAGCAAGAAATCAGTACCCTGTAAGAGAATGTGTCGCCATCTAATGTCATTAAAATCAGTAACCTGTAAGTGAATGTGTCGCCATCTTATATCATCAAAATCAGTACTCTGTAAGAGAATGTGTCGCCATTTAATATCATTAAAATCAGTAAACTGTAAGAGAATGTGTCGCCATCTAACAGCATTAAAATCAGTACCCTGTAGGAGAATGTGTCGTCATCTAATATCATTAAAATCAGTACCCTGAAAGATAATGTGTCGCCCTCTAATATTATTAAAATCAGTACCCTGTGAGAGAATGTGTCGCCATCTAATATCATTAAAATCAGTACTCTGTAAGTGAATGTGTCGCCATCTTATATCATCAAAATCAGTACCCTGTATGAGAATGTGTCGTCATCTAATATCATTAAAATCAGTACCCTGTAAGAGAATGTGTCGTCATCTAATACCATTAAAATCAGTACCTTATAAGTGAATGTGTCGCCATCTAATATCATTAAAATCAGTACCATGTATGTGAATGTGTCGCCATCTAATATCATTAAAATCAGTACCTTGCAAGAGAATGTGTCGCCATTTAATATCATTAAAATCAGTACCCTTTAAGAGAATGTGGCGCCATCTAACAGCATTAAAATTAGTACCCTGCAGGAGAATGTGTCGCCATCTAATATCATTAAAATCAGTACCCTGTAAGAGAATGTGTCGCCATATAATACCATTAAAATCAGTACCCTAAAAGTAAATGTGTCGCCATCTAATACCATTAAAATCAGTACCCTATAAGTGAAAGTTTCGCCATCTAATATCATTAAAATCAGTACCCTGTATGTAAATGTGTCGACATCTAATATCATTAAAATCAGTACCCTGTAAGAGAATGTGTCGCCATCTAGTATCATTAAAATCAGTACACTGTAGGAGAATGTGTCGCTATCTAATATCATTAAAATCAGTACCCTGTAAGAGAATGTGTCGCCATCTACTATCATTAAAATCAGTAACCTGTAAGTGAATGTGTCGCCATCTTATATCATCAAAATCAGTACCCTGTAAGAGAATGTGTCGCCATTTAATATCATTAAAATCAGTACCCTGTAAGAGAATGTGTCGCCATCTAACAGCATTAAAATCAGTACCCTGTAGGAGAATGTGTCGTCATCTAATATCATTAAAATCAATACCCTGAAAGATAATGTGTCGCCCTCTAATATTATTAAAATCAGTACCCTGTGAGAGAATGTGTCGCCATCTAATATCATTAAAATCAGTACTATGTAAGTGAATGTGTCGCCAACTTATATCATCAAAATCTGTACCCTGTAAGAGAATGTGTCGCCATCTAATAGCATTAAAATCAGTACCCTGTAGCAGAATGTGGCGCTATCTAATATCTTTAAAATCAGCACCCAGTAAGAGAATGTGTCGCCATCTAATAGCATCAAAATCAGAACCATGTAAGAGAATATGTCGCCATCTAATACCATTAAAATCAGTACCCCTGTAAGAGAATGTGTCGCCATCTTATATCATTAAAATCAGTACCCTGTAAGAGAATGCGTCGCCATATAATACCATTAAAATCAGTACCCTGTAAGAGAATGTGTCGCCATCTAATATCATTAACAGAAGTACCCTGTAAGAGAATGTTTCGCCATTTAATATCATTAAAATCAGTAACCTGTAAAGTGTATGTGTCGCCATCTTATATCATTAAAATCAGTACCCTGTAAGAGAATGTGTCGCCATCTAATATCAATAAAATCAGTACCCTGTAAGAGAATGTGTCGCCATTTAATATCATTAAAATCAGTACCGTGTAAGAGAATGTGTCGCCATCTAATAGCATTAAAATTAGTACCATGTAGGAGAATGTGTCGCTATCTAATATCATTAAAATCAGTACCCTGTAAGAGAATGTGTCGCCATTTAATATCATCAAAATCAGTACCCTGTAAAAGAATGTGTCGCCATCTTATCGCATTAAAATAAGTACCCTGTAAGAGAATGTGTTGCCATCTAATATCATTAAAATCAGTACGTACCCTGTAAGTGAATGTTTCGCCATCTAATATCATTAAAATCAGTACCCTGTAAGAGAATGTGTCGCCATCTAATATCTTAAAATCAGTACCTTGTAAGAGAATGTGTCGCTAACTAATATCATTAAAATCAGTACCCTGTAAGAGAATGTGTCGCCATCTAATATCATTAAAATCAGTACCCTGTAAGTGAATGTGTCGCCAACAAATATCACTAAAATCAGTACCCTGTAAGAGAATATGTCGCCATCTAATAGCATTAAAATTAGTACCCTGTAAGAGAATGTGTCGCCATCTAATATCATTAAAATCAGTACCCTGTAAGAGAATGTGTCGCCATCTAATATCATTAAAATCAGTACCCTGTAAGAGGATGTGTCGCTATCCAATATCATTAAAATCAGTACCCTGTAAGAGAATGTGTCGCCATCTAATATCAATAAAATCAGTACCCTGTAAGAGGATGTGTCGCTATCTAATATCATTAAAATCAGCACCCTGTAAGAGAATGTGTCGCCATCTAATATCAATAAAATCAGTACCCTGTAAGAGAATGTGCCGCTATCTAATATCATTAAAATCAGTACCCTGTAAGAGAATGTGTCGCCATCTTTTATCATTAAAATCAGGACCCTATAAGTGAATGTGTCGCCATCTAATATCATTAAAATCAGTACCCTGTAAGCGAATGTGTCGCCATCTTATATCATCAAAATCAGTACCCTGTAAGAGAATGTGTCGCCATCTAATATCAATAAAATCAGTACCCTGTAAGAGAATGTGTCGCCATCTAATATCAATAAAATCAGTACCCTGTAAGAGAATGTGTCGCCATTTAACATCATTAAAATCAGTACCCTATAAGTGAATGTGTCGCCATCTAATATCAATAAAATCAGTACCCTGTAAGAGAATGTGTCGCTATCTAATATCATTAAAATCAGTACCCTGTAAGCGAATGTGTCGCCATCTTATATCATCAAAATCAGTACCCTGTAAGAGAATGTGTCGCCATCTAATATCATTAAAATCAGTACCCTGTAAGGGAATGTGTCGCCATCTTATATCATCGAAATCAGTACCCTGTAAGAGAATGTGTCGCCATCTAATATCATTAAAATCAGTACCCTGTAAGAGAATGTGTCGCCATCTTATATCATCAAAATCAGTACCCTGTAAGAGAATGTGTCGCCAACTAATATCATTAAAATCAGTACCCTGTAAGTGAATGTGTCGCCATCTTATATCATCGAAATCAGTACCCTGTAAGAGAATGTGTCGCCATCTAATAGCAATAAAATCAGTACCCTGTAAGAGAATGTGTCGCCATTTAACATCATTAACATCAGTACCCTGTAAGTGAATGTGTCGCCATCTAATAGCATTAAAATCAGTACCCCGTAGGAGAATGTGTCGCTATCTAATAGCAAGAAATCAGTACCCTGTAAGAGAATGTGTCGCCATCTAATGTCATTAAAATCAGTAACCTGTAAGTGAATGTGTCGCCATCTTATATCATCAAAATCAGTACCCTGTAAGAGAATGTGTCGCCATTTAATATCATTAAAATCAGTAAACTGTAAGAGAATGTGTCGCCATCTAACAGCATTAAAATCAGTACCCTGTAGGAGAATGTGTCGTCATCTAATATCATTAAAATCAGTACCCTGAAAGATAATGTGTCGCCCTCTAATATTATTAAAATCAGTACCCTGTGAGAGAATGTGTCGCCATCTAATATCATTAAAATCAGTACTCTGTAAGTGAATGTGTCGCCATCTTATATCATCAAAATCAGTACCCTGTATGAGAATGTGTCGTCATCTAATATCATTAAAATCAGTACCCTGTAAGAGAATGTGTCGTCATCTAATACCATTAAAATCAGTACCTTATAAGTGAATGTGTCGCCATCTAATATCATTAAAATCAGTACCATGTATGTGAATGTGTCGCCATCTAATATCATTAAAATCAGTACCTTGCAAGAGAATGTGTCGCCATTTAATATCATTAAAATCAGTACCCTTTAAGAGAATGTGGCGCCATCTAACAGCATTAAAATTAGTACCCTGCAGGAGAATGTGTCGCCATCTAATATCATTAAAATCAGTACCCTGTAAGAGAATGTGTCGCCATATAATACCATTAAAATCAGTACCCTAAAAGTAAATGTGTCGCCATCTAATACCATTAAAATCAGTACCCTATAAGTGAAAGTTTCGCCATCTAATATCATTAAAATCAGTACCCTGTATGTAAATGTGTCGACATCTAATATCATTAAAATCAGTACCCTGTAAGAGAATGTGTCGCCATCTAGTATCATTAAAATCAGTACACTGTAGGAGAATGTGTCGCTATCTAATATCATTAAAATCAGTACCCTGTAAGAGAATGTGTCGCCATCTACTATCATTAAAATCAGTAACCTGTAAGTGAATGTGTCGCCATCTTATATCATCAAAATCAGTACCCTGTAAGAGAATGTGTCGCCATTTAATATCATTAAAATCAGTACCCTGTAAGAGAATGTGTCGCCATCTAACAGCATTAAAATCAGTACCCTGTAGGAGAATGTGTCGTCATCTAATATCATTAAAATCAATACCCTGAAAGATAATGTGTCGCCCTCTAATATTATTAAAATCAGTACCCTGTGAGAGAATGTGTCGCCATCTAATATCATTAAAATCAGTACTATGTAAGTGAATGTGTCGCCAACTTATATCATCAAAATCTGTACCCTGTAAGAGAATGTGTCGCCATCTAATAGCATTAAAATCAGTACCCTGTAGCAGAATGTGGCGCTATCTAATATCTTTAAAATCAGCACCCAGTAAGAGAATGTGTCGCCATCTAATAGCATCAAAATCAGAACCATGTAAGAGAATATGTCGCCATCTAATACCATTAAAATCAGTACCCTGTAAGAGAATGTGTCGCCATCTTATATCATTAAAATCAGTACCCTGTAAGAGAATGCGTCGCCATATAATACCATTAAAATCAGTACCCTGTAAGAGAATGTGTCGCCATCTAATATCATTAACAGAAGTACCCTGTAAGAGAATGTTTCGCCATTTAATATCATTAAAATCAGTAACCTGTAAAGTGTATGTGTCGCCATCTTATATCATTAAAATCAGTACCCTGTAAGAGAATGTGTCGCCATCTAATATCAATAAAATCAGTACCCTGTAGGAGAATGTGTCGCCATTTAATATCATTAAAATCAGTACCGTGTAAGAGAATGTGTCGCCATCTAATAGCATTAAAATTAGTACCATGTAGGAGAATGTGTCGCTATCTAATATCATTAAAATCAGTACCCTGTAAGAGAATGTGTCGCCATTTAATATCATCAAAATCAGTACCCTGTAAAAGAATGTGTCGCCATCTTATCGCATTAAAATAAGTACCCTGTAAGAGAATGTGTTGCCATCTAATATCATTAAAATCAGTACGTACCCTGTAAGTGAATGTTTCGCCATCTAATATCATTAAAATCAGTACCCTGTAAGAGAATGTGTCGCCATCTAATATCTTAAAATCAGTACCTTGTAAGAGAATGTGTCGCTAACTAATATCATTAAAATCAGTACCCTGTAAGAGAATGTGTCGCCATCTAATATCATTAAAATCACTACCCTGTAAGTGAATGTGTCGCCAACAAATATCACTAAAATCAGTACCCTGTAAGAGAATATGTCGCCATCTAATAGCATTAAAATTAGTACCCTGTAAGAGAATGTGTCGCCATCTAATATCATTAAAATCAGTACCCTGTAAGAGAATGTGTCGCCATCTAATATCATTAAAATCAGTACCCTGTAAGAGGATGTGTCGCTATCCAATATCATTAAAATCAGTACCCTGTAAGAGAATGTGTCGCCATCTAATATCAATAAAATCAGTACCCTGTAAGAGGATGTGTCGCTATCTAATATCATTAAAATCAGCACCCTGTAACAGAATGTGTCGCCATCTAATATCAATAAAATCAGTACCCTGTAAGAGAATGTGCCGCTATCTAATATCATTAAAATCAGTACCCTGTAAGAGAATGTGTCGCCATCTTTTATCATTAAAATCAGGACCCTATAAGTGAATGTGTCGCCATCTAATATCATTAAAATCAGTACCCTGTAAGCGAATGTGTCGCCATCTTATATCATCAAAATCAGTACCCTGTAAGAGAATGTGTCGCCATCTAATATCAATAAAATCAGTACCCTGTAAGAGAATGTGTCGCCATCTAATATCAATAAAATCAGTACCCTGTAAGAGAATGTGTCGCCATTTAACATCATTAAAATCAGTACCCTATAAGTGAATGTGTCGCCATCTAATATCAATAAAATCAGTACCCTGTAAGAGAATGTGTCGCTATCTAATATCATTAAAATCAGTACCCTGTAAGCGAATGTGTCGCCATCTTATATCATCAAAATCAGTACCCTGTAAGAGAATGTGTCGCCATCTAATATCATTAAAATCAGTACCCTGTAAGGGAATGTGTCGCCATCTTATATCATCGAAATCAGTATCCTGTAAGAGAATGTGTCGCCATCTAATATCATTAAAATCAGTACCCTGTAAGAGAATGTGTCGCCATCTTATATCATCAAAATCAGTACCCTGTAAGAGAATGTGTCGCCATCTAATATCATTAAAATCAGTACCCTGTAAGTGAATGTGTCGCCATCTTATATCATCGAAATCAGTACCCTGTAAGAGAATGTGTCGCCATCTAATAGCAATAAAATCAGTACCCTGTAAGAGAATGTGTCGCCATTTAACATCATTAACATCAGTACCCTGTAAGTGAATGTGTCGCCATCTAATAGCATTAAAATCAGTACCCCGTAGGAGAATGTGTCGCTATCTAATAGCAAGAAATCAGTACCCTGTAAGAGAATGTGTCGCCATCTAATATCATTAAAATCAGTAACCTGTAAGTGAATGTGTCGCCATCTTATATCATCAAAATCAGTACCCTGTAAGAGAATGTGTCGCCATTTAATATCATTAAAATCAGTACCCTGTAAGAGAATGTGTCGCCATCTAACAGCATTAAAATCAGTGCCCTGTAGGAGAATGTGTCGTCATCTAATATCATTAAAATCAGTACCCTGAAAGATAATGTGTCGCCCTCTAATATTATTAAAATCAGTACCCTGTGAGAGAATGTGTCGCCATCTAATATCATTAAAATCAGTACTCTGTAAGTGAATGTGTCGCCATCTTATATCATCAAAATCAGTACCCTGTATGAGAATGTGTCGTCATCTAATATCATTAAAATCAGTACCCTGTAAGAGAATGTGTCGTCATCTAATACCATAAAAATCAGTACCATGTATGTGAATGTGTCGCCATATAATATCATTAAAATCAGTACCTTGCAAGAGAATGTGTCGCCATTTAATATCATTAAAATCAGTACCCTTTAAGAGAATGTGGCGCCATCTAACAGCATTAAAATTAGTACCCTGCAGGAGAATGTGTCGCCATCTAATATCATTAAAATCAGTACCCTGTAAGAGAATGTGTCGCCATATAATACCATTAAAATCAGTACCCTAAAAGTAAATGTGTCGCCATCTAATACCATTAAAATCAGTACCCTATAAGTGAAAGTTTCGCCATCTAATATCATTAAAATCAGAACCCTGTATGTAAATGTGTCGACATCTAATATCATTAAAATCAGTACCCTGTAAGAGAATGTGTCGCCATCTAGTATCATTAAAATCAGTACACTGTAGGAGAATGTGTCGCTATCTAATATCATTAAAATCAGTACCCTGTAAGAGAATGTGTCGCCATCTACTATCATTAAAATCAGTAACCTGTAAGTGAATGTGTCGCCATCTTATATCATCAAAATCAGTACCCTGTCAGAGAATGTGTCGCCATTTAATATCATTAAAATCAGTACCCTGTAAGAGAATGTGTCGCCATCTAACAGCATTAAAATCAGTACCCTGTAGGAGAATGTGTCGTCATCTAATATCATTAAAATCAATACCCTGAAAGATAATGTGTCGCCCTCTAATATTATTAAAATCAGTACCCTGTGAGAGAATGTGTCGCCATCTAATATCATTAAAATCAGTACTATGTAAGTGAATGTGTCGCCATCTTATATCATCAAAATCAGTACCCTGTATGAGAATGTGTCGTCATCTAATATCATTAGAATCAGTACCCTGTAAGAGAATGTGTCGCCATCTTATATCATTAAAATCAGTACCCTGTAAGAGAATATGTCGCCATCTAATACCATTAAAATCAGTACCCTGTAAGAGAATGTGTCGCCATGTAATATCATTAAAATCAGTACCCTGTAAGAGAATGTGTCGCCATTTAATATCATTAAAATCAGCACCATGTAAGAGAATGTGTCGCCATCTAATATCATTAAAATCAGTACCTTGTAGGAGAATGTGTCGCCATCTAATATCAATAAAATCAGTACCCTGTAAGAGAATGTGTCGCCATTTAATATCATTAAAATCAGCACCATGTAAGAGAATGTGTCGACATCTAATATCATTAAAATCAGTACCCTGTAAGAGAATGTGTCGCCATCTAATATCAATAAAATCAGTACCCTGTAAGAGACTGTGTCGCCATTTAATATCATTAAAATCAGTACCCTGTAAGAAAATATGTCGCCATCTAATAGCATTAAAATCAGCACCCTGCAGTAGAATGTGTCGCTGTCTAATATCATTAAAATCAGTACCCTGTAAGAGAATGTGTCGCCATCAAATAGCATTAAAATCAGTACCCTGTAGCAGAATGTGTCGCTATCTAATATCATTAAAATCAATACCCTGTAAGAGAATGTGTCGCCATCTAATAGCATTAAAATCAGTACCCTGTAGCAGAATGTGTCGCTATCTAATATCATTAAAATCAGTACACTGTAAGAGAATGTGTCGTCATCTAATACCATAAAAATCAGTACCATGTATGTGAATGTGTCGCCATATAATATCATTAAAATCAGTACCTTGCAAGAGAATGTGTCGCCATTTAATATCATTAAAATCAGTACCCTTTAAGAGAATGTGGCGCCATCTAACAGCATTAAAATTAGTACCCTGCAGGAGAATGTGTCGCCATCTAATATCATTAAAATCAGTACCCTGTAAGAGAATGTGTCGCCATATAATACCATTAAAATCAGTACCCTAAAAGTAAATGTGTCGCCATCTAATACCATTAAAATCAGTACCCTATAAGTGAAAGTTTCGCCATCTAATATCATTAAAATCAGAACCCTGTATGTAAATGTGTCGACATCTAATATCATTAAAATCAGTACCCTGTAAGAGAATGTGTCGCCATCTAGTATCATTAAAATCAGTACACTGTAGGAGAATGTGTCGCTATCTAATATCATTAAAATCAGTACCCTGTAAGAGAATGTGTCGCCATCTACTATCATTAAAATCAGTAACCTGTAAGTGAATGTGTCGCCATCTTATATCATCAAAATCAGTACCCTGTCAGAGAATGTGTCGCCATTTAATATCATTAAAATCAGTACCCTGTAAGAGAATGTGTCGCCATCTAACAGCATTAAAATCAGTACCCTGTAGGAGAATGTGTCGTCATCTAATATCATTAAAATCAATACCCTGAAAGATAATGTGTCGCCCTCTAATATTATTAAAATCAGTCCCCTGTGAGAGAATGTGTCGCCATCTAATATCATTAAAATCAGTACTATGTAAGTGAATGTGTCGCCATCTTATATCATCAAAATCAGTACCCTGTATGAGAATGTGTCGTCATCTAATATCATTAGAATCAGTACCCTGTAAGAGAATGTGTCGCCATCTTATATCATTAAAATCAGTACCCTGTAAGAGAATATGTCGCCATCTAATACCATTAAAATCAGTACCCTGTAAGAGAATGTGTCGCCATGTAATATCATTAAAATCAGTACCCTGTAAGAGAATGTGTCGCCATTTAATATCATTAAAATCAGCACCATGTAAGAGAATGTGTCGCCATCTGATATCATTAAAATCAGTACCTTGTAGGAGAATGTGTCGCCATCTAATATCAATAAAATCAGTACCCTGTAAGAGAATGTGTCGCCATTTAATATCATTAAAATCAGCACCATGTAAGAGAATGTGTCGACATCTAATATCATTAAAATCAGTACCCTGTAAGAGAATGTGTCGCCATCTAATATCAATAAAATCAGTACCCTGTAAGAGACTGTGTCGCCATTTAATATCATTAAAATCAGTACCCTGTAAGAAAATATGTCGCCATCTAATAGCATTAAAATCAGCACCCTGCAGTAGAATGTGTCGCTGTCTAATATCATTAAAATCAGTACCCTGTAAGAGAATGTGTCGCCATCAAATAGCATTAAAATCAGTACCCTGTAGCAGAATGTGTCGCTATCTAATATCATTAAAATCAATACCCTGTAAGAGAATGTGTCGCCATCTAATAGCATTAAAATCAGTACCCTGTAGCAGAATGTGTCGCTATCTAATATCATTAAAATCAGTACACTGTAAGAGAATGTGTCGCCATCTAATAGCATTAAAATCAGTACCCTGTAGCAGAATGTGTCGCCATTTAATATCATTAAAATATCAGTACCCTGTAAGAGAATGTGTCGCCATCTAATAGCATTAAAATCAGAACCCTGTAGCAGAATGTGTCGCTATCTAATATCATTGAAATCAGTACCCTGTAAGAGAATGTGTCGCCATCTAATAGCATTAAAATCAGAACCATGTAAGAGAATATATCGCCATCTAGTACCATTAAAATCAGTACCCTGTAAGAGAATATGTCGCCATCTAATACCATTAAAATCAGTACCCTGTAAGAGAATATGTCGCCATCTAATACCATTAAAATCAGTACCCTGTAAGAGAATGTGTCGCCATTTTATATCATTAAAATCATTAACCTATAAAGTGAATGTGTCGCCATCTTATATCATTAAAATCAGTACCCTGTAAGAGAATGTGTCGCCATCTAATATCAATAAAATCAGTACCCTGTAAGAGAATGTGTCGCCATTTAATATCATTAAAATCAGTACCCTGTAAGAGAATGTGTCGCCATCTAATATCATTAAAATCAGTACCCTGTAAGTGAATGTGTCGCCATTTAATATCATCAAAATCAGTACGCTGTAAGAGAATGTGTCGCCATCTAATAGCATTAAAATCAGTACCCTGTAAGAGAATGTGTTGCCATCTAATATCATTAAAATCAGTACGTACTCTGTAAGAGAATGTGTCGCCATCTAATATCATTAAAATCAGTACCCAGTAAGGGAATGTGTCGCCATCTAATAGCATTAAAATCTGTACCCTGTAGGAGAATGTGTCGCCATCTAATACCATTAAAATCAGTACACTGTAAGTGAATAGTTCGCCATCTAATATCATTAAAATCAGTACCCTGTAAGAGAATGTGTCGCCATCTAATATCATTAAAATCAGTACCTTGTACGAGAATGTGTCGCCAACTAATATCATTAAAATCAGTAACCTGTAAGAGAATGTGTCGCCATCTAATGTCATTAAAATCAGTACCCTGTAAGTGAATGTATCGCCAACTAATATCACTAAAATCAGGACCCTTTAAGAGAATGTGTCGCCATCTGATAGCATTAAAATTAGTACCCTGTAATAGAATGTTTCCCCATCTAATATCATTAAAATCAGTACCCTGTAGGAGAATGTGTCGCCATCTAATATCATTAAAATCAGTACCCTGTAAGACGATGTGTCGCTATCTAATATCATTAAAATCAGTACACTGTAAGAGATTGTGTCGCTATCTAATATCAATAAAATCAGTACCCTCTAAGAGGATGTGTCGCTATCTTTTATCATTAAAATCAGTACCATGTAAGAGAATGTGTCGCCATCTAATACCATTAAAATCAGAACCCTGTAAGAGAATGTGTCGCCATGTAATATCATTAAAATCAGTACCCTGTAAGAGAATGTGTCGCCATTTAATATCATTAAAATCAGCACCATGCAAGAGAAGGTGTCGCCATCTAATATCATTAAAATCAGTACCCTGTAGGAGAATGTGTCGCCATCTAATATCAATAAAATCACTACCCTGTAAGAGAATGTGTCGCCATTTAATATCATTAAAATCAGTACCCTGTAAGAGAATGTGTCGCCATCTAATAGCAATAAAATCAGTACCCTGTAGCAGAATGTGTCGCTATCTAATATCATTAAAATCAGTACCCTGTATGTAAATGTGTCGACATCTAATATCATTAAAATCAGTACCCTGTAAGAGAATGTGTCGCCATCTAATATCAATAAAATCAGTACCCTGTAAGAGAATGTGTCGCCATTTAATATCATTAAAATCTGTACCCTGTAAGAAAATATGTCGCTATCTAATAGCATTAAAATCAGCACCCTGTAGCAGAATGTGTCGCTATCTAATATCATTAAAATCAATACCCTGTAAGAGAATGTGTCGCCATCTAATAGCATTAAAATCAGCACCCTGTAGCAGAATGTGTCGCTATCTAATATCATTAAAATCAATACCCTGTAAGAGAATGTGTCGCCATCTAATAGCATTAAAATCAGTACCCTGTAGCAGAATGTGTCGCTATCTAATATCATTAAAATCAGTACACTGTAAGAGAATGTGTCGCCATCTAACAGCATTAAAATCAGTACCCTGTAGCAGATTGTGTCGCCATTTAATATCATTAAAATCAGTACCCTGTAAGAGAATCTGTCGCCATCTAATAGCATTAAAATCAGTACCCTGTAGCAGAATGTGTCGCTATCTAATATCATTAAAATCAGTACCCTGTAAGAGAATGTGTCGCCATCTAATAGCATTAAAATCAGAACCATGTAAGAGAATATATCGCCATCTAATACCATTAAAATCAGTACCCTGTAAGAGAATATGTCGCCATCTAATATCATTGAAATCAGTACCCTGAAAGAGAATATGTCGCCATCTAATACCATTAAAATCAGTACCCTGTAAGAGAATGTGCCGCCATTTAATATCATTAAAATCAGTAACCTGTAAAGTGAATGTGTCGCCATCTTATATCATTAAAATCAGTACCCTGTAAGAGAATGTGTCGCCATCTAATATCAATAAAATCAGTACCCTGTAAGAGAATGTGTCGCCATTTAATATTATTAAAATCAGTACCCTGTAAGAGAATGTGTCGCCATCTAATAGCATTAAAATCAGTACCCTGTAAGAGAATGTGTTGCCATCTAATATCATTAAAATCAGTACGTACCCTGTAAGAGAATGTGTCGCCATCTAATATCATTAAAATCAGTACCCTGTAAGAGAATGTGTCGCCATCTAATAGCATTAAAATCTGTACCCTGTAGGAGAATGTGTCGCCATCTAATACCATTAAAATCAGCACTCTGTAAGTGAATGTTTCGCCATCTAATATCATTAAAATCAGTACCCTGTAAGAGAATGTGTCGCCATCTAATATCATTAAAATCAGTACCTTGTAAGAGAACGTGTCGCCAACTAATATCATTAAAATCAGTACCCTGTAAGAGAATGTGTCGCCATCTAATATCATTAAAATCAGTACCCTGTAAGTGAATGTATCGCCAACTAATATCACTAAAATCAGTACCCTGTAAGAGAATGTGTCGCCATCTAATAGCATTAAAATTAGTACCCTGTAAGAGAATGTGTCGCCATCTAATATCATTAAAATCAGTATCCTGTAAGAGAATGTGTCGCCATCTAATATCATTAAAATCAGTACCCTGTAAGACGATGTGTCGCTATCTAATATCATTAAAATCAGTACACTGTAAGAGAATGTGTCGCCATCTAATATCAATAAAATCAGTACCCTGTAAGAGGATGTGTCGCTATCTAATATCATTAAAATCAGTACCCCGTAAGAGAATGTGTCGCCATCTAATATCATTAAAATCAGTACCCTGTAAGAGAATGTGTCGCCATCTAATATCAATGAAATCAGTACCCTGTAAGAGAATGTGTCGCCATTTAATATCATTAAAATCTGTACCCTGTAAGAGAATGTGTCGCCATCTAATAGCATTAAAATCAGTACCCTGTAGCAGAATGTGGCGCTATCTAATATCATTAAAATCAGTACCCTGTAAGAGAATGTGTCGCCATCTAATAGCATTAAAATCAGAACCATGTAAGAGAATATGTCGCCATCTAATACCATTAAAATCAGTACCCTGTAAGAGAATGTGTCGCCATCTAATATCAATAAAATCAGTACCCTGTAAGAGAATGTGTCGCCATTTAATATCATTAAAATCTGTACCCTGTAAGAGAATGTGTCGCCATCTAATAGCATTAAAATCAGTACCCTGTAGCAGAATGTGGCGCTATCTAATATCATTAAAATCAGTACCCTGTAAGAGAATGCGTCGCCATATAATACCATTAAAATCAGTACCCTGTAACAGAATGTGTCGCCATCTAATATCATTAAAAGAAGTACCCTGTAAGAGAATGTGTCGCCATTTAAAATCATTAAAATCAGTAACCTGTAAAGTGAATGTGTCGCCATCTTATATCATTAAAATCAGTACTCTGTAAGAGAATGTGTCGCCATCTAATATCAATAAAATCAGTACCCTGTAAGAGAATGTTTCGTCATTTAATATCATTAAAATCAGTACCCTGTAGGAGAATGTGTCGCCATCTAATAGCATTAAAATTAGTACCCTGTAGGAGAATGTGTCGCTATCTAATATCACTAAAATCAGTACCCTGTAAGAGAAAGTGTCGCCATCTAATATCATGAAAATCAGTACCCTGTAAGAGAATGTGTCGCCATCTAATAGCATTAAAATCTGTACCCTGTAGGAGAATGTGTCGCCATCTAATACCATTAAAATCAGTACCCTGTAAGTGAATGTTTCGCTATCTAATATCATTAAAATCAGTACCCTGTAAGAGAATGTGTCGCCATCTAATATCTTAAAATCAGTACCTTGTAAGAGAATGTGTCGCTAACTAATATCATTAAAATCAGTACCCTGTAAGAGAATGTGTCGCCATCTAATATCATTAAAATCAGTACCCTGTAAGTGAATGTGTCGCCAACTAATATCACTAAAATCAGTACCCTGTAAGAGAATATGTCGCCAACTAATAGCATTAAAATTAGTACCCTGTAAGAGAATGTGTCGCCATCTAATATCATTAAAATCAGTACCCTGTAAGAGAATGTGTCGCCATCTAATATCATTAAAATCAGTACCCTGTAAGAGGATGTGTCGCTATCTAATATCATTAAAATCAGTACCCTGTAAGAGAATGTGTCGCCATCTAATATCAATAAAATCAGTACCCTGTAAGAGAATGTGTCGCCATCTAATATCATTAAAATCAGTACCCTGTAAGTGAATGTGTCGCCAACTAATATCACTAAAATCAGTACCCTGTAAGAGAATATGTCGCCAACTAATAGCATTAAAATTAGTACCCTGTAAGAGAATGTGTCGCCATCTAATATCATTAAAATCAGTACCCTGTAAGAGAATGTGTCGCCATCTAATATCATTAAAATCAGTACCCTGTAAGAGAATGTGTCGCCATCTAATATCATTAAAACCAGTACCCTGTAAGTGAATGTGTCGCCAACTAATATCACTAAAATCAGTACCCTGTAAGAGAATATGTCGCCAACTAATAGCATTAAAATTAGTACCCTGTAAGAGAATGTGTCGCCATCTAATATCATTAAAATCAGTACCCTGTAAGAGAATGTGTCGCCATCTAATATCATTAAAATCAGTACCCTGTAAGAGGATGTGTCGCTATCTAATATCATTAAAATCAGTACCCTGTAAGAGAATGTGTCGCCATCTAATATCAATAAAATCAGTACCCTGTAAGATGATGTGTCGCTATCTAATATTAAAATCAGTACCCTGTAAGAGAATGTGTCGCCATCTAATATCAATAAAATCAGTACCCTGTAAGAGAATGTGTCGCTATCTAATATCATTAAAATCAGTACCCTGTAGGAGAATGTGTCGCCATATTTTATCATTAAAATCAGTACCCTATAAGTGAATGTGTCGGCATCTAATATCATTAAAATCAGTACCCTGTAAGCGAATGTGTCGCCATCTTATATCATCAAAATCAGTACCCTGTAGAAGAATGTGTCGCCATCTAATATCAATAAAATCAGTACCCTGTAAGAGAATGTGTCGCTATCTAATATCAATAAAATCAGTACCCTGTAAGAGAATGTGTCGCCATTTAACATCATTAAAATCAGTACCCTATAAGTGAATGTGTCGCCATTTAATATCAATAAAATCAGTACCCTGTAAGAGAATGTGTCGCTATCTAATATCATTAAAATCAGTACCCTGTAAGCGAATGTGTCGCCATCTTATATCATCAAAATCAGTACCCTGTAAGAGAATGTGTCGCCATCTAATATCATTAAAATCAGTACCCTGTAAGTGAATGTGTCGCCATCTTATATCATCAAAATCAGTACCCTGTAAGAGAATGTGTCGCCATCTAATATCAATAAAATCAGTACCCTGTAAGAGAATGTGTCGCCATTTAACATCATTAAAATCAGTACCCTGTAAGAGAATGTGTCGCCATCTAATAGCATTAAAATCAGTACCCTGTAGGAGAATGTGTCGCTATCTAATATTATTAAAATCAGTACCCTGTGAGAGAATGTGTCGCCATCTTATATCATTAAAATCAGTACCCTGTAAGTCAATGTGTCGCCATCTTATATCATCAAAATCAGTACCCTGTAAGAGAATGTGTCGCCATTTAATATCATTAAAATCAGTACCCTGTAAGAGAATGTGTCGCGATCTAATAACATTAAAATCAGTACCCTGTAAGAGAATGTGTCGCCATCTAATATCAATAAAATCAGTACCCTGTAAGATGATGTGGCGCTATCTAATATCATTAAAATCAGTACCCTGTAAGAGAATGTGTCGCCATCTAATATCAATAAGATCAGTACCCTGTAAGAGAATGTGTCGCTATCTAATATCATTAAAATCAGTACCCTGTAAGAGAATGTGTCGCCATCTTTTATCATTAAAATCAGTACCCTATAAGTGAATGTGTCGCCATCTAATATCATTAAAATCAGTACCCTGTAAGCGAATGTGTCGCCATCTTATATCATCAAAATCAGTACCCTGTAAGAGAATGTGTCGCCATCTAATATCAATAAAATCAGTACCCTGTAAGAGAATGTGTCGCCATCTAATATCAATAAAATCAGTACCCTGTAAGAGAATGTGTCGCCATTTAACATCATTAAAATCAGTACCCTATAAGTGAATGTGTCGCCATCTAATATCAATAAAATCAGTACCCTGTAAGAGAATGTGTCGCCATCTAATATCAATAAAATCAGTACCCTGTAAGAGAATGTGTCGCCATTTAACATCATTAAAATCAGTACCCTGTAAGAGAATGTGTCGCCATCTAATATCATTAAAATCAGTACCCTGTAAGTGAATGTGTCGCCATCTTATATCATCAAAATCAGTACCCTGTAAGAGAATGTGTCGCCATTTAATATCATTAAAATCAGTACCCTGTAAGAGAATGTGTCGCCATCTAACAGCATTAAAATCAGTACCCTGTAGGAGAATGTGTCGTCATCTAATATCATTAAAATCAATACCCTGAAAGATAATGTGTCGCCCTCTAATATTATTAAAATCAGTACCCTGTGAGAGAATGTGTCGCCATCTAATATCATTAAAATCAGTACTATGTAAGTGAATGTGTCGCCATCTTATATCATCAAAATCAGTACCCTGTATGAGAATGTGTCGTCATCTAATATCATTAGAATCAGTACCCTGTAAGAGAATGTGTCGTCATCTAATATCATTAAAATCAGTACCTTATAAGTGAATGTGTCGCCATCTAATATCATTAAAATCAGTACCATGTATGTAAATGTGTCGCCATCTAATATCATTAAAATCTTTACCTTGCAGGAGAATGTGTCGCCATTTAATATCATTAAAATCAGTACCCTTTAAGAGAATGTGGCGCCATCTAACAGCATTAAAATTAGTACCCTGCAGGAGAATGTGTCGCCATCTAATATCATTAAAATCAGTACCCTGTAAGAGAATGTGTCGCCATCTAATACCATTAAAATCAGTACCCTAAAAGTAAATGTGTCGCTATCTAACACCATTAAAATCAGTACCCTATAAGTGAATGTTTCGCCATCTAATATCATTAAAATCAGTACACTGTATGTAAATGTGTCGACATCTAATATCATTAAAATCAGTACCCTGTAAGAGAATGTGTCGCCATCTAATATCATTAAAATCAGTACACTGTAGGAGAATGTGTCGCTATCTAATATCATTAAAATCAGTACCCTGTAAGAGAATGTGTCGCCATCTACTATCATTAAAATCAGTAAACTGTAAGTGAATGTGCCGCCATCTTATATCATCAAAATCAGTACCCTGTAAGAGAATATGTCGCCATTTAATATCATTAAAATCAGTACCCTGTAAGGGAATGTGTCGCCATCTAATATCATTAAAATCAGTACCCTGTAGGAGAATGTGTCGCCATCTAATATCATTAAAATCAGTACCCTGTAAGACGATGTGTCGCTATCTAATATCATTAAAATCAGTACACTGTAAGAGATTGTGTCGCCATCTAATATCAATAAAATCAGTACCCTCTAAGAGGATGTGTCGCTATCTTATATCATTAAAATCAGTACCCTGTAAGAGAATATGTCGCCATCTAATACCATTAAAATCAGTACCCTGTAAGAGAATGTGTCGCCATCTTATATCATTAAAATCAGTACCCTGTAAGAGAATATGTCGCCATCTAATACCATTAAAATCAGTACCCTGTAAGAGAATGTGTCGCCATGTAATATCATTAAAATCAGTACCCTGTAAGAGAATGTGTCGCCATTTAATATCATTAAAATCAGTACCATGTAAGAGAATGTGTCGCCATCTAATATCATGAAAATCAGTACCCTGTCAGACGATGTGTCGCTATCTAATATCATTAAAATCAGTACACTGTAAGTGAATGTGTCGCCATCTAATATCATTAGAAGCAGTACCCTGTAAGAGAATGTGTCGCCATCTTATATCATTAAAATCAGTACCCTGTAACAGAATATGTCGCCATCTAATACCATTAAAATCAGTACCCTGTAAGAGAATGTGTCGCCATGTAATATCATTAAAATCAGTACCCTGTAAGAGAATGTGTCGCCATTTAATATCATCAAAATCAGTACCCTATAAGTGAATGTGTCGCCATTTAATATCAATAAAATCAGTACCCTGTAAGAGAATGTGTCGCTATCTAATATCATTAAAATCAGTACCCTGTAAGCGAATGTGTCGCCATCTTATATCATCAAAATCAGTACCCTGTAAGAGAATGTGTCGCCATCTAATATCATTAAAATCAGTACCCTGTAAGTGAATGTGTCGCCATCTTATATCATCAAAATCAGTACCCTGTAAGAGAATGTGTCGCCATCTAATATCAATAAAATCAGTACACTGTAAGAGAATGTGTCGCCATTTAACATCATTAAAATCAGTACCCTGTAAGAGAATGTGTCGCCATCTAATAGCATTAAAATCAGTACCCTGTAGGAGAATGTGTCGCTATCTAATATTATTAAAATCAGTACCCTGTGAGAGAATGTGTCGCCATCTTATATCATTAAAATCAGTACCCTGTAAGTGAATGTGTCGCCATCTTATATCATCAAAATCAGTACCCTGTAAGAGAATGTGTCGCCATTTAATATCATTAAAATCAGTACCCTGTAAGAGAATGTGTCGCGATCTAATAACATTAAAATCAGTACCCTGTAAGAGAATGTGTCGCCATCTAATATCAATAAAATCAGTACCCTGTAAGATGATGTGGCGCTATCTAATATCATTAAAATCAGTACCCTGTAAGAGAATGTGTCGCCATCTAATATCAATAAGATCAGTACCCTGTAAGAGAATGTGTCGCTATCTAATATCATTAAAATCAGTACCCTGTAAGAGAATGTGTCGCCATCTTTTATCATTAAAATCAGTACCCTATAAGTGAATGTGTCGCCATCTAATATCATTAAAATCAGTACCCTGTAAGCGAATGTGTCGCCATCTTATATCATCAAAATCAGTACCCTGTAAGAGAATGTGTCGCCATCTAATATCAATAAAATCAGTACCCTGTAAGAGAATGTGTCGCCATCTAATATCAATAAAATCAGTACCCTGTAAGAGAATGTGTCGCCATTTAACATCATTAAAATCAGTACCCTATAAGTGAATGTGTCGCCATCTAATATCAATAAAATCAGTACCCTGTAAGAGAATGTGTCGCCATCTAATATCAATAAAATCAGTACCCTGTAAGAGAATGTGTCGCCATTTAACATCATTAAAATCAGTACCCTGTAAGAGAATGTGTCGCCATCTAATATCATTAAAATCAGTACCCTGTAAGTGAATGTGTCGCCATCTTATATCATCAAAATCAGTACCCTGTAAGAGAATGTGTCGCCATTTAATATCATTAAAATCAGTACCCTGTAAGAGAATGTGTCGCCATCTAACAGCATTAAAATCAGTACCCTGTAGGAGAATGTGTCGTCATCTAATATCATTAAAATCAATACCCTGAAAGATAATGTGTCGCCCTCTAATATTATTAAAATCAGTACCCTGTGAGAGAATGTGTCGCCATCTAATATCATTAAAATCAGTACTATGTAAGTGAATGTGTCGCCATCTTATATCATCAAAATCAGTACCCTGTATGAGAATGTGTCGTCATCTAATATCATTAGAATCAGTACCCTGTAAGAGAATGTGTCGTCATCTAATATCATTAAAATCAGTACCTTATAAGTGAATGTGTCGCCATCTAATATCATTAAAATCAGTACCATGTATGTAAATGTGTCGCCATCTAATATCATTAAAATCTTTACCTTGCAGGAGAATGTGTCGCCATTTAATATCATTAAAATCAGTACCCTTTAAGAGAATGTGGCGCCATCTAACAGCATTAAAATTAGTACCCTGCAGGAGAATGTGTCGCCATCTAATATCATTAAAATCAGTACCCTGTAAGAGAATGTGTCGCCATCTAATACCATTAAAATCAGTACCCTAAAAGTAAATGTGTCGCTATCTAACACCATTAAAATCAGTACCCTATAAGTGAATGTTTCGCCATCTAATATCATTAAAATCAGTACACTGTATGTAAATGTGTCGACATCTAATATCATTAAAATCAGTACCCTGTAAGAGAATGTGTCGCCATCTAATATCATTAAAATCAGTACACTGTAGGAGAATGTGTCGCTATCTAATATCATTAAAATCAGTACCCTGTAAGAGAATGTGTCGCCATCTACTATCATTAAAATCAGTAAACTGTAAGTGAATGTGCCGCCATCTTATATCATCAAAATCAGTACCCTGTAAGAGAATATGTCGCCATTTAATATCATTAAAATCAGTACCCTGTAAGGGAATGTGTCGCCATCTAATATCATTAAAATCAGTACCCTGTAGGAGAATGTGTCGCCATCTAATATCATTAAAATCAGTACCCTGTAAGACGATGTGTCGCTATCTAATATCATTAAAATCAGTACACTGTAAGAGATTGTGTCGCCATCTAATATCAATAAAATCAGTACCCTCTAAGAGGATGTGTCGCTATCTTATATCATTAAAATCAGTACCCTGTAAGAGAATATGTCGCCATCTAATACCATTAAAATCAGTACCCTGTAAGAGAATGTGTCGCCATCTTATATCATTAAAATCAGTACCCTGTAAGAGAATATGTCGCCATCTAATACCATTAAAATCAGTACCCTGTAAGAGAATGTGTCGCCATGTAATATCATTAAAATCAGTACCCTGTAAGAGAATGTGTCGCCATTTAATATCATTAAAATCAGTACCATGTAAGAGAATGTGTCGCCATCTAATATCATGAAAATCAGTACCCTGTCAGACGATGTGTCGCTATCTAATATCATTAAAATCAGTACACTGTAAGTGAATGTGTCGCCATCTAATATCATTAGAAGCAGTACCCTGTAAGAGAATGTGTCGCCATCTTATATCATTAAAATCAGTACCCTGTAACAGAATATGTCGCCATCTAATACCATTAAAATCAGTACCCTGTAAGAGAATGTGTCGCCATGTAATATCATTAAAATCAGTACCCTGTAAGAGAATGTGTCGCCATTTAATATCATTAAAATCAGTACCATGCAAGAGAATGTGTCGCCATCTAATATCATTAAAATCAGTACCCTGTAGGACAATGTGTCGCCATCTAATATCAATAAAATCAGTACCCTGTAAGAGAATGTGTCGCCATTTAATATCATTGAAATCAGTACCCTGTAAGAGAATGTGTCGCCATCTAATAGCAATAAAATCAGTACCCTGTAGCAGAATGTGTCGCTATCTAATATCGTTAAAATCAGTACCCTGTATGTAAATGTGTCGACATCTAATATCATTAAAATCAGTACCCTGTAAGAGAATGTGTCGCCATCTAATATCAATAAAATCAGTACCCTGTAAGAGAATGTGTCGCCATTTAATATCATTAAAATCTGTACCCTGTAAGAAAATATGTCGCTATCTAATAGCATTAAAATCAGCACCCTCTAGCAGAATGTGTCGCTATCTAATATCATTAAAATCAATACCCTGTAAGAGAATGTGTCGCCATCTAATAGCATTAAAATCAGCACCCTGTAGCAGAATGTTTCGCTATCTAATATCATTAAAATCAATACCCTGTAAGAGAATGTGTCGCCATCTAATAGCATTAAAATCAGTACCCTGTAGCAGAATGTGTCGCTATCTAATATCATTAAAATCAGTACACTGTAAGAGAATGTGTCGCCATCTAATAGCATTAAAATCAGTACCCTGTAGCAGATTGTGTCGCCATTTAATATCATTAAAATCAGTACCCTGTAAGAGAATGTGTCGCCATCTAATAGCATTAAAATCAGAACCTTGTAGCAGAATGTGTCGCTATCTAATATCATTGAAATCAGTACCCTGTAAGAGAATGTGTCGCCATCTAATAGCATTAAAATCAGAACCATGTAAGAGAATATATCGCCATCTAATACCATTAAAATCAGTACCCTGTAAGAGAATATGTCGCCATTTAATACCATTAAAATCAGTACCCTGTAAGAGAATATGTCGCCATCTAATACCATTAAAATCAGTACCCTGTAAGAGAATGTGTCGCCATTTTATATCATTAAAATCATTAACCTATAAAGTGAATGTGTCGCCATCTTATATCATTAAAATCAGTACCCTGTAAGAGAATGTGTCGCCATCTAATATCAATAAAATCAGTACCCTGTAAGAGAATGTGTCGCCATTTAATATCATTAAAATCAGTACCCTGTAAGAGAATGTGTCGCCATCTAATATCATTAAAATCAGTACCCTGTAAGTGAATGTGTCGCCATTTAATATCATCAAAATCAGTACGCTGTAAGAGAATGTGTCGCCATCTAATAGCATTAAAATCAGTACCCTGTAAGAGAATGTGTTGCCATCTAATATCATTAAAATCAGTACGTACTCTGTAAGAGAATGTGTCGCCATCTAATATCATTAAAATCAGTACCCAGTAAGGGAATGTGTCGCCATCTAATAGCATTAAAATCTGTACCCTGTAGGAGAATGTGTCGCCATCTAATACCATTAAAATCAGTACACTGTAAGTGAATAGTTCGCCATCTAATATCATTAAAATCAGTACCCTGTAAGAGAATGTGTCGCCATCTAATATCATTAAAATCAGTACCTTGTACGAGAATGTGTCGCCAACTAATATCATTAAAATCAGTAACCTGTAAGAGAATGTGTCGCCATCTAATGTCATTAAAATCAGTACCCTGTAAGTGAATGTATCGCCAACTAATATCACTAAAATCAGGACCCTTTAAGAGAATGTGTCGCCATCTAATAGCATTAAAATTAGTACCCTGTAATAGAATGTTTCCCCATCTAATATCATTAAAATCAGTACCCTGTAGGAGAATGTGTCGCCATCTAATATCATTAAAATCAGTACCCTGTAAGACGATGTGTCGCTATCTAATATCATTAAAATCAGTACACTGTAAGAGATTGTGTCGCCATCTAATATCAATAAAATCAGTACCCTCTAAGAGGATGTGTCGCTATCTTATATCATTAAAATCAGTACCATGTAAGAGAATGTGTCGCCATCTAATACCATTAAAATCAGTACCCTGTAAGAGAATGTGTCGCCATGTAATATCATTAAAATCAGTACCCTGTAAGAGAATGTGTCGCCATTTAATATCATTAAAATCAGTACCATGCAAGAGAATGTGTCGCCATCTAATATCATTAAAATCAGTACCCTGTAGGAGAATGTGTCGCCATCTAATATCAATAAAATCACTACCCTGTAAGAGAATGTGTCGCCATTTAATATCATTAAAATCAGTACCCTGTAAGAGAATGTGTCGCCATCTAATAGCAATAAAATCAGTACCCTGTAGCAGAATGTGTCGCTATCTAATATCATTAAAATCAGTACCCTGTATGTAAATGTGTCGACATCTAATATCATTAAAATCAGTACACTGTAAGAGAATGTGTCGCCATCTAATAGCATTAAAATCAGTACCCTGTAGCAGATTGTGTCGCCATTTAATATCATTAAAATCAGTACCCTGTAAGAGAATCTGTCGCCATCTAATAGCATTAAAATCAGTACCCTGTAGCAGAATGTGTCGCTATCTAATATCATTAAAATCAGTACCCTGTAAGAGAATGTGTCGCCATCTAATAGCATTAAAATCAGAACCATGTAAGAGAATATATCGCCATCTAATACCATTAAAATCAGTACCCTGTAAGAGAATATGTCGCCATCTAATATCATTGAAATCAGTACCCTGAAAGAGAATATGTCGCCATCTAATACCATTAAAATCAGTACCCTGTAAGAGAATGTGCCGCCATTTAATATCATTAAAATCAGTAACCTGTAAAGTGAATGTGTCGCCATCTTATATCATTAAAATCAGTACCCTGTAAGAGAATGTGTCGCCATCTAATATCAATAAAATCAGTACCCTGTAAGAGAATGTGTCGCCATTTAATATTATTAAAATCAGTACCCTGTAAGAGAATGTGTCGCCATCTAATAGCATTAAAATCAGTACCCTGTAAGAGAATGTGTTGCCATCTAATATCATTAAAATCAGTACGTACCCTGTAAGAGAATGTGTCGCCATCTAATATCATTAAAATCAGTACCCTGTAAGAGAATGTGTCGCCATCTAATAGCATTAAAATCTGTACCCTGTAGGAGAATGTGTCGCCATCTAATACCATTAAAATCAGCACTCTGTAAGTGAATGTTTCGCCATCTAATATCATTAAAATCAGTACCCTGTAAGAGAATGTGTCGCCATCTAATATCATTAAAATCAGTACCTTGTAAGAGAATGTGTCGCCAACTAATATCATTAAAATCAGTACCCTGTAAGAGAATGTGTCGCCATCTAATATCATTAAAATCAGTACCCTGTAAGTGAATGTATCGCCAACTAATATCACTAAAATCAGTACCCTGTAAGAGAATGTGTCGCCATCTAATAGCATTAAAATTAGTACCCTGTAAGAGAATGTGTCGCCATCTAATATCATTAAAATCAGTATCCTGTAAGAGAATGTGTCGCCATCTAATATCATTAAAATCAGTACCCTGTAAGACGATGTGTCGCTATCTAATATCACTAAAATCAGTACACTGTAAGAGAATGTGTCGCCATCTAATATCAATAAAATCAGTACCCTGTAAGAGGATGTGTCGCTATCTAATATCATTAAAATCAGTACCCCGTAAGAGAATGTGTCGCCATCTAATATCATTAAAATCAGTACCCTGTAAGAGAATGTGTCGCCATCTAATATCAATAAAATCAGTACCCTGTAAGAGAATGTGTCGCCATTTAATATCATTAAAATCTGTACCCTGTAAGAGAATGTGTCGCCATCTAATAGCATTAAAATCAGTACCCTGTAGCAGAATGTGGCGCTATCTAATATCATTAAAATCAGTACCCTGTAAGAGAATGTGTCGCCATCTAATAGCATTAAAATCAGAACCATGTAAGAGAATATGTCGCCATCTAATACCATTAAAATCAGTACCCTGTAAGGGAATGTGTCGCCATCTAATATCAATAAAATCAGTACCCTGTAAGAGAATGTGTCGCCATTTAATATCATTAAAATCTGTACCCTGTAAGAGAATGTGTCGCCATCTAATAGCATTAAAATCAGTACCCTGTAGCAGAATGTGGCGCTATCTAATATCATTAAAATCAGTACCCTGTAAGAGAATGCGTCGCCATATAATACCATTAAAATCAGTACCCTGTAAGAGAATGTGTCGCCATCTAATATCATTAAAAGAAGTACCCTGTAAGAGAATGTGTCGCCATCTAATATCAATAAAATCAGTACCCTGTAAGAGAATGTGTCGCCATTTAATATCATTAAAATCAGTACCCTGTAGGAGAATGTGTCGCCATCTAATAGCATTAAAATTAGTACCCTGTAGGAGAATGTGTCGCTATCTAATATCACTAAAATCAGTACCCTGTAAGAGAAAGTGTCGCCATCTAATATCATGAAAATCAGTACCCTGTAAGAGAATGTGTCGCCATCTAATAGCATTAAAATCTGTACCCTGTAGGAGAATGTGTCGCCATCTAATACCATTAAAATCAGTACCCTGTAAGTGAATGTTTCGCCATCTAATATCATTAAAATCAGTACCCTGTAAGAGAATGTGTCGCCATCTAATATCTTAAAATCAGTACCTTGTAAGAGAATGTGTCGCTAACTAATATCATTAAAATCAGTACCCTGTAAGAGAATGTGTCGCCATCTAATATCATTAAAATCAGTACCCTGTAAGTGAATGTGTCGCCAACTAATATCACTAAAATCAGTACCCTGTAAGAGAATATGTCGCCAACTAATAGCATTAAAATTAGTACCCTGTAAGAGAATGTGTCGCCATCTAATATCATTAAAATCAGTACCCTGTAAGAGAATGTGTCGCCATCTAATATCATTAAAATCAGTACCCTGTAAGAGGATGTGTCGCTATCTAATATCATTAAAATCAGTACCCTGTAAGAGAATGTGTCGCCATCTAATATCAATAAAATCAGTACCCTGTAAGAGAATGTGTCGCCATCTAATATCATTAAAATCAGTACCCTGTAAGTGAATGTGTCGCCAACTAATATCACTAAAATCAGTACCCTGTAAGAGAATATGTCGCCAACTAATAGCATTAAAATTAGTACCCTGTAAGAGAATGTGTCGCCATCTAATATCATTAAAATCAGTACCCTGTAAGAGAATGTGTCGCCATCTAATATCATTAAAATCAGTACCCTGTAAGAGAATGTGTCGCCATCTAATATCATTAAAATCAGTACCCTGTAAGTGAATGTGTCGCCAACTAATATCACTAAAATCAGTACCCTGTAAGAGAATATGTCGCCAACTAATAGCATTAAAATTAGTACCCTGTAAGAGAATGTGTCGCCATCTAATATCATTAAAATCAGTACCCTGTAAGAGAATGTGTCGCCATCTAATATCATTAAAATCAGTACCCTGTAAGAGGATGTGTCGCTATCTAATATCATTAAAATCAGTACCCTGTAAGAGAATGTGTCGCCATCTAATATCAATAAAATCAGTACCCTGTAAGATGATGTGTCGCTATCTAATATTAAAATCAGTACCCTGTAAGAGAATGTGTCGCCATCTAATATCAATAAAATCAGTACCCTGTAAGAGAATGTGTCGCTATCTAATATCATTAAAATCAGTACCCTGTAGGAGAATGTGTCGCCATATTTTATCATTAAAATCAGTACCCTATAAGTGAATGTGTCGCCATCTAATATCATTAAAATCAGTACCCTGTAAGCGAATGTGTCGCCATCTTATATCATCAAAATCAGTACCCTGTAGAAGAATGTGTCGCCATCTAATATCAATAAAATCAGTACCCTGTAAGAGAATGTGTCGCTATCTAATATCAATAAAATCAGTACCCTGTAAGAGAATGTGTCGCCATTTAACATCATTAAAATCAGTACCCTATAAGTGAATGTGTCGCCATTTAATATCAATAAAATCAGTACCCTGTAAGAGAATGTGTCGCTATCTAATATCATTAAAATCAGTACCCTGTAAGCGAATGTGTCGCCATCTTATATCATCAAAATCAGTACCCTGTAAGAGAATGTGTCGCCATCTAATATCATTAAAATCAGTACCCTGTAAGTGAATGTGTCGCCATCTTATATCATCAAAATCAGTACCCTGTAAGAGAATGTGTCGCCATCTAATATCAATAAAATCAGTACCCTGTAAGAGAATGTGTCGCCATTTAACATCATTAAAATCAGTACCCTGTAAAAGAATGTGTCGCCATCTAATAGCATTAAAATCAGTACCCTGTAGGAGAATGTGTCGCTATCTAATATTATTAAAATCAGTACCCTGTGAGAGAATGTGTCGCCATCTTATATCATTAAAATCAGTACCCTGTAAGTGAATGTGTCGCCATCTTATATCATCAAAATCAGTACCCTGTAAGAGAATGTGTCGCCATTTAATATCATTAAAATCAGTACCCTGTAAGAGAATGTGTCGCGATCTAATAACATTGAAATCAGTACCCTGTAAGAGAATGTGTCGCCATCTAATATCAATAAAATCAGTACCCTGTAAGATGATGTGGCGCTATCTAATATCATTAAAATCAGTACCCTGTAAGAGAATGTGTCGCCATCTAATATCAATAAGATCAGTACCCTGTAAGAGAATGTGTCGCTATCTAATATCATTAAAATCAGTACCCTGTAAGAGAATGTGTCGCCATCTTTTATCATTAAAATCAGTACCCTATAAGTGAATGTGTCGCCATCTAATATCATTAAAATCAGTACCCTGTAAGCGAATGTGTCGCCATCTTATATCATCAAAATCAGTACCCTGTAAGAGAATGTGTCGCCATCTAATATCAATAAAATCAGTACCCTGTAAGAGAATGTGTCGCCATCTAATATCAATAAAATCAGTACCCTGTAAGAGAATGTGTCGCCATTTAACATCATTAAAATCAGTACCCTATAAGTGAATGTGTCGCCATCCAATATCAATAAAATCAGTACCCTGTAAGAGAATGTGTCGCCATCTAATATCAATAAAATCAGTACCCTGTAAGAGAATGTGTCGCCATCTTATATCATCAAAATCAGTACCCTGTAAGAGAATGTGTCGCCATTTAATATCATTAAAATCAGTACCCTGTAAGCGAATGTGTCGCCATCTAACAGCATTAAAATCAGTACCCTGTAGGAGAATGTGTCCTCATCTAATATCATTAAAATCAATACCCTGAAAGATAATGTGTCGCCCTCTAATATTATTAAAATCAGTACCCTGTGAGAGAATGTGTCGCCATCTAATATCATTAAAATCAGTACTATGTAAGTGAATGTGTCGCCATCTTATATCATCAAAATCAGTACCCTGTATGAGAATGTGTCGTCATCTAATATCATTAGAATCAGTACCCTGTAAGAGAATGTGTCGTCATCTAATATCATTAAAATCAGTACCTTATAAGTGAATGTGTCGCCATCTAATATCATTAAAATCAGTACCATGTATGTAAATGTGTCGCCATCTAATATCATTAAAATCTTTACCTTGCAGGAGATTGTGTCGCCATTTAATATCATTAAAATCAGTACCCTGTAAGAGAATGTGTCGCCATCTAATATCAATAAAATCAGTACCCTGTAAGAGAATGTGTCGCCATTTAACATCATTAAAATCAGTACCCTGTAAGAGAATGTGTCGCCATCTAATAGCATTAAAATCAGTACCCTGTAGGAGAATGTGTCGTCATCTAATATCATTAAAATCAATACCCTGAAAGATAATGTGTCGCCCTCTAATATTATTAAAATCAGTACCCTGTAAGAGAATGTGTCGCCATCTAATATCATTAAAAGAAGTACCCTGTAAGAGAATGTGTCGCCATCTAATATCAATAAAATCAGTACCCTGTAAGAGAATGTGTCGCCATTTAATATCATTAAAATCAGTACCCTGTAGGAGAATGTGTCGCCATCTAATAGCATTAAAATTAGTACCCTGTAGGAGAATGTGTCGCTATCTAATATCACTAAAATCAGTACCCTGTAAGAGAAAGTGTCGCCATCTAATATCATGAAAATCAGTACCCTGTAAGAGAATGTGTCGCCATCTAATAGCATTAAAATCTGTACCCTGTAGGAGAATGTGTCGCCATCTAATACCATTAAAATCAGTACCCTGTAAGTGAATGTTTCGCCATCTAATATCATTAAAATCAGTACCCTGTAAGAGAATGTGTCGCCATCTAATATCTTAAAATCAGTACCTTGTAAGAGAATGTGTCGCTAACTAATATCATTAAAATCAGTACCCTGTAAGAGAATGTGTCGCCATCTAATATCATTAAAATCAGTACCCTGTAAGTGAATGTGTCGCCAACTAATATCACTAAAATCAGTACCCTGTAAGAGAATATGTCGCCAACTAATAGCATTAAAATTAGTACCCTGTAAGAGAATGTGTCGCCATCTAATATCATTAAAATCAGTACCCTGTAAGAGAATGTGTCGCCATCTAATATCATTAAAATCAGTACCCTGTAAGAGGATGTGTCGCTATCTAATATCATTAAAATCAGTACCCTGTAAGAGAATGTGTCGCCATCTAATATCAATAAAATCAGTACCCTGTAAGAGAATGTGTCGCCATCTAATATCATTAAAATCAGTACCCTGTAAGTGAATGTGTCGCCAACTAATATCACTAAAATCAGTACCCTGTAAGAGAATATGTCGCCAACTAATAGCATTAAAATTAGTACCCTGTAAGAGAATGTGTCGCCATCTAATATCATTAAAATCAGTACCCTGTAAGAGAATGTGTCGCCATCTAATATCATTAAAATCAGTACCCTGTAAGAGAATGTGTCGCCATCTAATATCATTAAAATCAGTACCCTGTAAGTGAATGTGTCGCCAACTAATATCACTAAAATCAGTACCCTGTAAGAGAATATGTCGCCAACTAATAGCATTAAAATTAGTACCCTGTAAGAGAATGTGTCGCCATCTAATATCATTAAAATCAGTACCCTGTAAGAGAATGTGTCGCCATCTAATATCATTAAAATCAGTACCCTGTAAGAGGATGTGTCGCTATCTAATATCATTAAAATCAGTACCCTGTAAGAGAATGTGTCGCCATCTAATATCAATAAAATCAGTACCCTGTAAGATGATGTGTCGCTATCTAATATTAAAATCAGTACCCTGTAAGAGAATGTGTCGCCATCTAATATCAATAAAATCAGTACCCTGTAAGAGAATGTGTCGCTATCTAATATCATTAAAATCAGTACCCTGTAGGAGAATGTGTCGCCATATTTTATCATTAAAATCAGTACCCTATAAGTGAATGTGTCGCCATCTAATATCATTAAAATCAGTACCCTGTAAGCGAATGTGTCGCCATCTTATATCATCAAAATCAGTACCCTGTAGAAGAATGTGTCGCCATCTAATATCAATAAAATCAGTACCCTGTAAGAGAATGTGTCGCTGTCTAATATCAATAAAATCAGTACCCTGTAAGAGAATGTGTCGCCATTTAACATCATTAAAATCAGTACCCTATAAGTGAATGTGTCGCCATTTAATATCAATAAAATCAGTACCCTGTAAGAGAATGTGTCGCTATCTAATATCATTAAAATCAGTACCCTGTAAGCGAATGTGTCGCCATCTTATATCATCAAAATCAGTACCCTGTAAGAGAATGTGTCGCCATCTAATATCATTAAAATCAGTACCCTGTAAGTGAATGTGTCGCCATCTTATATCATCAAAATCAGTACCCTGTAAGAGAATGTGTCGCCATCTAATATCAATAAAATCAGTACCCTGTAAGAGAATGTGTCGCCATTTAACATCTTTAAAATCAGTACCCTGTAAAAGAATGTGTCGCCATCTAATAGCATTAAAATCAGTACCCTGTAGGAGAATGTGTCGCTATCTAATATTATTAAAATCAGTACCCTGTGAGAGAATGTGTCGCCATCTTATATCATTAAAATCAGTACCCTGTAAGTGAATGTGTCGCCATCTTATATCATCAAAATCAGTACCCTGTAAGAGAATGTGTCGCCATTTAATATCATTAAAATCAGTACCCTGTAAGAGAATGTGTCGCGATCTAATAACATTGAAATCAGTACCCTGTAAGAGAATGTGTCGCCATCTAATATCAATAAAATCAGTACCCTGTAAGATGATGTGGCGCTATCTAATATCATTAAAATCAGTACCCTGTAAGAGAATGTGTCGCCATCTAATATCAATAAGATCAGTACCCTGTAAGAGAATGTGTCGCTATCTAATATCATTAAAATCAGTACCCTGTAAGAGAAAGTGTCGCCATCTTTTATCATTAAAATCAGTACCCTATAAGTGAATGTGTCGCCATCTAATATCATTAAAATCAGTACCCTGTAAGCGAATGTGTCGCCATCTTATATCATCAAAATCAGTACCCTGTAAGAGAATGTGTCGCCATCTAATATCAATAAAATCAGTACCCTGTAAGAGAATGTGTCGCCATCTAATATCAATAAAATCAGTACCCTGTAAGAGAATGTGTCGCCATTTAACATCATTAAAATCAGTACCCTATAAGTGAATGTGTCGCCATCCAATATCAATAAAATCAGTACCCTGTAAGAGAATGTGTCGCCATCTAATATCAATAAAATCAGTACCCTGTAAGAGAATGTGTCGCCATTTAACATCATTAAAATCAGTACCCTGTAAGAGAATGTGTCGCCATCTAATATCATTAAAATCAGTACCCTGTAAGTGAATGTGTCGCCATCTTATATCATCAAAATCAGTACCCTGTAAGAGAATGTGTCGCCATTTAATATCATTAAAATCAGTACCCTGTAAGCGAATGTGTCGCCATCTAACAGCATTAAAATCAGTACCCTGTAGGAGAATGTGTCGTCATCTAATATCATTAAAATCAATACCCTGAAAGATAATGTGTCGCCCTCTAATATTATTAAAATCAGTACCCTGTGAGAGAATGTGTCGCCATCTAATATCATTAAAATCAGTACTATGTAAGTGAATGTGTCGCCATCTTATATCATCAAAATCAGTACCCTGTATGAGAATGTGTCGTCATCTAATATCATTAGAATCAGTACCCTGTAAGAGAATGTGTCGTCATCTAATATCATTAAAATCAGTACCTTATAAGTGAATGTGTCGCCATCTAATATCATTAAAATCAGTACCATGTATGTAAATGTGTCGCCATCTAATATCATTAAAATCTTTACCTTGCAGGAGAATGTGTCGCCATTTAATATCATTAAAATCAGTACCCTGTAAGAGAATGTGTCGCCATCTAATATCAATAAAATCAGTACCCTGTAAGAGAATGTGTCGCCATTTAACATCATTAAAATCAGTACCCTGTAAGAGAATGTGTCGCCATCTAATAGCATTAAAATCAGTACCCTGTAGGAGAATGTGTCGCTATCTAATATTATTAAAATCAGTACCCTGTGAGAGAATGTGTCGCCATCTTATATCATTAAAATCAGTACCCTGTAAGTGAATGTGTCGCCATCTTATATCATCAAAATCAGTACCCTGTAAGAGAATGTGTCGCCATTTAATATCATTAAAATCAGTACCCTGTAAGAGAATGTGTCGCGATCTAATAACATTAAAATCAGTACCCTGTAAGAGAATGTGTCGCCATCTAATATCAATAAAATCAGTACCCTGTAAGATGATGTGGCGCTATCTAATATCATTAAAATCAGTACCCTGTAAGAGAATGTGTCGCCATCTAATATCAATAAGATCAGTACCCTGTAAGAGAATGTGTCGCTATCTAATATCATTAAAATCAGTACCCTGTAAGAGAATGTGTCGCCATCTTTTATCATTAAAATCAGTACCCTATAAGTGAATGTGTCGCCATCTAATATCATTAAAATCAGTACCCTGTAAGCGAATGTGTCGCCATCTTATATCATCAAAATCAGTACCCTGTAAGAGAATGTGTCGCCATCTAATATCAATAAAATCAGTACCCTGTAAGAGAATGTGTCGCCATCTAATATCAATAAAATCAGTACCCTGTAAGAGAATGTGTCACCATTTAACATCATTAAAATCAGTACCCTATAAGTGAATGTGTCGCCATCTAATATCAATAAAATCAGTACCCTGTAAGAGAATGTGTCGCCATCTAATATCAATAAAATCAGTACCCTGCAAGAGAATGTGTCGCCATTTAACATCATTAAAATCAGTACCCTGTAAGAGAATGTGTCGCCATCTAATATCATTAAAATCAGTACCCTGTAAGTGAATGTGTCGCCATCTTATATCATCAAAATCAGTACCCTGTAAGAGAATGTGTCGCCATTTAATATCATTAAAATCAGTACCCTGTAAGAGAATGTGTCGCCATCTAACAGCATTAAAATCAGTACCCTGTAGGAGAATGTGTCGTCATCTAATATCATTAAAATCAATACCCTGAAAGATAATGTGTCGCCCTCTAATATTATTAAAATCAGTACCCTGTGAGAGAATGTGTCGCCATCTAATATCATTAAAATCAGTACTATGTAAGTGAATGTGTCGCCATCTTATATCATCAAAATCAGTACCCTGTATGAGAATGTGTCGTCATCTAATATCATTAGAATCAGTACCCTGTAAGAGAATGTGTCGTCATCTAATATCATTAAAATCAGTACCTTATAAGTGAATGTGTCGCCATCTAATATCATTAAAACCAGTACCATGTATGTAAATGTGTCGCCATCTAATATCATTAAAATCTTTACCTTGCAGGAGAATGTGTCGCCATTTAATATCATTAAAATCAGTACCCTTTAAGAGAATGTGGCGCCATCTAACAGCATTAAAATTAGTACCCTGCAGGAGAATGTGTCGCCATCTAATATCATTAAAATCAGTACCCTGTAAGAGAATGTGTCGCCATCTAATACCATTAAAATCAGTACCCTAAAAGTAAATGTGTCGCTATCTAACACCATTAAAATCAGTACCCTATAAGTGAATGTTTCGCCATCTAATATCATTAAAATCAGTACCCTGTATGTAAATGTGTCGACATCTAATATCATTAAAATCAGTACCCTGTAAGAGAATGTGTCGCCATCTAATATCATTAAAATCAGTACACTGTAGGAGAATGTGTCGCTATCTAATATCATTAAAATCAGTACCCTGTAAGAGAATGTGTCGCCATCTACTATCATTAAAATCAGTAAACTGTAAGTGAATGTGTCGCCATCTTATATCATCAAAATCAGTACCCTGTAAGAGAATATGTCGCCATTTAATATCATTAAAATCAGTACCCTGTAAGGGAATGTGTCGCCATCTAATATCATTAAAATCAGTACCCTGTAGGAGAATGTGTCGCCATCTAATATCATTAAAATCAGTACCCTGTAAGACGATGTGTCGCTATCTAATATCATTAAAATCAGTACACTGTAAGAGATTGTGTCGCCATCTAATATCAATAAAATCAGTACCCTCTAAGAGGATGTGTCGCTATCTTATATCATTAAAATCAGTACCCTGTAAGAGAATATGTCGCCATCTAATACCATTAAAATCAGTACCCTGTAAGAGAATGTGTCGCCATCTTATATCATTAAAATCAGTACCCTGTAAGAGAATATGTCGCCATCTAATACCATTAAAATCAGTACCCTGTAAGAGAATGTGTCGCCATGTAATATCATTAAAATCAGTACCCTGTAAGAGAATGTGTCGCCATTTAATATCATTAAAATCAGTACCATGTAAGAGAATGTGTCGCCATCTAATATCATGAAAATCAGTACCCTGTCAGACGATGTGTCGCTATCTAATATCATTAAAATCAGTACACTGTAAGTGAATGTGTCGCCATCTAATATCATTAGAAGCAGTACCCTGTAAGAGAATGTGTCGCCATCTTATATCATTAAAATCAGTACCCTGTAACAGAATATGTCGCCATCTAATACCATTAAAATCAGTACCCTGTAAGAGAATGTGTCGCCATGTAATATCATTAAAATCAGTACCCTGTAAGAGAATCTGTCGCCATTTAATATCATTAAAATCAGTACCATGCAAGAGAATGTGTCGCCATCTAATATCATTAAAATCAGTACCCTGTAGGACAATGTGTCGCCATCTAATATCAATAAAATCAGTACCCTGTAAGAGAATGTGTCGCCATTTAATATCATTGAAATCAGTACCCTGTAAGAGAATGTGTCGCCATCTAATAGCAATAAAATCAGTACCCTGTAGCAGAATGTGTCGCTATCTAATATCGTTAAAATCAGTACCCTGTATGTAAATGTGTCGACATCTAATATCATTAAAATCAGTACCCTGTAAGAGAATGTGTCGCCATCTAATATCAATAAAATCAGTACCCTGTAAGAGAATGTGTCGCCATTTAATATCATTAAAATCTGTACCCTGTAAGAAAATATGTCGCTATCTAATAGCATTAAAATCAGCACCCTGTAGCAGAATGTGTCGCTATCTAATATCATTAAAATCAATACCCTGTAAGAGAATGTGTCGCCATCTAATAGCATTAAAATCAGCACCCTGTAGCAGAATGTTTCGCTATCTAATATCATTAAAATCAATACCCTGTAAGAGAATGTGTCGCCATCTAATAGCATTAAAATCAGTACCCTGTAGCAGAATGTGTCGCTATCTAATATCATAAAAATCAGTACACTGTAAGAGAATGTGTCGCCATCTAATAGCATTAAAATCAGTACCCTGTAGCAGATTGTGTCGCCATTTAATATCATTAAAATCAGTACCCTGTAAGAGAGTCTGTCGCCATCTAATAGCATTAAAATCAGTACCCTGTAGCAGAATGTGTCGCTATCTAATATCATTAAAATCAGTACCCTGTAAAAGAATGTGTCGCCATCTAATAGCATTAAAATCAGAACCATGTAAGAGAATATATCGCCATCTAATACCATTAAATTCAGTACCCTGCAAGAGAATATGTCGCCATCTAATATCATTAAAATCAGTACCCTGAAAGAGAATATGTCGCCATCTAATACCATTAAAATCAGTTCTCTGTAAGAGAATGTGTCGCCATTTAATATCATTAAAATCAGTAACCTGTAAAGTGAATGTGTCGCCATCTTATATCATTAAAATCAGTACCCTGTAAGAGAATGTGTCGCCATCTAATATCAATAAAATCAGTACCCTGTAAGAGAATGTGTCGCCATTTAATATTATTAAAATCAGTACCCTGTAAGAGATTGTGTCGCCATCTAATAGCATTAAAATCAGAACCCTGTAGGAGAATGTGTCGCTATCTAATATCATTAAAATCAGTACCCTGTAAGTGAATGTGTCGCCATTTAATATCATCAAAATCAGTACGCTGTAAGAGAATGCGTCGCCATCTAATAGCATTAAAATCAGTACCCTGTAAGAGAATGTGTTGCCATCTAATATCATTAAAATCAGTACGTACCCTGTAAGAGAATGTGTCGCCATCTAATATCATTAAAATCAGTACCCTGTAAGAGAATGTGTCGCCATCTAATAGCATTAAAATCAGTACCCTGTAAGAGGATGTGTCGCTATCTAATATCATTAAAATCAGTACCCTGTAAGAGAATGTGTCGCCATCTAATATCAATAAAATCAGTACCCTGTAAGATGATGTGTCGCTATCTAATATTAAAATCAGTACCCTGTAAGAGAATGTGTCGCCATCTAATATCAATAAAATCAGTACCCTGTAAGAGAATGTGTCGCTATCTAATATCATTAAAATCAGTACCCTGTAGGAGAATGTGTCGCCATATTTTATCATTAAAATCAGTACCCTATAAGTGAATGTGTCGCCATCTAATATCATTAAAATCAGTACCCTGTAAGCGAATGTGTCGCCATCTTATATCATCAAAATCAGTACCCTGTAGAAGAATGTGTCGCCATCTAATATCAATAAAATCAGTACCCTGTAAGAGAATGTGTCGCTATCTAATATCAATAAAATCAGTACCCTGTAAGAGAATGTGTCGCCATTTAACATCATTAAAATCAGTACCCTATAAGTGAATGTGTCGCCATTTAATATCAATAAAATCAGTACCCTGTAAGAGAATGTGTCGCTATCTAATATCATTAAAATCAGTACCCTGTAAGCGAAAGTGTCGCCATCTTATATCATCAAAATCAGTACCCTGTAAGAGAATGTGTCGCCATCTAATATCATTAAAATCAGTACCCTGTAAGTGAATGTGTCGCCATCTTATATCATCAAAATCAGTACCCTGTAAGAGAATGTGTCGCCATCTAATATCAATAAAATCAGTACCCTGTAAGAGAATGTGTCGCCATTTAACATCATTAAAATCAGTACCCTGTAAGAGAATGTGTCGCCATCTAATAGCATTAAAATCAGTACCCTGTAGGAGAATGTGTCGCTATCTAATATTATTAAAATCAGTACCCTGTGAGAGAATGTGTCGCCATCTTATATCATTAAAATCAGTACCCTGTAAGTGAATGTGTCGCCATCTTATATCATCAAAATCAGTACCCTGTAAGAGAATGTGTCGCCATTTAATATCATTAAAATCAGTACCCTGTAAGAGAATGTGTCGCGATCTAATAACATTAAAATCAGTACCCAGTAAGAGAATGTGTCGCCATCTAATATCAATAAAATCAGTACCCTGTAAGATGATGTGGCGCTATCTAATATCATTAAAATCAGTACCCTGTAAGAGAATGTGTCGCCATCTAATATCAATAAGATCAGTACCCTGTAAGAGAATGTGTCGCTATCTAATATCATTAAGATCAGTACCCTGTAAGAGAATGTGTCGCCATCTTTTATCATTAAAATCAGTACCCTATAAGTGAATGTGTCGCCATCTAATATCATTAAAATCAGTACCCTGTAAGCGAATGTGTCGCCATCTTATATCATCAAAATCAGTACCCTGTAAGAGAATGTGTCGCCATCTAATATCAATAAAATCAGTACCCTGTAAGAGAATGTGTCGCCATCTAATATCAATAAAATCAGTACCCTGTAAGAGAATGTGTCGCCATTTAACATCATTAAAATCAGTACCCTATAAGTGAATGTGTCGCCATCCAATATCAATAAAATCAGTACCCTGTAAGAGAATGTGTCGCCATCTAATATCAATAAAATCAGTACCCTGTAAGAGAATGTGTCGCCATTTAACATCATTAAAATCAGTACCCTGTAAGAGAATGTGTCGCCATCTAATATCATTAAAATCAGTACCCTGTAAGTGAATGTGTCGCCATCTTATATCATCAAAATCAGTACCCTGTAAGAGAATGTGTCGCCATTTAATATCATTAAAATCAGTACCCTGTAAGCGAATGTGTCGCCATCTAACAGCATTAAAATCAGTACCCTGTAGGAGAATGTGTCGTCATCTAATATCATTAAAATCAATACCCTGAAAGATAATGTGTCGCCCTCTAATATTATTAAAATCAGTACCCTGTGAGAGAATGTGTCGCCATCTAATATCATTAAAATCAGTACTATGTAAGTGAATGTGTCGCCATCTTATATCATCAAAATCAGTACCCTGTATGAGAATGTGTCGTCATCTAATATCATTAGAATCAGTACCCTGTAAGAGAATGTGTCGTCATCTAATATCATTAAAATCAGTACCTTATAAGTGAATGTGTCGCCATCTAATATCATTAAAATCAGTACCATGTATGTAAATGTGTCGCCATCTAATATCATTAAAATCTTTACCTTGCAGGAGAATGTGTCGCCATTTAATATCATTAAAATCAGTACCCTGTAAGAGAATGTGTCGCCATCTAATATCAATAAAATCAGTACCCTGTAAGAGAATGTGTCGCCATTTAACATCATTAAAATCAGTACCCTGTAAGAGAATGTGTCGCCATCTAATAGCATTAAAATCAGTACCCTGTAGGAGAATGTGTCGCTATCTAATATTATTAAAATCAGTACCCTGTGAGAGAATGTGTCGCCATCTTATATCATTAAAATCAGTACCCTGTAAGTGAATGTGTCGCCATCTTATATCATCAAAATCAGTACCCTGTAAGAGAATGTGTCGCCATTTAATATCATTAAAATCAGTACCCTGTAAGAGAATGTGTCGCGATCTAATAACATTAAAATCAGTACCCTGTAAGAGAATGTGTCGCCATCTAATATCAATAAAATCAGTACCCTGTAAGATGATGTGGCGCTATCTAATATCATTAAAATCAGTACCCTGTAAGAGAATGTGTCGCCATCTAATATCAATAAGATCAGTACCCTGTAAGAGAATGTGTCGCTATCTAATATCATTAAAATCAGTACCCTGTAAGAGAATGTGTCGCCATCTTTTATCATTAAAATCAGTACCCTATAAGTGAATGTGTCGCCATCTAATATCATTAAAATCAGTACCCTGTAAGCGAATGTGTCGCCATCTTATATCATCAAAATCAGTACCCTGTAAGAGAATGTGTCGCCATCTAATATCAATAAAATCAGTACCCTGTAAGAGAATGTGTCGCCATCTAATATCAATAAAATCAGTACCCTGTAAGAGAATGTGTCACCATTTAACATCATTAAAATCAGTACCCTATAAGTGAATGTGTCGCCATCTAATATCAATAAAATCAGTACCCTGTAAGAGAATGTGTCGCCATCTAATATCAATAAAATCAGTACCCTGTAAGAGAATGTGTCGCCATTTAACATCATTAAAATCAGTACCCTGTAAGAGAATGTGTCGCCATCTAATATCATTAAAATCAGTACCCTGTAAGTGAATGTGTCGCCATCTTATATCATCAAAATCAGTACCCTGTAAGAGAATGTGTCGCCATTTAATATCATTAAAATCAGTACCCTGTAAGAGAATGTGTCGCCATCTAACAGCATTAAAATCAGTACCCTGTAGGAGAATGTGTCGTCATCTAATATCATTAAAATCAATACCCTGAAAGATAATGTGTCGCCCTCTAATATTATTAAAATCAGTACCCTGTGAGAGAATGTGTCGCCATCTAATATCATTAAAATCAGTACTATGTAAGTGAATGTGTCGCCATCTTATATCATCAAAATCAGTACCCTGTATGAGAATGTGTCGTCATCTAATATCATTAGAATCAGTACCCTGTAAGAGAATGTGTCGTCATCTAATATCATTAAAATCAGTACCTTATAAGTGAATGTGTCGCCATCTAATATCATTAAAATCAGTACCATGTATGTAAATGTGTCGCCATCTAATATCATTAAAATCTTTACCTTGCAGGAGAATGTGTCGCCATTTAATATCATTAAAATCAGTACCCTTTAAGAGAATGTGGCGCCATCTAACAGCATTAAAATTAGTACCCTGCAGGAGAATGTGTCGCCATCTAATATCATTAAAATCAGTACCCTGTAAGAGAATGTGTCGCCATCTAATACCATTAAAATCAGTACCCTAAAAGTAAATGTGTCGCTATCTAACACCATTAAAATCAGTACCCTATAAGTGAATGTTTCGCCATCTAATATCATTAAAATCAGTACCCTGTATGTAAATGTGTCGACATCTAATATCATTAAAATCAGTACCCTGTAAGAGAATGTGTCGCCATCTAATATCATTAAAATCAGTACACTGTAGGAGAATGTGTCGCTATCTAATATCATTAAAATCAGTACCCTGTAAGAGAATGTGTCGCCATCTACTATCATTAAAATCAGTAAACTGTAAGTGAATGTGTCGCCATCTTATATCATCAAAATAAGTACCCTGTAAGAGAATATGTCGCCATTTAATATCATTAAAATCAGTACCCTGTAAGGGAATGTGTCGCCATCTAATATCATTAAAATCAGTACCCTGTAGGAGAATGTGTCGCCATCTAATATCATTAAAATCAGTACCCTGTAAGACGATGTGTCGCTATCTAATATCATTAAAATCAGTACACTGTAAGAGATTGTGTCGCCATCTAATATCAATAAAATCAGTACCCTCTAAGAGGATGTGTCGCTATCTTATATCATTAAAATCAGTACCCTGTAAGAGAATATGTCGCCATCTAATACCATTAAAATCAGTACCCTGTAAGAGAATGTGTCGCCATCTTATATCATTAAAATCAGTACCCTGTAAGAGAATATGTCGCCATCTAATACCATTAAAATCAGTACCCTGTAAGAGAATGTGTCGCCATGTAATATCATTAAAATCAGTACCCTGTAAGAGAATGTGTCGCCATTTAATATCATTAAAATCAGTACCATGTAAGAGAATGTGTCGCCATCTAATATCATGAAAATCAGTACCCTGTAAGAGAATGTGTCGCCATTTAATATCATTAAAATCAGTACCATGCAAGAGAATGTGTCGCCATCTAATATCATTAAAATCAGTACCCTGTAGGACAATGTGTCGCCATCTAATATCAATAAAATCAGTACCCTGTAAGAGAATGTGTCGCCATTTAATATCATTGAAATCAGTACCCTGTAAGAGAATGTGTCGCCATCTAATAGCAATGAAATCAGTACCCTGTAGCAGAATGTGTCGCTATCTAATATCGTTAAAATCAGTACCCTGTATGTAAATGTGTCGACATCTAATATCATTAAAATCAGTACCCTGTAAGAGAATGTGTCGCCATCTAATATCAATAAAATCAGTACCCTGTAAGAGAATGTGTCGCCATTTAATATCATTAAAATCTGTACCCTGTAAGAAAATATGTCGCTATCTAATAGCATTAAAATCAGCACCCTGTAGCAGAATGTGTCGCTATCTAATATCATTAAAATCAATACCCTGTAAGAGAATGTGTCGCCATCTAATAGCATTAAAATCAGCACCCTGTAGCAGAATGTTTCGCTATCTAATATCATTAAAATCAATACCCTGTAAGAGAATGTGTCGCCATCTAATAGCATTAAAATCAGTACCCTGTAGCAGAATGTGTCGCTATCTAATATCATAAAAATCAGTACACTGTAAGAGAATGTGTCGCCATCTAATAACATTAAAATCAGTACCCTGTAGCAGATTGTGTCGCCATTTAATATCATTAAAATCAGTACCCTGTAAGAGAGTCTGTCGCCATCTAATAGCATTAAAATCAGTACCCTGTAGCAGAATGTGTCGCTATCTAATATCATTAAAATCAGTACCCTGTAAAAGAATGTGTCGCCATCTAATAGCATTAAAATCAGAACCATGTAAGAGAATATATCGCCATCTAATACCATTAAATTCAGTACCCTGCAAGAGAATATGTCGCCATCTAATATCATTAAAATCAGTACCCTGAAAGAGAATATGTCGCCATCTAATACCATTAAAATCAGTTCTCTGTAAGAGAATGTGTCGCCATTTAATATCATTAAAATCAGTAACCTGTAAAGTGAATGTGTTGCCATCTTATATCATTAAAATCAGTACCCTGTAAGAGAATGTGTCGCCATCTAATATCAATAAAATCAGTACCCTGTAAGAGAATGTGTCGCCATTTAATATTATTAAAATCAGTACCCTGTAAGAGATTGTGTCGCCATCTAATAGCATTAAAATCAGAACCCTGTAGGAGAATGTGTCGCTATCTAATATCATTAAAATCAGTACCCTGTAAGTGAATGTGTCGCCATTTAATATCATCAAAATCAGTACGCTGTAAGAGAATGCGTCGCCATCTAATAGCATTAAAATCAGTACCCTGTAAGAGAATGTGTTGCCATCTAATATCATTAAAATCAGTACGTACCCTGTAAGAGAATGTGTCGCCATCTAATATCATTAAAATCAGTACCCTGTAAGAGAATGTGTCGCCATCTAATAGCATTAAAATCTGTACCCTGTAGGAGAATGTGCCGCCATCTAATACCATTAAAATCAGTACACTGTATGTGAATGTTTCGCCATCTAATATCATTAAAATCAGTACCCTGTAAGAGAATGTGTCGCCATCTAATAGCATTAAAATTAGTACCCTGTAAGAGAATGTGTCGCCATCTAATATCATTAAAATCAGTACCCTGTAGGAGAATGTGTCGCCATCTAATATCACTAAAATCAGTACTCTGTAAGACGATGTGTCGCTATCTAATATCATTAAAATCAGTACACTGTAAGAGAATGTGTCGCCATCTAATATCAATAAAATCAGTACCCTGTAAGAGGATGTGTCGCTATCTAATATCATTAAAATCAGTACCGTGTAAGAGAATGTGTCGCCATCTAATATCATTAAAATCAGTACCCTGTAAGAGAATGTGTCGCCATCTAATATCAATAAAATCAGTACCCTGTAAGAGAATGTGTCGCCATTTAATATCATTAAAATCTGTACCCTGTAAGAGAATGTGTCGCCATCTAATAGCATTAAAATCAGTACCCTGTAGCAGAATGTGGCGCTATCTAATATCTTTAAAATCAGTACCCAGTAAGAGAATGTGTCGCCATCTAATAGCATCAAAATCAGAACCATGTAAGAGAATATGTCGCCATCTAATACCATTAGAATCAGTACCCTGTAAGAGAATGTGTCGCCATCTTATATCATTAAAATCAGTACCCTGTAAGAGAATGCGTCGCCATATAATACCATTAAAATCAGTACCCTGTAAGAGAATGTGTCGCCATCTAATATCATTAAAAGAAGTACCCTGTAAGAGAATGTTTCGCCATTTAATATCATTAAAATCAGTAACCTGTAAAGTGTATGTGTCGCCATCTTATATCATTAAAATCAGTACCCTGTAAGAGAATGTGTCGCCATCTAATATCAATAAAATCAGTACCCTGTAAGAGAATGTGTCGCCATTTAATATCATTAAAATCAGTACCGTGTAAGAGAATGTGTCGCCATCTAATATCTTTAAAATTAGTACCCTGTAGGAGAATGTGTCGCTATCTAATATCAATAAAATCAGTACCCTGTAAGAGAATGTGTCGCCATTTAATATCATCAAAATCAGTACCCTGTAAAAGAATGTGTCGCCATCTTATCGCATTAAAATCAGTACCCTGTAAGAGAATGTGTTGCCATCTAATATCATTAAAATCAGTACGTAACCTGTAAGTGAATGTTTCGCCATCTAATATCATTAAAATCAGTACCCTGTAAGAGAATGTGTCGCCATCTAATATCTTAAAATCAGTACCTTGTAAGAGAATGTGTCGCTAACTAATATCATTAAAATCAGTACCCTGTAAGAGAATGTGTCGCCATCTAATATCATTAAAATCAGTACCCTGTAAGTGAATGTGTCGCCAACAAATATCACTAAAATCAGTACCCTGTAAGAGAATATGTCGCCATCTAATAGCATTAAAATTAGTACCCTGTAAGAGAATGTGTCGCCATCTAATATCATTAAAATCAGTACCCTGTAAGAGAATGTGTCGCCATCTAATATCATTAAAATCAGTACCCTGTAAGAGGATGTGTCGCTATCCAATATCATTAAAATCAGTACCCTGTAAGAGAATGTGTCGCCATCTAATATCAATAAAATCGGTACCCTGTAAGAGGATGTGTCGCTATCTAATATCATTAAAATCAGCACCCTGTAAGAGAATGTGTCGCCATCTAATATCAATAAAATCAGTACCCTGTAAGAGAATGTGTCGCTATCTAATATCATTAAAATCAGTACCCTGTAAGAGAATGTGTCGCCATCTTTTATCATTAAAATCAGGACCCTATAAGTGAATGTGTCGCCATCTAATATCATTAAAATCAGTACCCTGTAAGCGAATGTGTCGCCATCTTATATCATCAAAATCAGTACCCTGTAAGAGAATGTGTCGCCATCTAATATCAATAAAATCAGTACCCTGTAAGAGAATGTGTCGCCATCTAATATCAATAAAATCAGTACCCTGTAAGAGAATGTGTCGCCATTTAACATCATTAAAATCAGTACCCTATAAGTGAATGTGTCGCCATCTAATATCAATAAAATCAGTACCCTGTAAGAGAATGTGTCGCTATCTAATATCATTAAAATCAGTACCCTGTAAGCGAATGTGTCGCCATCTTATATCATCAAAATCAGTACCCTGTAAGAGAATGTGTCGCCATCTAATATCATTAAAATCAGTACCCTGTAAGTGAATGTGTCCCCATCTTATATCATCGAAATCAGTACCCTGTAAGAGAATGTGTCGCCATCTAATATCATTAAAATCAGTACCCTGTAAGAGAATGTGTCGCCATCTTATATCATCAAAATCAGTACCCTGTAAGAGAATGTGTCGCCATCTAATATCATTAAAATCAGTACCCTGTAAGTGAATGTGTCGCCATCTTATATCATCGAAATCAGTACCCTGTAAGAGAATGTGTCGCCTTCTAATAGCAATAAAATCAGTACCCTGTAAGAGAATGTGTCGCCATTTAACATCATTAACATCAGTACCCTGTAAGTGAATGTGTCGCCATCTAATAGCATTAAAATCAGTACCCTGTAAGAGAATGTGTCGTCATCTAATACCATTAAAATCAGTACCCCGTAGGAGAATGTGTCGCTATCTAATAGCAAGAAATCAGTACCCTGTAAGAGAATGTGTCGCCATCTAATATCATTAAAATCAGTAACCTGTAAGTGAATGTGTCGCCATCTTATATCATCAAAATCAGTACCCTGTAAGAGAATGTGTCGCCATTTAATATCATTAAAATCAGTACCCTGTAAGAGAATGTGTCGCCATCTAACTGCATTAAAATCAGTACCCTGTAGGAGAATGTGTCGTCATCTAATATCATTAAAATCAGTACCCTGAAAGATAATGTGTCGCCCTCTAATATTATTGAAATCAGTACCCTGTGAGAGAATGTGTCGCCATCTAATATCATTAAAATCAGTACTCTGTAAGTGAATGTGTCGCCATCTTATATCATCAAAATCAGTACCCTGTATGAGAATGTGTCGTCATCTAATATCATTAAAATCAGTACCCTGTAAGAGAATGTGTCGTCATCTAATACCATTAAAATCAGTACCTTATAAGTGAATGTGTCGCCATCTAATATCATTAAAATCAGTACCATGTATGTGAATGTGTCGCCATCTAATATCATTAAAATCAGTACCTTGCAAGAGAATGTGTCGCCATTTAATATCATTAAAATCAGTACCTTTTAAGAGAATGTGGCGCCATCTAACAGCATTAAAATTAGTACCCTGCAGGAGAATGTGTCGCCATCTAATATCATTAAAATCAGTACCCTGTAAGAGAATGTGTCGCCATATAATACCATTAAAATCAGTACCCTAAAAGTAAATGTGTCGCCATCTAATACCATTAAAATCAGTACCCTATAAGTGAAAGTTTCGCCATCTAATATCATTAAAATCAGTACCCTGTATGTAAATGTGTCGACATCTAATATCATTAAAATCAGTACCCTGTAAGAGAATGTGTCGCCATCTAGTATCATTAAAATCAGTACACTGTAGGAGAATGTGTCGCTATCTAATATCATTAAAATCAGTACCCTGTAAGAGAATGTGTCGCCATCTACTATCATTAAAATCAGTAACCTGTAAGTGAATGTGTCGCCATCTTATATCATCAAAATCAGTACCCTGTAAGAGAATATGTCGCCATTTAATATCATTAAAATCAGTGCCCTGTTAGAGAATGTGTCGCCATCAAACAGCATTAAAATCAGTACCCTGTAGGAGAATGTGTCGTCATCAAATACCATTAAAATCAGTACTCTGAAAGATAATGTGTCGCCCTCTAATATCATTAAAATCAGTACCCTGTGAGAGAATGTGTCGCCATCTAATATCATTAAAATAAGTATCCTGTAAGTGAATGTGTCGCCATCTTATATCATTAAAATCAGTACCCTGTAAGAGGATGTGTCGCTATCTAATATCATTAAAATCAGTACCCTGTAAGAGAATGTGTCGCCATCTAATATCATTAAAATCAGTACCCTGTAAGAGAATGTGTCGCCATCTAATACCATTAAAATCAGTACCCTATAAGTGAATGTGTCGCCATCTAATATCATTAAAATCAGTACCCTGTATGTAAATGTGTCGCCATCTAATATCATTAAAATCAGTACCCTGTAAGAGAATGTGTCGCCATTTAATATCATTAAAATCAGTACCCTGTAAGAGAATGTGTCGCCATCTAATACTATTAAAATCAGTACCCTATAAGTGAATGAGTCGGCATATAATATCATTAAAATAAGCAGCCTGCAAGAGAATGTGTCGCTATTTAATATTATTAAAATCAGTACCCTTCAAGAGAATGTGCCACCATCTAACATCATTAAAATCAGTACTCTGTAAGTAAATGTGTCGCCATCTAATATCATTAAAATCAGAACCCTGTAAGAGAATGTGTCACCGTCTAATATCATTAAAATCAGTACCCTGTACGAGAATGTATCGCCATCTAATAGCATTAAAATTAGTACCCTGTAGGAGAATATGTCGCCATCTAATATCATTAAAATCAGTACTCTGTAAGAGGATGTGTCGCTATCTAATATCATTAAAATCAGTACCCTATAAGAGAATGTGTCGCCATCTAATATCAATAAAATCAGTACCCTGTAAGAGGATGTGTCGCCATCTAACAGCATTAAAATCAGTACCCTGTAGGAGAATGTGTCGCCATCTAATATCATTAAAATCAGTACCCTGTAAGTAAATGTGTCACCATCTAATATCATTAAAATCAGTAGGCTGCAAGAGAATGTGTCGCTATTTAATATTATTAAAATCAGTACCCTTCAAGAGAATGTGCCAGCATCTAACATCATTAAAATCAGTACTCTGTAAGTAAATGTGTCGCCATCTAATATCATTAAAATCAATACCCTGTAAGAGAATGTGTCACCGTCTAATATCATTAAAATCAGTACCCTTTATGAGAATGTATCGCCATCTAATAGCATTAAAATTAGTACCCTGTAGGAGAATATGTCGCCATCTAATATCATTAAAATCAGTACCCTGTAAGAGGATGTGTCGCTATCTAATATCATTAAAATCAGTACCCTGTAAGAGAATGTGTCGCCGTCTAATATCAATAAAATCAGTACCCTGTAAGAGGATGTGTCGCTATCTAATATCATTAAAATCAGTACCCTGTAAGAGAATGTGTCGCCATCTTATATCATCAAAATCAGTACCCTGTAAGAGAATGTGTCGCCATCTAATATCATTAAAATCAGTACCCTGTAAGTGAATGTGTCGCCATCTTATATCATCGAAATCAGTACCCTGTAAGAGAATGTGTCGCCTTCTAATAGCAATAAAATCAGTACCCTGTAAGAGAATGTGTCGCCATTTAACATCATTAACATCAGTACCCTGTAAGTGAATGTGTCGCCATCTAATAGCATTAAAATCAGTACCCCGTAGGAGAATGTGTCGCTATCTAATAGCAAGAAATCAGTACCCTGTAAGAGAATGTGTCGCCATCTAATATCATTAAAATCAGTAACCTGTAAGTGAATGTGTCGCCATCTTATATCATCAAAATCAGTACCCTGTAAGAGAATGTGTCGCCATTTAATATCATTAAAATCAGTACCCTGTAAGAGAATGTGTCGCCATCTAACTGCATTAAAATCAGTACCCTGTAGGAGAATGTGTCGTCATCTAATATCATTAAAATCAGTACCCTGAAAGATAATGTGTCGCCCTCTAATATTATTGAAATCAGTACCCTGTGAGAGAATGTGTCGCCATCTAATATCATTAAAATCAGTACTCTGTAAGTGAATGTGTCGCCATCTTATATCATCAAAATCAGTACCCTGTATGAGAATGTGTCGTCATCTAATATCATTAAAATCAGTACCCTGTAAGAGAATGTGTCGTCATCTAATACCATTAAAATCAGTACCTTATAAGTGAATGTGTCGCCATCTAATATCATTAAAATCAGTACCATGTATGTGAATGTGTCGCCATCTAATATCATTAAAATCAGTACCTTGCAAGAGAATGTGTCGCCATTTAATATCATTAAAATCAGTACCTTTTAAGAGAATGCGGCGCCATCTAACAGCATTAAAATTAGTACCCTGCAGGAGAATGTGTCGCCATCTAATATCATTAAAATCAGTACCCTGTAAGAGAATGTGTCGCCATATAATACCATTAAAATCAGTACCCTAAAAGTAAATGTGTCGCCATCTAATACCATTAAAATCAGTACCCTATAAGTGAAAGTTTCGCCATCTAATATCATTAAAATCAGTACCCTGTATGTAAATGTGTCGACATCTAATATCATTAAAATCAGTACCCTGTAAGAGAATGTGTCGCCATCTAGTATCATTAAAATCAGTACACTGTAGGAGAATGTGTCGCTATCTAATATCATTAAAATCAGTACCCTGTAAGAGAATGTGTCGCCATCTACTATCATTAAAATCAGTAACCTGTAAGTGAATGTGTCGCCATCTTATATCATCAAAATCAGTACCCTGTAAGAGAATATGTCGCCATTTAATATCATTAAAATCAGTGCCCTGTTAGAGAATGTGTCGCCATCAAACAGCATTAAAATCAGTACCCTGTAGGAGAATGTGTCGTCATCAAATACCATTAAAATCAGTACTCTGAAAGATAATGTGTCGCCCTCTAATATCATTAAAATCAGTACCCTGTGAGAGAATGTGTCGCCATCTAATATCATTAAAATAAGTATCCTGTAAGTGAATGTGTCGCCATCTTATATCATTAAAATCAGTACCCTGTAAGAGGATGTGTCGCTATCTAATATCATTAAAATCAGTACCCTGTAAGAGAATGTGTCGCCATCTAATATCATTAAAATCAGTACCCTGTAAGAGAATGTGTCGCCATCTAATACCATTAAAATCAGTACCCTATAAGTGAATGTGTCGCCATCTAATATCATTAAAATCAGTACCCTGTATGTAAATGTGTCGCCATCTAATATCATTAAAATCAGTACCCTGTAAGAGAATGTGTCGCCATTTAATATCATTAAAATCAGTACCCTGTAAGAGAATGTGTCGCCATCTAATACTATTAAAATCAGTACCCTATAAGTGAATGAGTCGGCATATAATATCATTAAAATAAGCAGCCTGCAAGAGAATGTGTCGCTATTTAATATTATTAAAATCAGTACCCTTCAAGAGAATGTGCCACCATCTAACATCATTAAAATCAGTACTCTGTAAGTAAATGTGTCGCCATCTAATATCATTAAAATCAGAACCCTGTAAGAGAATGTGTCACCGTCTAATATCATTAAAATCAGTACCCTGTACGAGAATGTATCGCCATCTAATAGCATTAAAATTAGTACCCTGTAGGAGAATATGTCGCCATCTAATATCATTAAAATCAGTACTCTGTAAGAGGATGTGTCGCTATCTAATATCATTAAAATCAGTACCCTATAAGAGAATGTGTCGCCATCTAATATCAATAAAATCAGTACCCTGTAAGAGGATGTGTCGCCATCTAACAGCATTAAAATCAGTTCCCTGTAGGAGAATGTGTCGCCATCTAATATCATTAAAATCAGTACCCTGTAAGTAAATGTGTCACCATCTAATATCATTAAAATCAGTAGGCTGCAAGAGAATGTGTCGCTATTTAATATTATTAAAATCAGTACCCTTCAAGAGAATGTGCCAGCATCTAACATCATTAAAATCAGTACTCTGTAAGTAAATGTGTCGCCATCTAATATCATTAAAATCAATACCCTGTAAGAGAATGTGTCACCGTCTAATATCATTAAAATCAGTACCCTTTATGAGAATGTATCGCCATCTAATAGCATTAAAATTAGTACCCTGTAGGAGAATATGTCGCCATCTAATATCATTAAAATCAGTACCCTGTAAGAGGATGTGTCGCTATCTAATATCATTAAAATCAGTACCCTGTAAGAGAATGTGTCGCCGTCTAATATCAATAAAATCAGTACCCTGTAAGAGGATGTGTCGCTATCTAATATCATTAAAATCAGTACCCTGTAAGAGAATGTGTCGCCATCTAATATCAATAAAATCAGTACCCTGTAAGAGAATGTGTCGCTATCTAATATCATTAAAATCAGTACCCTGTAAGAGAATGTGTCGCCATCTTTTATCATTAAAATCAGTACCCTATAAGTGAATGTGTCGCCATCTAATATCATTAAAATCAGTACCCTGTAAGCGAATGTGTCGCCATCTTATATCATTAAAATCAGTACCCTGTAAGAGAATGTGTCGCCATCTAATATCAATAACATCAGTACCCTGTAAGAGAATGTGTCGCCATCTAATATCAATAAAATCAGTACCCTGTAAGAGAAAGTGTCGCTATCTAATATCATTAAAATCAGTACCCTGTAAGAGAATGTGTCGCCATTTAACATCATTAAAATCAGTACCCTGTAAGCGAATGTGTCGCCATCTTATATCATCAAAATCAGTACCCTGTAAGAGAATGTGTCGCCATCTAATATCATTAAAATCAGTACCCTGTAAGTGAATGTGTCGCCATCTAATATCAATAAAATCAGTACCCTGTAAGAGAATGTGTCGCCATCTTATATCATCAAAATCAGTACCCTGTAAGAGAATGTGTCGCCATCTAATATCAATAAAATCAGTACCCTGTAAGAGAATGTGTCGCCATTTAACATCATTAAAATCAGTACCCTGTAAGTGAATGTGTCGCCATCTAATATCATTAAAATCAGTACTCTGTAATTGAATGTGTCGCCATCTTATATCATCAAAATCAGTACCCTGCATGAGAATGTGTCGTCATCTAATATCATTAAAATCAGTACCCTGTAAGAGAATGTGTCGCCATCTAATACCATTAAAATCAGTACCTTATAAGTGAATGTGTCGCCATCTAACATCATTAAAATCAGTACCCTTTAAGAGAATGTGGCGCCATCTAACAGCATTAAAATTAGTACCCTGCAGGAGAATGTGTCGCCATCTAATATCATTAAAATCAGTACCCTGTAAGAGAATGTGTCGCCATCTAATACCATTAAAATCAGTACCCTAAAAGGGAATGTGTCGCCATCTAATAACATTAAAATCAGTACCCTATAAGTGAATCTTTCGCCATCTAATATCATTAAAATCAGTACCCTGTATGTAAATGTGTCGACATCTAATATCATTAAAATCAGTACCCTGTAAGGGAATGTGTCGCCATCTAATATCATTAAAATCAGTACACTGTAGGAGAATGTGTCGCTATCTAATATCATTAAAATCAGTACCCTGTAAGAGAATGTGTCGCCATCTACTATCATTAAAATCAGTAACCTGTAAGTGAATGTGTCGCCATCTTATATCATCAAAATCGGTACCCTGTAAGAGAATATGTCGCCATTTAATATCATTAAAATCAGTACCCTGTTAGAGAATGTGTCGCCATCTAACAGCATTAAAATCAGTACCCTGTAGGAGAATGTGTCGTCATCAAATACCATTAAAATCAGTACCCTGAAAGATAATGTGTCGCCCTCTAATATCATTAAAATCAGTACCCTGTGAGAGAATGTGTCGCCATCTAATATCATTAAAATAAGTACCCTGTAAGTGAATGTGTCGCCATCTTATATCATTAAAATCAGTACCCTTTAAGAGGATGTGTAGCTATCTAATATCATTAAAATCAGTACCCTGTAAGAGAATGTGTCGCCATCTAATATCATTAAAATCAGTACCCTGTACGAGAATGTGTCGCCATCTAATACCATTAAAATCAGTACCCTATAAGTGAATGTGTCGCCATCTAATATCATTAAAATCAGTACCCTGTATGTAAATGTGTCGCCATCTAATATCATTAAAATCAGTATCCTGTAATAGAATGTGTCGCCATTTAATATCATTAAAATCAGTACCCTGTAAGAGAATGTGTCGCCATCTAATACCATTAGAATCAGTAGCCTATATGAGAATGTGTCGCCATCTAATATCATTAAAATCAGTACCCTGTAAGAGAATGTGTCGCCATCTACTATCATTAAAATCAGTATCCTGTAAGAGAATGTGTCGCCATCTAATACCATTAAAATCAGTACCCTATAAGTGAATGTGTCTCCATCTGATATCATTAAAATCAGTACCCTGTATGTAAATGTGTCGCCATCTAATATCATTAAAATCAGTACCCTGTAAGAGAATGTGTCGCCATCTAATATCAATAAAATCAGTACCCTGTAAGAGAATGTGTCGCTATCTAACATCATTAAAATCAGTACCCTGTAAGAGAATGTGTCGCCATCTTTTATCATTAAAATCAGTACCCTATAAGTGAATGTGTCGCTATCTAATATCATTAAAATCAGTACCCTGTAAGCGAATGTGTCGCCATCTTATATCATCAAAATCAGTACCCTGTAAGAGAATGTGTCGCCATCTAATATCAATAAAATCAGTACCCTGTAAGAGAATGTGTCGCCATCTAATATCAATAAAATCAGTACCCTGTAAGAGAATGTGTCGCCATTTAACATCATTAAAATCAGTACCCTATAAGTGAATGTGTCGCCATCTAATATCAATAAAATCAGTACCCTGTACGAGAATGTGTCGCTATCTAATATCATTAAAATCAGTACCCTGTAAGAGAATGTGTCGCCATTTAACATCATTAAAATCAGTACCATGTAAGAGAATGTGTCGCCATCTAATATCAGTAAAATCAGTACCCTGTGAGAGAATGTGTCGCCGTCTAATATCATTAAAATCAGTACTCTGTAAGTGAATGTGTCGCCATCTTATATCATCAAAATCAGTACCCTTCATGAGAATGTGTTGCCATTTAACATCATTAAAATCAGTACCCTGTAAGCGAATGTGTCGCCATCTAATATCAATAAAATCAGTACCCTGTAAGAGAATGTGTCGCCATTTAATATCATTAAAATCTGTACCCTGTAAGAGAATGTGTCGCCATCTAATAGCATTAAAATCAGTACCCTGTAGCAGAATGTGGCGCTATCTAATATCTTTAAAATCAGTACCCAGTAAGAGAATGTGTCGCCATCTAATAGCATCAAAATCAGAACCATGTAAGAGAATATGTCGCCATCTAATACCATTAGAATCAGTACCCTGTAAGAGAATGTGTCGCCATCTTATATCATTAAAATCAGTACCCTGTAAGAGAATGCGTCGCCATATAATACCATTAAAATCAGTACCCTGTAAGAGAATGTGTCGCCATCTAATATCATTAAAAGAAGTACCCTGTAAGAGAATGTTTCGCCATTTAATATCATTAAAATCAGTAACCTGTAAAGTGTATGTGTCGCCATCTTATATCATTAAAATCAGTACCCTGTAAGAGAATGTGTCGCCATCTAATATCAATAAAATCAGTACCCTGTAAGAGAATGTGTCGCCATTTAATATCATTAAAATCAGTACCGTGTAAGAGAATGTGTCGCCATCTAATAGCTTTAAAATTAGTACCCTGTAGGAGAATGTGTCGCTATCTAATATCAATAAAATCAGTACCCTGTAAGAGAATGTGTCGCCATTTAATATCATCAAAATCAGTACCCTGTAAAAGAATGTGTCGCCATCTTATCGCATTAAAATCAGTACCCTGTAAGAGAATGTGTTGCCATCTAATATCATTAAAATCAGTACGTAACCTGTAAGTGAATGTTTCGCCATCTAATATCATTAAAATCAGTACCCTGTAAGAGAATGTGTCGCCATCTAATATCTTAAAATCAGTACCTTGTAAGAGAATGTGTCGCTAACTAATATCATTAAAATCAGTACCCTGTAAGAGAATGTGTCGCCATCTAATATCATTAAAATCAGTACCCTGTAAGTGAATGTGTCGCCAACAAATATCACTAAAATCAGTACCCTGTAAGAGAATATGTCGCCATCTAATAGCATTAAAATTAGTACCCTGTAAGAGAATGTGTCGCCATCTAATATCATTAAAATCAGTACCCTGTAAGAGAATGTGTCGCCATCTAATATCATTAAAATCAGTACCCTGTAAGAGGATGTGTCGCTATCCAATATCATTAAAATCAGTACCCTGTAAGAGAATGTGTCGCCATCTAATATCAATAAAATCGGTACCCTGTAAGAGGATGTGTCGCTATCTAATATCATTAAAATCAGCACCCTGTAAGAGAATGTGTCGCCATCTAATATCAATAAAATCAGTACCCTGTAAGAGAATGTGTCGCTATCTAATATCATTAAAATCAGTACCCTGTAAGAGAATGTGTCGCCATCTTTTATCATTAAAATCAGGACCCTATAAGTGAATGTGTCGCCATCTAATATCATTAAAATCAGTACCCTGTAAGCGAATGTGTCGCCATCTTATATCATCAAAATCAGTACCCTGTAAGAGAATGTGTCGCCATCTAATATCAATAAAATCAGTACCCTGTAAGAGAATGTGTCGCCATCTAATATCAATAAAATCAGTACCCTGTAAGAGAATGTGTCGCCATTTAACATCATTAAAATCAGTACCCTATAAGTGAATGTGTCGCCATCTAATATCAATAAAATCAGTACCCTGTAAGAGAATGTGTCGCTATCTAATATCATTAAAATCAGTACCCTGTAAGCGAATGTGTCGCCATCTTATATCATCAAAATCAGTACCCTGTAAGAGAATGTGTCGCCATCTAATATCATTAAAATCAGTACCCTGTAAGTGAATGTGTCCCCATCTTATATCATCGAAATCAGTACCCTGTAAGAGAATGTGTCGCCATCTAATATCATTAAAATCAGTACCCTGTAAGAGAATGTGTCGCCATCTTATATCATCAAAATCAGTACCCTGTAAGAGAATGTGTCGCCATCTAATATCATTAAAATCAGTACCCTGTAAGTGAATGTGTCGCCATCTTATATCATCGAAATCAGTACCCTGTAAGAGAATGTGTCGCCTTCTAATAGCAATAAAATCAGTACCCTGTAAGAGAATGTGTCGCCATTTAACATCATTAACATCAGTACCCTGTAAGTGAATGTGTCGCCATCTAATAGCATTAAAATCAGTACCCTGTAAGAGAATGTGTCGTCATCTAATACCATTAAAATCAGTACCCCGTAGGAGAATGTGTCGCTATCTAATAGCAAGAAATCAGTACCCTGTAAGAGAATGTGTCGCCATCTAATATCATTAAAATCAGTAACCTGTAAGTGAATGTGTCGCCATCTTATATCATCAAAATCAGTACCCTGTAAGAGAATGTGTCGCCATTTAATATCATTAAAATCAGTACCCTGTAAGAGAATGTGTCGCCATCTAACTGCATTAAAATCAGTACCCTGTAGGAGAATGTGTCGTCATCTAATATCATTAAAATCAGTACCCTGAAAGATAATGTGTCGCCCTCTAATATTATTGAAATCAGTACCCTGTGAGAGAATGTGTCGCCATCTAATATCATTAAAATCAGTACTCTGTAAGTGAATGTGTCGCCATCTTATATCATCAAAATCAGTACCCTGTATGAGAATGTGTCGTCATCTAATATCATTAAAATCAGTACCCTGTAAGAGAATGTGTCGTCATCTAATACCATTAAAATCAGTACCTTATAAGTGAATGTGTCGCCATCTAATATCATTAAAATCAGTACCATGTATGTGAATGTGTCGCCATCTAATATCATTAAAATCAGTACCTTGCAAGAGAATGTGTCGCCATTTAATATCATTAAAATCAGTACCTTTTAAGAGAATGTGGCGCCATCTAACAGCATTAAAATTAGTACCCTGCAGGAGAATGTGTCGCCATCTAATATCATTAAAATCAGTACCCTGTAAGAGAATGTGTCGCCATATAATACCATTAAAATCAGTACCCTAAAAGTAAATGTGTCGCCATCTAATACCATTAAAATCAGTACCCTATAAGTGAAAGTTTCGCCATCTAATATCATTAAAATCAGTACCCTGTATGTAAATGTGTCGACATCTAATATCATTAAAATCAGTACCCTGTAAGAGAATGTGTCGCCATCTAGTATCATTAAAATCAGTACACTGTAGGAGAATGTGTCGCTATCTAATATCATTAAAATCAGTACCCTGTAAGAGAATGTGTCGCCATCTACTATCATTAAAATCAGTAACCTGTAAGTGAATGTGTCGCCATCTTATATCATCAAAATCAGTACCCTGTAAGAGAATATGTCGCCATTTAATATCATTAAAATCAGTGCCCTGTTAGAGAATGTGTCGCCATCAAACAGCATTAAAATCAGTACCCTGTAGGAGAATGTGTCGTCATCAAATACCATTAAAATCAGTACTCTGAAAGATAATGTGTCGCCCTCTAATATCATTAAAATCAGTACCCTGTGAGAGAATGTGTCGCCATCTAATATCATTAAAATAAGTATCCTGTAAGTGAATGTGTCGCCATCTTATATCATTAAAATCAGTACCCTGTAAGAGGATGTGTCGCTATCTAATATCATTAAAATCAGTACCCTGTAAGAGAATGTGTCGCCATCTAATATCATTAAAATCAGTACCCTGTAAGAGAATGTGTCGCCATCTAATACCATTAAAATCAGTACCCTATAAGTGAATGTGTCGCCATCTAATATCATTAAAATCAGTACCCTGTATGTAAATGTGTCGCCATCTAATATCATTAAAATCAGTACCCTGTAAGAGAATGTGTCGCCATTTAATATCATTAAAATCAGTACCCTGTAAGAGAATGTGTCGCCATCTAATACTATTAAAATCAGTACCCTATAAGTGAATGAGTCGGCATATAATATCATTAAAATAAGCAGCCTGCAAGAGAATGTGTCGCTATTTAATATTATTAAAATCAGTACCCTTCAAGAGAATGTGCCACCATCTAACATCATTAAAATCAGTACTCTGTAAGTAAATGTGTCGCCATCTAATATCATTAAAATCAGAACCCTGTAAGAGAATGTGTCACCGTCTAATATCATTAAAATCAGTACCCTGTATGAGAATGTATCGCCATCTAATAGCATTAAAATTAGTACCCTGTAGGAGAATATGTCGCCATCTAATATCATTAAAATCAGTACTCTGTAAGAGGATGTGTCGCTATCTAATATCATTAAAATCAGTACCCTATAAGAGAATGTGTCGCCATCTAATATCAATAAAATCAGTACCCTGTAAGAGGATGTGTCGCCATCTAACAGCATTAAAATCAGTACCCTGTAGGAGAATGTGTCGCCATCTAATATCATTAAAATCAGTACCCTGTAAGTAAATGTGTCACCATCTAATATCATTAAAATCAGTAGGCTGCAAGAGAATGTGTCGCTATTTAATATTATTAAAATCAGTACCCTTCAAGAGAATGTGCCAGCATCTAACATCATTAAAATCAGTACTCTGTAAGTAAATGTGTCGCCATCTAATATCATTAAAATCAATACCCTGTAAGAGAATGTGTCACCGTCTAATATCATTAAAATCAGTACCCTTTATGAGAATGTATCGCCATCTAATAGCATTAAAATTAGTACCCTGTAGGAGAATATGTCGCCATCTAATATCATTAAAATCAGTACCCTGTAAGAGGATGTGTCGCTATCTAATATCATTAAAATCAGTACCCTGTAAGAGAATGTGTCGCCGTCTAATATCAATAAAATCAGTACCCTGTAAGAGGATGTGTCGCTATCTAATATCATTAAAATCAGTACCCTGTAAGAGAATGTGTCGCCATCTTATATCATCAAAATCAGTACCCTGTAAGAGAATGTGTCGCCATCTAATATCATTAAAATCAGTACCCTGTAAGTGAATGTGTCGCCATCTTATATCATCGAAATCAGTACCCTGTAAGAGAATGTGTCGCCTTCTAATAGCAATAAAATCAGTACCCTGTAAGAGAATGTGTCGCCATTTAACATCATTAACATCAGTACCCTGTAAGTGAATGTGTCGCCATCTAATAGCATTAAAATCAGTACCCCGTAGGAGAATGTGTCGCTATCTAATAGCAAGAAATCAGTACCCTGTAAGAGAATGTGTCGCCATCTAATATCATTAAAATCAGTAACCTGTAAGTGAATGTGTCGCCATCTTATATCATCAAAATCAGTACCCTGTAAGAGAATGTGTCGCCATTTAATATCATTAAAATCAGTACCCTGTAAGAGAATGTGTCGCCATCTAACTGCATTAAAATCAGTACCCTGTAGGAGAATGTGTCGTCATCTAATATCATTAAAATCAGTACCCTGAAAGATAATGTGTCGCCCTCTAATATTATTGAAATCAGTACCCTGTGAGAGAATGTGTCGCCATCTAATATCATTAAAATCAGTACTCTGTAAGTGAATGTGTCGCCATCTTATATCATCAAAATCAGTACCCTGTATGAGAATGTGTCGTCATCTAATATCATTAAAATCAGTACCCTGTAAGAGAATGTGTCGTCATCTAATACCATTAAAATCAGTACCTTATAAGTGAATGTGTCGCCATCTAATATCATTAAAATCAGTACCATGTATGTGAATGTGTCGCCATCTAATATCATTAAAATCAGTACCTTGCAAGAGAATGTGTCGCCATTTAATATCATTAAAATCAGTACCTTTTAAGAGAATGTGGCGCCATCTAACAGCATTAAAATTAGTACCCTGCAGGAGAATGTGTCGCCATCTAATATCATTAAAATCAGTACCCTGTAAGAGAATGTGTCGCCATATAATACCATTAAAATCAGTACCCTAAAAGTAAATGTGTCGCCATCTAATACCATTAAAATCAGTACCCTATAAGTGAAAGTTTCGCCATCTAATATCATTAAAATCAGTACCCTGTATGTAAATGTGTCGACATCTAATATCATTAAAATCAGTACCCTGTAAGAGAATGTGTCGCCATCTAGTATCATTAAAATCAGTACACTGTAGGAGAATGTGTCGCTATCTAATATCATTAAAATCAGTACCCTGTAAGAGAATGTGTCGCCATCTACTATCATTAAAATCAGTAACCTGTAAGTGAATGTGTCGCCATCTTATATCATCAAAATCAGTACCCTGTAAGAGAATATGTCGCCATTTAATATCATTAAAATCAGTGCCCTGTTAGAGAATGTGTCGCCATCAAACAGCATTAAAATCAGTACCCTGTAGGAGAATGTGTCGTCATCAAATACCATTAAAATCAGTACTCTGAAAGATAATGTGTCGCCCTCTAATATCATTAAAATCAGTACCCTGTGAGAGAATGTGTCGCCATCTAATATCATTAAAATAAGTATCCTGTAAGTGAATGTGTCGCCATCTTATATCATTAAAATCAGTACCCTGTAAGAGGATGTGTCGCTATCTAATATCATTAAAATCAGTACCCTGTAAGAGAATGTGTCGCCATCTAATATCATTAAAATCAGTACCCTGTAAGAGAATGTGTCGCCATCTAATACCATTAAAATCAGTACCCTATAAGTGAATGTGTCGCCATCTAATATCATTAAAATCAGTACCCTGTATGTAAATGTGTCGCCATCTAATATCATTAAAATCAGTACCCTGTAAGAGAATGTGTCGCCATTTAATATCATTAAAATCAGTACCCTGTAAGAGAATGTGTCGCCATCTAATACTATTAAAATCAGTACCCTATAAGTGAATGAGTCGGCATATAATATCATTAAAATAAGCAGCCTGCAAGAGAATGTGTCGCTATTTAATATTATTAAAATCAGTACCCTTCAAGAGAATGTGCCACCATCTAACATCATTAAAATCAGTACTCTGTAAGTAAATGTGTCGCCATCTAATATCATTAAAATCAGAACCCTGTAAGAGAATGTGTCACCGTCTAATATCATTAAAATCAGTACCCTGTACGAGAATGTATCGCCATCTAATAGCATTAAAATTAGTACCCTGTAGGAGAATATGTCGCCATCTAATATCATTAAAATCAGTACTCTGTAAGAGGATGTGTCGCTATCTAATATCATTAAAATCAGTACCCTATAAGAGAATGTGTCGCCATCTAATATCAATAAAATCAGTACCCTGTAAGAGGATGTGTCGCCATCTAACAGCATTAAAATCAGTTCCCTGTAGGAGAATGTGTCGCCATCTAATATCATTAAAATCAGTACCCTGTAAGTAAATGTGTCACCATCTAATATCATTAAAATCAGTAGGCTGCAAGAGAATGTGTCGCTATTTAATATTATTAAAATCAGTACCCTTCAAGAGAATGTGCCAGCATCTAACATCATTAAAATCAGTACTCTGTAAGTAAATGTGTCGCCATCTGATATCATTAAAATCAATACCCTGTAAGAGAATGTGTCACCGTCTAATATCATTAAAATCAGTACCCTTTATGAGAATGTATCGCCATCTAATAGCATTAAAATTAGTACCCTGTAGGAGAATATGTCGCCATCTAATATCATTAAAATCAGTACCCTGTAAGAGGATGTGTCGCTATCTAATATCATTAAAATCAGTACCCTGTAAGAGAATGTGTCGCCGTCTAATATCAATAAAATCAGTACCCTGTAAGAGGATGTGTCGCTATCTAATATCATTAAAATCAGTACCCTGTAAGAGAATGTGTCGCCATCTAATATCAATAAAATCAGTACCCTGTAAGAGAATGTGTCGCTATCTAATATCATTAAAATCAGTACCCTGTAAGAGAATGTGTCGCCATCTTTTATCATTAAAATCAGTACCCTATAAGTGAATGTGTCGCCATCTAATATCATTAAAATCAGTACCCTGTAAGCGAATGTGTCGCCATCTTATATCATTAAAATCAGTACCCTGTAAGAGAATGTGTCGCCATCTAATATCAATAACATCAGTACCCTGTAAGAGAATGTGTCGCCATCTAATATCAATAAAATCAGTACCCTGTAAGAGAAAGTGTCGCTATCTAATATCATTAAAATCAGTACCCTGTAAGAGAATGTGTCGCCATTTAACATCATTAAAATCAGTACCCTGTAAGCGAATGTGTCGCCATCTTATATCATCAAAATCAGTACCCTGTAAGAGAATGTGTCGCCATCTAATATCATTAAAATCAGTACCCTGTAAGTGAATGTGTCGCCATCTAATATCAATAAAATCAGTACCCTGTAAGAGAATGTGTCGCCATCTTATATCATCAAAATCAGTACCCTGTAAGAGAATGTGTCGCCATCTAATATCAATAAAATCAGTACCCTGTAAGAGAATGTGTCGTCATTTAACATCATTAAAATCAGTACCCTGTAAGTGAATGTGTCGCCATCTAATATCATTAAAATCAGTACTCTGTAATTGAATGTGTCGCCATCTTATATCATCAAAATCAGTACCCTGCATGAGAATGTGTCGTCATCTAATATCATTAAAATCAGTACCCTGTAAGAGAATGTGTCGCCATCTAATACCATTAAAATCAGTACCTTATAAGTGAATGTGTCGCCATCTAACATCATTAAAATCAGTACCCTTTAAGAGAATGTGGCGCCATCTAACAGCATTAAAATTAGTACCCTGCAGGAGAATGTGTCGCCATCTAATATCATTAAAATCAGTACCCTGTAAGAGAATGTGTCGCCATCTAATACCATTAAAATCAGTACCCTAAAAGGGAATGTGTCGCCATCTAATAACATTAAAATCAGTACCCTATAAGTGAATCTTTCGCCATCTAATATCATTAAAATCAGTACCCTGTATGTAAATGTGTCGACATCTAATATCATTAAAATCAGTACCCTGTAAGGGAATGTGTCGCCATCTAATATCATTAAAATCAGTACACTGTAGGAGAATGTGTCGCTATCTAATATCATTAAAATCAGTACCCTGTAAGAGAATGTGTCGCTATCTACTATCATTAAAATCAGTAACCTGTAAGTGAATGTGTCGCCATCTTATATCATCAAAATCGGTACCCTGTAAGAGAATATGTCGCCATTTAATATCATTAAAATCAGTACCCTGTTAGAGAATGTGTCGCCATCTAACAGCATTAAAATCAGTACCCTGTAGGAGAATGTGTCGTCATCAAATACCATTAAAATCAGTACCCGGAAAGATAATGTGTCGCCCTCTAATATCATTAAAATCAGTACCCTGTGAGAGAATGTGTCGCCATCTAATATCATTAAAATAAGTACCCTGTAAGTGAATGTGTCGCCATCTTATATCATTAAAATCAGTACCCTTTAAGAGGATGTGTAGCTATCTAATATCATTAAAATCAGTACCCTGTAAGAGAATGTGTCGCCATCTAATATCATTAAAATCAGTACCCTGTACGAGAATGTGTCGCCATCTAATACCATTAAAATCAGTACCCTATAAGTGAATGTGTCGCCATCTAATATCATTAAAATCAGTACCCTGTATGTAAATGTGTCGCCATCTAATATCATTAAAATCAGTATCCTGTAATAGAATGTGTCGCCATTTAATATCATTAAAATCAGTACCCTGTAAGAGAATGTGTCGCCATCTAATACCATTAGAATCAGTAGCCTATATGAGAATGTGTCGCCATCTAATATCATTAAAATCAGTACCCTGTAAGAGAATGTGTCGCCATCTACTATCATTAAAATCAGTATCCTGTAAGAGAATGTGTCGCCATCTAATACCATTAAAATCAGTACCCTATAAGTGAATGTGTCTCCATCTGATATCATTAAAATCAGTACCCTGTATGTAAATGTGTCGCCATCTAATATCATTAAAATCAGTACCCTGTAAGAGAATGTGTCGCCATCTAATATCAATAAAATCAGTACCCTGTAAGAGAATGTGTCGCTATCTAACATCATTAAAATCAGTACCCTGTAAGAGAATGTGTCGCCATCTTTTATCATTAAAATCAGTACCCTATAAGTGAATGTGTCGCTATCTAATATCATTAAAATCAGTACCCTGTAAGCGAATGTGTCGCCATCTTATATCATCAAAATCAGTACCCTGTAAGAGAATGTGTCGCCATCTAATATCAATAAAATCAGTACCCTGTAAGAGAATGTGTCGCCATCTAATATCAATAAAATCAGTACCCTGTAAGAGAATGTGTCGCCATTTAACATCATTAAAATCAGTACCCTATAAGTGAATGTGTCGCCATCTAATATCAATAAAATCAGTACCCTGTACGAGAATGTGTCGCTATCTAATATCATTAAAATCAGTACCCTGTAAGAGAATGTGTCGCCATTTAACATCATTAAAATCAGTACCATGTAAGAGAATGTGTCGCCATCTAATATCAGTAAAATCAGTACCCTGTGAGAGAATGTGTCGCCGTCTAATATCATTAAAATCAGTACTCTGTAAGTGAATGTGTCGCCATCTTATATCATCAAAATCAGTACCCTTCATGAGAATGTGTTGCCATTTAACATCATTAAAATCAGTACCCTGTAAGCGAATGTGTCGCCATCTAATATCAATAAAATCAGTACCCTGTAAGAGAATGTGTCGCCATCTAATATCAATAAAATCAGTACCCTGTGAGAGAATGTGTCGCCATCTAATATCAATAAAATCAGTAACCTGTAAGTGGATGTGTCGCCATCTTATATCATCCAAATCAGTACCCTGTAAGAGAATGTGTCGCCATTTAATATCATTAAAATCAGTACCCTGTAAGAGAATGTGTCGCCATCTAACAGCATTAAAATCGGTACCTTGTAGGAGAATGTGTCGTCATCTAATATCATTAAAATCAGTACCCTGAAAGATAATGTGTCGCCCTCTAATATTATTAAAATCAGTACTCTGTGAGAGAATGTGTCGCCATCTAATATCATTAAAATCAGTACTCTGTAAGTGAATGTGTCGCCATCTTATATCATCAAAATCAGCACCCTGCATGAGAATGTGTCGTCATCTAATATCATTAAAATCAGTACCCAGTAAGAGAATGTGTCGCCATCTAATACCATTAAAATCAGCACCTTATAAGTGAATGTGTCGCCATCTAATATCATTAAAATCAGTACCCTTTAAGAGTATGTGGCGCCATCTAACAGCATTAAAATTAGTACCCTGCAGGAGAATGTGTCGCCATCTAATATCATTAAAATCAGTACCCTGTAAGTGAATGTGTCGCCATCTAGTACCATTAAAATCAGTACCCTAAAAGTGAATGTGTCGCCATCTAATACCATTAAAATCAGTACCCTATAAGTGAATGTTTCGCCATCTAATATCATTAAAATCAGTACCCTGTAAGAGGATGTGCCGCTATCTAATATCATTAAAATCAGTACCCTGTAAGAGAATGTGTCGCCATCTAATATCATTAAAATCAGTACCCTGTAAGAGAATGTGTCGCCATCTAATACCATTAAAATCAGTACCCTATAAGTGAATGTTTCGCCATCTAATATCATTAAAATCAGTACCCTGTAAGAGGATGTGCCGCTATCTAATATCATTAAAATCAGTACCCTGTAAGAGAATGTGTCGCCATCTAATATCATTAAAATCAGTACCCTGTAAGAGAATGTGTCGCCATCTAATACCATTAAAATCAGTACACTATAAGTGAATGTGTCGCCATCTAATATTATTAAATAAAATCAGTACCCTGTATGTAAATGTGTCGCCATCTAATATCATTAAAATCAGTACCCTGTAAGAGAATGTGTCGCCATTTAATATCATTAAAATCAGTACCCTGTAAGAGAATGTGTTGCCATCTAATACCATTAAAATCAGTACCCTATAAGTGAATGTGTCGCCATCTAATATCATTAAAATCAGTACCCTGTAAGAGAATGTGTCGCCATCTAATATCATTAAAACCTGTATCCTGTAAGAGAATGTGTCGCCATCTAATACCATTAAAATCAGTACCCTATAAGTGAATTTGTCGCCATCTAATAACATTAAAATCAGTACCCTGTATGTAAATGTGTCGCCATCTAATATCATTAAAATCAGTGCCCTGTAAGAGAATGTGTCGCCATTTAATATCATTAAAATCAGTACCCTGTAAGAGAATGTGTCGCCATCTAACAGCATTAAAATCAGTACCCTGTAGGAGAATGTGTCGCCATCTAATATCATTAAAATCAGTACCCTGTAAGTAAATGTGTCACCATCTAATATCATTAAAATCAGTAGCCTGCAAGAGAATGTGTCGCTATTTAATATTATTAAAATCAGTACCCTGTAAGAGAATGTGCCACCATCTAACATCATTAAAATCAGTACCCTGTAAGTAAATGTGTCGCCATCTAATATCATTAAAATCAGTACCCTGTAAGAGAATGTGTCACCGTCTAATATCATTAAAATCAATACCCTGTATGAGAATGTATCGCCATCTAATAGCATTAAAATTAGTACCCTGTAGGAGAAAATGTCGCCATCTAATATCATTAAAATCAGTACCCTGTTAGAGAACGGGTCGCCATTTAATATCATTAAAATCAGTACCCTGTAAGAGAATCTGTCGCCATCTAACATCATTAAAATCAGTACCCTGTCAGAGAATGTGTCGCCATTCAATATCATTAAAATCAGTAGCCTGTAAGTAAATGTGTCGCCATCTAATATCATTAAAATCAGTACCTTGCAAGAGAATGTGTCGCCATTTAATATCATTAAAATCAGTACCTTCTAAGAGAATGTGTCGCCATCTAATATCATTAAAATCAGTCCCCTGTTAGAGAATGTGTCGCCATTCAATATCATAAAAATCAGTACCCTCCAAGAGAATGTGTCGCCATCTAATATCATTAAAATCCGTGCCCTGTTAGAGAATGTGTCGCCATTCAATGTCCATAAAATTAGTACCCTGTAAGAGAAAGTGTCACCATCTAATATCATTAAAATCAGTACCCTGTAAGAGCATGTGTCGCCATCTAATATCATTCAAATCAGTACCTTGCAAGAGAATGTGTCGCCATTTAATATCATTAAAATCAGTACCCTCTAAGAGAATGTGTCGCCATCTAATATCATTAAAATCAGTCCCCTGTTAGAGAATGTGTCGCCATTCATTATCATTAAAATCAGTACCCTGTAAGAGCATGTGTAGCCATCTAATATCATTAAAATCACTACCTTGTAAGAGAATGTGTCGCCATTTAATATCATTAAAATCAGTACCCTGTAGGAGAATGTATCGCCATCTAATAGCATTAAAATTAGTACCCTGTAAGAGAATGTGTCGCCATCTAATAGCATTAAAATCAGTACCCTGTAAGAGAAGGTGTCGCCATCTAATACCATTAAAATCATTACCCTGTAATTTAATGTGTCGCCATCTAATATCATTACAATCACAACCCTGTAAGAGAATGTGTCGCCATCTAATATCATTAAAATCAGTACCCTGTAAGAGAATGTGTCGCCATCTAATATCATTAAAATCAGTACCCTGTAAGTAAATGTGTCACCATCTAATATCATTAAAATCAGTAGCCTGCAAGAGAATGTGTCGCTATTTAATATTATTAAAATCAGTACCCTGTAAGAGAATGTGCCACCATCTAACATCATTAAAATCAGTACCCTGTAAGTAAATGTGTCGCCATCTAATATCATTAAAATCAGTACCCTGTAAGAGAATGTGTCACCGTCTAATATCATTAAAATCAATACCCTGTATGAGAATGTATCGCCATCTAATAGCATTAAAATTAGTACCCTGTAGGAGAAAATGTCGCCATCTAATATCATTAAAATCAGTACCCTGTTAGAGAACGGGTCGCCATTTAATATCATTAAAATCAGTACCCTGTAATGAATCTGTCGCCATCTAACATCATTAAAATCAGTACCCTGTCAGAGAATGTGTCGCCATTCAATATCATTAAAATCAGTAGCCTGTAAGTAAATGTGTCGCCATCTAATATCATTAAAATCAGTACCTTGCAAGAGAATGTGTCGCCATTTAATATCATTAAAATCAGTACCTTCTAAGAGAATGTGTCGCCATCTAATATCATTAAAATCAGTCCCCTGTTAGAGAATGTGTCGCCATTCAATATCATAAAAATCAGTACCCTCTAAGAGAATGTGTCGCCATCTAATATCATTAAAATCAGTACCCTGTTAGAGAATGTGTCGCCATTCAATGTCCATAAAATTAGTACCCTGTAAGAGAAAGTGTCACCATCTAATATCATTAAAATCAGTACCCTGTAAGAGCATGTGTCGCCATCTAATATCATTAAAATCAGTACCTTGCAAGAGAATGTGTCGCCATTTAATATCATTAAAATCAGTACCCTCTAAGAGAATGTGTCGCCAACTAATATCATTAAAATCAGTCCCCTGTTAGAGAATGTGTCGCCATTCATTATCATTAAAATCAGTACCCTGTAAGAGCATGTGTAGCCATCTAATATCATTAAAATCACGACCTTGTAAGAGAATGTGTCGCCATTTAATATCATTAAAATCAGTACCCTGTAGGAGAATGTATCGCCATCTAATAGCATTAAAATTAGTACCCTGTAAGAGAATGTGTCGCCATCTAATATCATTAAAATCAGTACCCTGTAAGAGAGCGTGTCGCCATCTAATACCATTAAAATCATTACCCTGTAATTAAATGTGTCGCCATCTAATATCATTACAATCAGAACCCTGTAAGAGAATGTGTCGCCATCTAATATCATTAAAATCAGTACCCTGTTATGAAATGTGTCGCCATCTAATATCATTAAAATCAATACCCCATATCAGAATGTGTCGCCATGTAATATCATTAAAATCAGTACCCTGTAAGAGAATGTGTCACCGTCTAATATCATTGAAATAAGTACCCTGTATGAGAATGTATCGCTATCTAATAGCATTAAAATTAGTACCCTGTAAGAGAATGTGTCGCCATCTAATATTATTAAAATCAGTACCCTGTAAGAGAACGTGTCGCCATCTAATATCATTAAAATCATTACCCTGTAATTAAATGTGTCGCCATCTAATATCATTACAATCAGAACCCTGTAAAAGAATATGTCGCCATCTAATATCATTAAAATCAGTACCCTGTTAGGAAATGTGTCGCCATCTAATATCATTAAAATCAATACCCCATATGAGAATGTTTCGCCATCTAATATCATTACAATCAGTACCTTCGAAGTAAATGTGTCGATACCTAATATCATTAAAATCAGTACCTTGTATGAGAACGTGTCGCCATCTAATATCATTAAAATCTGTACCCTGTAAGTAAATGTGTCGCCATCTAATATCATTAAAATCAGTACCCTGCAGGAGAATGTGTCGCCATTTAATATCATTAAAATCAATATCCTGAAGGAGAATATGTCGCTATCTAATACCATTAAAATCAGTACCTTGTAAGAGAGTGTGTCGCCATCTAATATCATTAAAATCAGTACCCTGTAAGTCAATGTGTCGCCATCTAATATCATTAGAATCAGTACCCTGTAAGAGAATGTGTCGCCATCTAATATCATTAAAATCAGTACCCTGTAAGAGAATGTGTCACCGTCTAATATCATTAAAATCAGTACCATGTAAGTTAATGTGTCGCGATCTAATATCATTAGAATCAGAACCCTGTACGTTAATGTGTCGCCATCTAATATCATTAAAATCAGTACCCTGTTAGAGAATGTGTCGCCATTCAATGTCCTTAAAATTAGTACCCTGCAAGAGAAACTGTCACCATCTAATATCATTAAAATCAGTACCCTGTAAGAGCATGTGTCGCCATCTAATATCATTAAAATCAGTACCTTGCAAGAGAATGTGTCGCCATTTAATATCATTAAAATCAGTACCCTCTAAGAGAATGTGTCGCCATCTAATATCATTAAAATCTGTCCCCTGTTAGAGAATGTTTCGCCATTTATTATCATTAAAATCAGTACCCTGTAAGAGCATGTGTAGCCATCTAATATCATTAAAATCACTACCTTGTAAGAGAATGTGTCGCCATTTAATATCATTAAAATCAGTACCCTGTAAGAGCATGTGTCGCTATCTAATATCATTAAAATCAGTACCCTGCAAGAGAATGTGTCGCCATCTAATATCATTAAAATCAGTACCCTGTAAGAGCATGTGTCGCCATCTAATATCATTAAAATCAGTACCCTGTAAGTAAATGTGTCACCATCTAATATCATTAAAATCAGTAGCCTGTAAGAGAATGTGTCGCTATTTAATATTATTAAAATCAGTACCCTGTAAGAGAATGTGTCGCCATCTAACATCATTAAAATCAGAACCCTGTAAGTAAAAGTGTCGCCATCTAATGTCATTAAAATCAGTACCCTGTAAGTAAATGTGTCGCCATCTAATATCATCAAAATCAGTACCCTGTAAGAGAATGTGCCGCCAACTAATATCATTAAAATCAGTACCCTGTAAGAGCATGTGTCGCCATCTAATATCATTAAAATCAGTACCTTGTAAGAGAATGTGTCGCCATTCAATATCTTTAAAATCAGTACCCTGTAACACAATGTGTCGCCATTCAATATCTTTAAAATCAGTACCCTGTTAGAGAATGTGTCGCCATTCAATATCTTTAAAATCAGTACCCTGCAAGAGAATGTGTCGCCATCTAATATCATTAAAATCAGTACCCTGTAAGAGAATGTGTCGCCATCTAATATCATTAAAATCAGTACCCTGTAAGAGAATGTGTCGCCTTTTAATATTATTAAAATCAGTACCCTATAAGAGAATGTGTCGCCATCTAATATCATTAAAATCAGGACCCTGTAAGAGCATGTGTCGCCATCTAATATCATTAAAATCAGTATCCTGTAAGTGAATGTGTCGCCATCTAATATCATTAAATTCAGTACCCAGTAAGAGAATATGTCGCCATCTAATGTCATTAAAATCAGTACCCTGTAAGTGAATGTGTCGCCATCTAATATCATTAAAATCAGTATCCTGTAAGAGAATGTGTCGCCATCTAATATCAGTAAAATCAGTACCCTGTAAGAGAAAGTGTCGCCTTTTAATATCATTAAAATCATTACCCTGTAAGAGAATGTGTCGCCATCTAATATCATTAAAATCAGTACCATGTAAGAGAATGTGTCGACATTTAATATCATTAAAATTAATACCCTATAAGTGAATCTTTCGCCATCTAATATCATTAAAATTAGTACCCTGTAAAAGAATGTGTCGCTATTTAATATCATTGAGATCAGTACCCTGTAAGAGAATCTGCCGCCATCTAATATCATTACAATCATTACCATGTAAGTGAATGTGTCGCCATCTAATATCATTAAGATCAGTACCATGTAAGAGAATGTGTCGCCATCTAATATCATTAAAATCAGTACCCTGTAAGATAATGTGTCGCCCTCAAACATCATTAAAATCAGTACCCTGTAAGAGAATGTGTCGCCATCTAATATCATTAAAACCAGTACCCTGTATGTGAATGTGTCGCTATCTAATATCATTAAAATCAGTACCTGTAAGATAATGTGTCGACTTCTAATAGCATTAAAATCAGTACCCTGTAAGACAACGTGTCGCCATCTAATATCATTAAATTCGGTACCCTGTAAGAGAATGTGTCGCCATCTAATATTGTTAAAATCAGTACCCTATAAGTGAATGTGTCGCCATCTAATATCATTAAAATCAGTACCATGTATGAGAATGTGTCGCCGTCTAATATCATTAAAATCAGTACCCTGTATGTGAATGTGTCGCCATCTAATATCATTAAAATCAGGACCCTGTAAGAGTGTGTGTCGCCATCTAATATCATTAAAATCAGCACCCTGTAAGAGCATGTGTCGCCATCTAATATCATTAAAATCAGTACTCTGTAAGGGAATGTGTCGCCATCTAATATCATTAAAATCAGTACCCTGTATGTGAATGTGTCGGCATCTAATATCATTAAAATCAGTACCCTGTAAGAGCATGTGTCGCCATCTAATATCATTAAAATCAGTACCCTGTAAGAGAGTGTGTGGCCATCTAATATCATTAAAATCAGTAACCTGTAAGAGAATATGTCGCCATCTAATGTCGTTGAAATCAGTACCCTGTAGGAGAATGTGTCGCCATCTAATATCATTAAAATCAGTACCCTTTAAGAGAATGTGTTGCCATCTAATTGCATTAAAATCAGTAACCTGTAAGAGAATGTTTCGCCATTTAATATTATTAAAATCGGTACCCTGTAAGGGAATGTGTCGCCCTCTAATATCATTAAAATCAGTATCCTGTAAGAGAATGTGTCGCCATCTAATATTATTAAAATCAGTACCCTGTAAGATAATGTGTCGCCCTCTAATATCATTGTTATCAGTACCCTGTAAGAGAATGTGTCGCCTTCTAATATCATTAAAATCAGTACCCTGTAGGAGAATGTGTCGCCATTTAATATCATTAAAATCAGTACCCTGTAAGATAATGTGTCGCCCTCAAATATCATTAAAATCAGTACCCTGTAAGAGAATGTGTCGCCATCTAATATCATTAAAATCAGTACCCTGTAAGAGAATGTGTCGCCATCTAATATTACTAAAATCAGTACCCTGTATGTGAATGTGTCGCTATCTAATATCATTAACATCAGTACCCTGTAAGATAATGTGTCGCCTTCTAATATCATTAAAATCAGTACCCTGTAAGATAATGTGTCGCCATCTAATATCATTAAAATCAGTACCCTGTAAGAGAATGTGTCGCCATCTAATATCATTAAAATCGGTACCCTGTAAGAGAATGTGTCGCCATCTAATATTGTTAAAATCAGTACCCTATAAGTGAATGTGTCGCCGTCTAATATCATTAAAATCAGTACACTGTATGAGAATGTGTCGCCATCTAATATCATTAAAATCAGTACCCTGTATGTGAATGTGTCGCCATCTAATATCATTAAAATCAGTACCCCGTAAGAGAATGTGTCGACATCTAATATCATTAAAATCAGTACCCTGTAGGAGAATGTGTCACCATCTAATATCATTAAAATCAGTACCCTGTAAGATAATGTGTCGCCCTCAAATATCATTAAAATCAGTACCCTGTAAGAGAATGTGTCGCCATCTAATATCATTAAAATCAGTACCCTGTAAGAGAATGTGTCGCCATCTAATATCATTAAAATCAGTACCCTGTATGTGAATGTGTCGCTATCTAATATCATTAAAATCAGTACCCTGTAAGATAATGTGTCGCCATCTAATATCATTAAAATCACTACCTTGTAAGAGAGTGTGTCGCCATCTAATATCATTAAAATCAGTTCCCTGTAAGAGCATGTGTCGCCATCTAATATCATTAAAATCAATACTCTGTAAGAGAATGTGTCGCCATCTAATATCATTAAAATCAGTACCCTGTATGTGAATGTGTCGGCATCTAATATCATTAAAATCAGTACCCTGTATGTGAATGTGTCGCCATCTAATATCATTAAAATCAGTACCCTGTAAGAGAATGTGTCGCCTTCTAATATCATTAAAATCAGTACCCTGTAAGAGAATCTGCCACCATCTAATATCTTTAAAATCTGTACCCTGTAAGAGAAAGTGTCGCGATCTAATTTCATTAAAATCAGTACCCTGTAAGAGAATATGTCGCCATCTAATGTCGTTGAAATCAGTACCCTGTAGGAGAATATGTCGCCATTTAATATCATTAAAATCAGTACCCTGTAAGAGAATGTGTCGCCATCTAATATCATTGAAATCAGTACCCTGTAAGAGAATGTGTCGCCGTCTAATATCATTAAAATCAGAACCCTGTAAGAGAATGTGTCGCCATCTAATATCATTAAAATCAGTACCCTGTAAGTGAATGTGTCGCCATCTAATATCATTAAAATCAGTACCCTGTAAGAGAATGTGCTCAAAGTTTAAAGGAAATTGTCAGGGAACACATTATGGCGCAAATTTATCTTTGATAACAAAAAAACACTAAACAATGAACAAGTTTTGTATGACCAATATGTCATCATTTCAGAATTGCAGCTCGAGCAAGTGAGGTTTAGTGTCATGCTGTGACCCCCGCTGCCGAAAGTGTCGTTAAAACCCCAGTAAAATAAATAAATAAATACATAAATAAATAAATACACTACGCCCTGAGTCAGCCGAGAAATGTTGGCGCGCCTTTCAGAATATGTGTCTTTGCAACTACTACTTTCTACCAATCTGTATGACGCCAATACTATCGAATTCAGGCAAATCAAGTTTTAACCACACCCGCCTGACAACCCGTGAGTCATCATCGATATACTTGTGGTAATGTACCTTACTGACTTTTGACCATAATTGTCACAGAGTGTTATAAAAAAGACCTGCCAGATATCACAAAACGGGGCGATAACGGAAGTGCACGAGAAAGAAGGCACTGAGAATATTCTTCCATACACATATCGCGAAAACTGGAAAGATTTTAACATCAATTGATTTGCGAGTGTTTCAAGAAAATATGACTTAATTTATTGCACAATAAAGTGAAGTCATTAATTTTTGTGACTAAAATTCATATCTCAAGGTACTTAACCCTGATTGCCCGCGTGGAAGTACGGTGACGCTGTGTACTAAGGCATATGCGACACGTAGATGGTGCACTTGTCTTCAGTCAATGCTAACCCTGAAGCTGATCTTTTCTTTTTCCTGTTCACTTTTTACTTTATCAATTTCTGGTTTACAATTTTCAGACGACGAAAGTTTTAAAAAAGATAAGATCAATATGTTTGATAATTCGTTCTGGATTATTATATAATTATTTTCGGGGTGCTGTGCATTTGATTTTGTTTGCCACAAAGTTGAAATGACTAAAAGTGATCTACAGCCACACTTCTAAAGCTACAGACACCAAACTGGACACCATTTCGTATTGATTATTATGGAATTAGATCCTTTATTTCCCTGTATCCAAAACAATGTCACCTCTAACTTTTTTCTCTGTCTTTTAGTATCAACTCGGGTAACACGCCTCCCGCTTTTAATTAGATTTTCTTCAACAAAAATTGTATCTAAAAATATCGTACCGACCTGGGAAATTCCCGATAGTTTTTGATGAATTTTCGGGTGACATTATTCACGTCAACGTCACCAAAAATTAAAATTTCGACCGATTTCATGATATTTCGGTTTGCTGTAGATCACAGAAAATTAGAAGGCACGAGTTTTTGCTTGTTTTTTGTAATTTTTTTTGTTTTAATTTTACGATTTTTTACCGTTTTCATCATTTCAAGTATCTGACAATTTTCAATAAAAGCCCTACTTATGTAAGTGAAGTAGCTTCCTATTGATAATGGACACAGTTAGTAAACTCTACACACCCATATCTGGTCGTTAGAAATGGTGCAGATCTTTGTTTTGTTTTTATTTTCAGATTTCAACCGATTCCAATTTGTCATTTGTCCATTTTCCTGTACCGTTTATTTCCCCCCCCAATCTTGAGCGTCAGACATTCAAAAATTTGGGAATACAGTCTTTAAAAACGCCTAAATATACAAAGTGTGTTGCCGTTTTAGGAAATTCCAAACCCTTTTTCCTTAACTTTTTCGTGACGTCATAGAGCAAAACATAAAGTTTGTCCGATTTTCCTGAATAGTACTTGAGCTCAAGAAGTTAAAAGACGTGAGTTGTTTTGTTTTTTTTGTTTTTTGGGTTTTTTTTTTTTGTGTTTCGCGATTTAACGCTGTATTCAAAGTTTAGGCTTTTTTACATTCATAATAAAAGCGCCACCCTTGTGGGTTTATTAGCTCCCTATTGATAATGGATACACTTCATAAACACCAAATAACCATTTCTGATCATCTGAAATTGTGCACGTCTATGTTTTTATTTTCAAATATCGACACCCGACACCTGGGATGCCAATTTGACGGTTTTATTTGTACCGTTTATTATTACAAACCCATGCGACTTTCCAAATGTTTGTGATATAATCTCTTAGAAGAGGATATCTAAAATGTGTTGCCGCCCTTGGACATTCCCAACCCATAGCGTGAAATTATGTAGTGATATTATGGGGAAGGGTAGTCCCGAAAAGAAAGATCTGGTTTTCAACCACATTTTAGAGTTTTGTGGAGCGCAAAAAGTTAAACACACGTGTTTTTCGATTTAACGCCATTTTCATTTGTTACTGCACTAAAAACTTTAGTCTATATTTCACATTTGTCATTAGAAACGCTAATATTTTTGAAAGGATTATGAAACGTTTCTTAGCCCCCCCCCCCCCTCCCCCCCCCAATCCCTAGATGAACAAAAAGAAAAAATCAGGGCCTTGACCGTGATGCGTTAATTGACGTCATGAAATTCGCTTTGCGATTTCAAAATAATCTAGTTTTTATCATTTTCCAAATTTGAGTTATGGGAGTGTGTTGGTTAAGTTTGACACATAGATTTAAAAATACTTTCTGTTTCGTAATACAAATAGTCAAGCGTTTGCCTAGTTAAGACGTAGTTTGTCAAAATTATTTGTTATTAGTGTCTTATTAAATTGCTATTTGGTATTCTTGTGCTCCGTTATAGCCCATGTACAATATTTAGTGAACCATAGTTTGGCATAACGTTTTGGATTTTCGGAGGCTTTTGTAATGGATGTGTTTGCAATATCAAATAATTCCTGAATAAAATGTTTCACTACTCTGTACTCCCTTTGACTGGTTCCAGCACGAGTCATCTAGAGGATTAGAATGCACTCCAGTGTGTCTTCTTGAAGATATTCTGGGGCGCCCTCTCGTTTAAGGCCTCAACTCAACTGATTGGCTTGTGGAGCGTATTGCAACGTGGGATTTTAGCATCATCCTGAATAATTATGGTCGATCCAGGGTCGGACAAATTATTTCAGGTTCATCCTCAATTAATATAGGATGAACCTGAAATATTGATGTCGAACCTGGTTCAACATGAAACAATAATTATGGTCCATCCAGGGTCGAACAAATTATTTCAGGTTCATCCTCAATTAATATAGGATGAACCTGAAATATTGATGTCGAACCTGCTACAACATGAAACAATAATTATGGTCCATTCAGGGTCGGACAAATTATTGATCGCGTACGAGAGGGTGATAAATATTATTTTAGGATGAAATAATAGAGGATGAACCTCAAATAATATAGTATGTACCTCAATAATTATTTTCGAACCTGTTGGTACGCCATAGAAATACTTAATTTACCATTGTTTTTGGAAAAACGCTTAGCGTCTTGATAAATATATATTAATATACGTGTTGGTAAATATAGAAGGTTTGGTAGAGCTGCTTGTATTTTATTCTTATACGTAATGCCATTGCAAGAGGTTTTGAACGCTAGAGCGATGAAGTGTCGTTTGTATTGTAATATTTTGAGGCAGCTGACTATTCAGAGTTTGTCTACCAGTTCTTGTCTGATTTTTCAGCCGTACAGCCGAAGAAATTTACGCATTTTATCATGCATGTAACAAACGGAAGCATCTGTGTTATGTATTTTTATTCTTATCGGCAATTTTTGATACGCATACAAGAATAACACAGAAGAGAATAAGTTGGAGAGAATCTTCTAATGAAGCACGGATTTTGAAACAAGTCCCGATGTTCTCCTTAAAATGAAAATCGTGTTTTCCAGTCCATGTTTATCTCTGAAAATTCCAAACCATCGATTCAATGTATATAATGTCAGCGCGACATTCCTATGATGTTTACTATGGAGTAAATCATCAGATACAAGCTGACGTAGGTCTACAGGCTAATGATTACAGTATAATGAAAAGATTACTGATATTACTAGTCTTCTAAAATATTATGTAACATTAATAGGAGTGTTTTACAAGTCCGAAGGGCAATGAGAGGGCTTTAAGCGCAGGTCTAATGCATTTCCCCATCTGCCGAAAAATGTCATTGAAATCTAAATGTTGGAACGGAATAAGCATGTTTCTAAATGGAAAAACATATTCAACATCCACAAAGACTGCTAGAATCATGTACAGTACGTGGAGAGTGGATTGTAACTAAATCAGCCGTGGAGTGGAGTTATCACCCAGGCTATAGCTTTCAAATTTTTCACATATTGACAAAAAACACAAGCAATGTTTCAGCCAATGGACCTCCGGGATTGACCCGGAGGTCCATTGGCTGAAACATTGCTGGTGCTGGTTATGCTTTGCAGCCAATTTGCAACTATTGCTCGGGTGCAATCTCCACTCTGCAGGTGATTTAATGATAATACACTCTCCACGTACTGTACAAACTACCCGACGTGTATGGATCAATATGAAAGATGCAGTAGGGATATTTATCGTTGACAAACGTCTCTATAGATAACATGTCAAAATTGCATACAAATCAGTTAATAAATATCACAAAAAATGGATATTGTTTATCAGGAACGAACTATCAATAGACATCGTAGATAGAGAGCGAACTGCATCCTAACAAAGAGATTTCGTTTTGAAAGTGTAGTTTATTTTTTTAAATGTACACATGGCATGAAATATCAACATTATAAGTTATTGTAAAGAATTGACGGTAACGTGGTCTGAGGTTTACGGCTCGGAGATTATGTTCAACCGAGATACGAAGCGTTGAGGTTGAACATATGCTCCGAGCCGCAAACTTCAGACCATGTTACCGCCAACACATCACAATAACGTGTATGTTCCAAGACAACGCTGTTAGCGGCCCAAAATCTACATTGTGAATCACGAGAGGCTTATTTACTAAACTTGCGATCTTTAAAAGTTCCCTTCTGCAAGGCAACTTTTGACGATCACAAGTTTAGTAAATAAACATCTCGCGTCCCCACGACTGCACTGTATAAATAATCAATAAACAGATAAACTCATTCCATTTTAGTTCAATTGGTAAATCGGTTCGTAATTTTAACAAAACTTCATCCAAAACACCATCTGCTGCACGTGTGAAACATCCAGAAAAAAATGAAGCGGCTTGCTAGTCACCCCGAAGATGGAGCAATTACGAAACCGGCGACGTCACTTCAAATATTTCGCGTTGTAATGTCAGACGGTAACATTTGCTACGGGGGCCGTAAACATAAAAGAAACTACGCCAGCTCTCATCCAATCAGAGGGCGAGGATTTTACTCTTATTGGAACAGAACATGGTATGTTGTGGAGCATCGCAGATGGTGGTGCAACTATTTTAGGTTTGGCAGAAACCTGAGATCAAAAGACATGTACTATTGTGTATTATTAGCCCTGGAAAATAAGATAAGACATTGGCAGTGCGTATGAAGGAACACTAACCTCACCTGCCTTTCAGTGTTTAAATGCCCTCACCCAGAGGCGACTTCCGGATTTTTTACTATTTTGGTCAGGTCAGGTACGGAATATGAAACATTTTTTCTATTTTCAATAATTTTGTCAAATATATTTACTGTAACGACTAAAAATGTTCTTGAGCAGTAATGTTTACAACTGTAGACGGTCTCTCGCGTTTCCAGGCCATTTTGGTGCTGGGATTTTGTCTCCCACTTGAGCGAGAGTGATTTTATGATTGTGCCTTAGCCATGCAACAAGTAGGTTCTACCTTCTTGAAGAACGATTTACAAGAAATGTTGCAAATGACATTACAATTTGTCAATTGCAATTTATGTTGTCCACATATTTCCATGAGAAAACAGATAACAAGATCGATACTGGTGAGTGTTTCGTACCTTTTTTGTGAAAAGTCTATAAATTTTCGCGTCCTGGTTAATTCATAATTTAGTCGGAACCAGACGCTTTCAAAAAAATAATTTGTTGAATATGAGTCAAATTGTCAACTTCTTTCGAATCAGCTGTTCAAACTGAAGATAGAAACCAATGTAACACTACAGTTAAAACTAGAAGTCCTGTCACGAATAGTGCGCTTATGTAGGCTTAATTGCGCGTTGGAATTGCGCGCAATTGCCATATCGAATGGCACCCAAAGCACGGCAAGTTCTCCTGGTTACTCATAGCAAACATATGCAATGTTTCAGCCAATGGACCTCCGGGTTACCCGGAGGTCCATTGCCTGAAACATTGCTTGTGCACAGGCCATGTGTGCAGAATTTGCTAGCTTTACTTGGGCCATAACGCGCACATTAAAGCGCATATCAACGTGCTATTTGTGCGCATTTCATGACAGGACTTCTAGTTTTAACTGTAATCTCTTCCAGACACGTTGCATGTTGAAATGAATTTAATTCACGAAAGTGGTATATATTGTCATTTAGAATAGCTATAGTTTACTGGATGAGGTCACACGGGTTGTTTATCAGAATGGATCGTCACTTTGCCGGCGGCGCTCATGATAGATCCCATAAGTGGTGTCATGGTTACGTGACCCAGTGACGTCACACGGAGTTTCATTGGAAGATCTGTGTACTTCAGCTTCCTCCACATGTAAAACTGTTCGACTCTAGGTGACCATGGCTATCGAAAGTGTCGTTAAACACCAATAAATGAATAAATAAATAAATAGGTAGACCGCGTGAGCGGCCATTTCTTTACGTCATAATAATGGTGATAGGTGGCGTTAGAGTTTGTAGCGTAACCCATGCTTGCGTCGTCCATTTGGTTTCTCAAGGATGTTATCTTAAACCTGTGGTAGTACGTAGTTATTAAGAGCCTGGAAGGCTTTTGACAGCGAGGATGTATATTCGGCGGGCGTGTTCATTTCGATGAGAGTATATCTAATTATCACAAATAAATCCAAAACTACCAAAATAACACAAACGAACTTCATTTAGATTCGATTCTTTAGGACGCTTGTCGGAATGATTTATACGTAGTGATATAGGTTTGTTCGACTAAAGGGGCTGTCTCTGCCGGCTCGAATTTTTTCAGGATCCTTGCGCTCTCCTTATTGCAGACCTTATTGGAGCTGCTCTCACCCTAGCAGTCTGTCCAGTCTTAATTTCTTTCGACTATAGCCTCTTATCCCAACCTCTAACATAGACCAATGATATATAAAGTTATATCCCTTGTGTATAACGAAGCCTTGTATATTTGACAGGTGTCATAGAAAGTCAAGAAATAACTGAAACAGGTATTTCTCGAATGACTCACAAACAATATATTGTGTAATTACTTGAAACTGCGTCTCCTGAAGAGACTCGGCGACTCTTCTCGGAGAAAGTGATTTTATAACCACAGAGGTTTCTTAGTAAAAATATATGAGGAAAGGGTTCTTAAGCACTCTTCTCTTAGATTCTAGTAAATGTGCATCCTGCTATTGCACTACTGATATCCATCTCACTGTATCATGGACATATATTTTTTCTCGAACTTTTTATTCTTTTATGGGCTTCCACCTTCTTTGCACAATACTAAAGTCTTCCACGTGGGCTGTACTGTGATTACCACTGTGCTAGAGGTTTCGATCTTTACTACAAACCTACACCACTTCTGGATTGTAAGGTATTTATATTACTGTATCGACGCTTCACTCCCTTCACAATTTTACTTTAGACTGGGAACCACAGATGTAATCAACTACAGAGTTTAGTGAACTTCTGTTGGTTACATGGCCTCACTGGGAAACTAACAGTCGGAGAGGGGAGTTGCTTTTTCCACCTGATCAACCTTCGATTCCCGCTGTGCAAAATAATTTTTCATTTGCTTATTTTAGACATTTTATGACAAATTACCGATTTCCTATCCTAACGTCAATCATAAGAAGCAGTCTGAGACGGTGTTGTTACCTGGGGGATATCAGGTAGACAGCCAATCTGGCTATGATATCCCCCGACAGTATACATATCAGTTGTCTTCTTCTGTACAGAATTATTTAGTTATTAATTATTGCTTGTAACATACCTGCTGTATAGCCTGCTGATGTATCTATATATGTATACTGTCGAATAAATTATCTATCTATCTATCTATCTATCTATCGACCTCATCCCTCGACCAAGTCTTAGTAGTTTCACGGAGGTCGCTGTATTCTTCTAAACCCGTATTAGTCTATACAGTTCCCATACATGCTACGTACTGCGTGTTTAACACTGCTAGCACAACACATACAGCAGCTTATGTGAAAATGTACCTAGGAAATCACTCAGAAAACGCCTGTTTTTTTTTTATTAAACAATATAAGATTTGTTTGGATCCCCCTTGAAACAAGCATAAAGCCAACATATGCTGGAAATGACTGGTCCCTTTGATGGAGGAAACATTCACATCTTCATATCAAAATGGAACAGCTCTGCCTTCCACCGGGGTTTGAAAGATGTGTTGGACTGCATTTTCCTGAAAGTAGATTTTTTTATATTTGGTTGTTACAAAATGAATAGTTCAGGGGTTCCGAAAAAATATGAATCTTCAACTGATTTTTTCAAGTTGCAGAGCAAGAACTTCTCTTCGTTGTCGGTTTCCAGGAATGCCTTTCAGAACACAAATAGTGCAACTAAAATATGTTCAGCGTTTTTCATTTTTATCAATATAAAATGTGTCTTTAATCGCGGAAATAAAACATAGTATTTTATCGTGGGTCTATCCAATATTTGATAAGTGATGAATGATAATATTTACGATTGTGAGAAGATTTCTTTATCTATAACTTCAAAAGCGACGAGATTCAATTCAAAATCTTCTGCTTGATTCCAATCGGGATTCGAACTTTAAGATTCGCATTGATATAATTTAAATAAAATATGATAAAGCCGCCCAGCTGCTGACGCGATTCGGTGTGTTTGGTTTTTGAAACTTGTTCATAGTGTTAAATTATTTTGGCTAACAGAGTGCCGATATGTTATATAGTGAGCAGAAAACAAACATAACTCAATATTTGTTTTTCTCGGTTCAAATCATTATTTATATGTCATTTAAACGTGTTTCTAATGCAACACTCCGCATACGATCGTCTCTAACCTAGCTCTTTTACATTTATTAACACCACATATTCAACTTCTACATCGACTAATGATCTAATAACACTTTGTTTTTACTTTGTAACGACTTCCTTCAATCGATGTGTTTCTTTCCAGGACCTTAAGAAATAACCAGATATCAGATTTATCAAATGCATTCCAAGGACTTAACCGCCTGATAGTTCTGTAAGTTTCGTTGTATTATTTATTTTCTTCAGCCAGAGGCATACGAGATATCCCTTAATTAATTACCTGAAGGCAAATATTTATTATTGGGGTTTCTTCGAGTCCATTGGAACTCGTCATCGTACAAAGATGTGGTGATGGAGTAAATATGACCTTTAGAACACTCATCGTCTCTGGTAATTCTAAATAATTCAATTATAAACCCATTAACTTTTCTATATAACGTTTGAAGCAGACTGCCAGGAGATTGGGAAAGCGTAATTAATTTATTTTCTCGACATGAGATTGGTTCATTCTGTACCAGGTGACATTTGTCAAAGTTGTATAATCCGAAATGACTCACAGGACAATGTTTCTAACCACGCCTCTATAATGGAAATTGTCAAGGAATTTGCACAGAAGCTATCTAATAAGCTCCGCCCACCTTATCAGATGAATATCAATTAAATATCAATTCCGCAAAAATATTATTATATTTTAAATAAACAATAAAACTACTGTATTAAGAGAAACAAATCAAGAGACCTAATGATTTAATATATAACTTTTTAAGTATTTATGGGACCCATCTATCACAGTATCTCTGTGTACCGTCCGTTGATGTTATTGTCTGCATTCACGTACGCTAAACAACAAAATGTAAACAAACCAGCGACTTGAAATTTTCAAAATTGTTATAAAGAAAATCATCATGGGTGAGGAATATAGAATGTTCAACATTGGAAATGCAGTAATACTTAGATTACACGCAGACACAAATGACGACTTTGTATCATCTTCAAATAAACAAAACTCGAGATTTAAACGATTGTCAGATGAACAATTGAGAACGTTCGTTGACTGTTAAATTCAACAACACCGGCAGCCATTGCTAGACACGGCGCTTCAAAAATCCAGCTTCCCGTTTCAGTACCAATGTACGCAGCTGCTCAGCAACGTAACTGAAGAAAAAAAGCTACCAGCGATTTATATTTCCTTACATGCCGGAAAACTCTGCACGTGTCGCTTTTCCCAGTCATTCAACAAGAACAAGCAATGTAATGACTTCTCGACTGATTTCCAATGCAACATTTAAAGAGTGTACTTTCAATTTTAACGGTAACATTGGAAAGTAACTTTGGACACGTCACGTTATAATCTAAAAATTAAGTGTTGAAGCTAACCAATGAAAGGATCTTCTGTGATTTGATTAACGTGACCCATATTTGTCACGAGCTTCTGTGTCCCCTGAAGAGAGAATAAATTATTTTCAAGTAAAGGCTGATTATTCACGTTATTTATCTTTCCCGATATCTCTCTTTTAAATTATAAGCATAATCCGAACAGAAACAAGTTAATTCTAAATAAACCATGTACCAAGTAAGGAACATCACACTGCTGTATATTTCAATTCATTTTACGCAGTTTAGTTTGTTATGCATACACGCATTCGTACGCAGCAAAACACCAAAATGTGTATACATCAGGTATGTCAACCGGTATCTGTACCGGTACCGATATCGCCGGTTCCCTCATGCTCAAATGGTACCAGTACTGAAGCGTTTGTCCCACCGGTGCCGGGACAAAATTAATTGATAGGGAAATTTCTAGCTGAACGAGGGTAAACGAGCTAATAATTGTGTATGGCACACTTACATGACATACTTTCAGCTTATTTGTGAATGAACATACCAAAACACTCTAAAGGGGTATGTTCTCTCTGCGCCACCACCTCAATAAGGCCGATCATTTTAACTTTCCAAACGTGACATCAAAGAAAATGAAAGCACCGTCATCGGCTACTTCAAAGAAATTACTCTGTGGCGACATCAAAGTAATCAAAAAACACGATTTTCCTGCTTGATGATTACTTTGATGTCGCTGCAGAATAATTAGTACGATGCCATGTTTGTCTTTGCCATCTTGGGGTCCGGGTCGGTTTAAATACGAATTTCTCCCATCTGATTGTAATGTCACCCAATTGTTGACTTGTCCCGGTACCGGTTTCGACAGGACAGGCTCTGTCCCGTCCTGGTCCCGATTATGTTGGTACCGGTGGTATTTTGACATGCCTGGTCTAAATATTTAGAAAAACCCAAAGTAAAATCTGGAAATAGTGCGAAATGCCGAAGCCCTAATTATTGAGATTTTCTACAAAATATTTAGTCACTTTTGAAAGCATTTTTGTCACTAAGCACTTTGTCTCCATGGTTTGAGTGCAGGTAGAATCAATAATAAGAACAAAGCCAGGCACATGACAATAACATTGGGAAAGTAATGATTGTGATTTCAATGATTTTTATTTTTGATGAATACCATTACGAGTACAATTACTCCATTTTTTAAAAGTAATGAATACAAATACAACTAGATTATTTTGAAATCGCAAGTTAATTTCCAGATGTCATCCAGTGACGCACGTTCATTGCCGAATGGGCCTCTGCCAAGATGAATTTTTAGGTTTATGTTATAAAAGCCTTGTTAACCCTTCTTGAAATGTTGAAAAATTGTGAGACTTTGAAAAAAGTGCACTTTTCAAGATTCATTGAGTAATCACGAGATGTGTTAGAAATGTGTCCAAAACGAAAACCGAAAGGTGGTGGGGGTGACTTGTCTCAAAAGCATATTAGGCCTTTGAAACGAAAGTGAAAAGTGCATCTGAAAAAGGAGTGTCACGGTTTTTAATTTTCCTAATCGATTAATTGGTCGTGATAATCGATTATAGGCGACTAATTGCACCCAAGAGTATTTTAAAAACAAACATATGTCGACGATAAATGATTAAAAGGAATGGTCCAGGCTGGATTTGGGAGACTTAGCTTATTTCACACTTTGAATATCACGACCGCCGTTACATTTTGTCAGTTTAACAATTTTATAGAATGGATTGATATATTTATCATAATGAGTGAAAAGACTAAAGCTTGACTGTTTGGGAGACGTGTAAATAATGTTCATGTGCAAAACGTCCAGACACTCGGCGATTGCGAACACAAACATAACCATATCAAATTTTATGTTATCTTCAAGTTGTGGGAGTGAGCGTGATCTAAGCTTCATGGGGAAAAAATAGATGACTGCTCGGGTGAAGTTTTACCCATTAATGTTGTGTTTCTTTGTATCCACACCACATCACCAGGATGCACAATTATGGCACACGAGAAAGCCCTATGGTCTATCAGTTAGTCACACTCCTACCGATGGTCAATGACATTATCCTACTTTATGGCGTCTTTTCTGCATGTATATCTTTACCACATCGCACTGCACAACACATGAAGCAGCACTGCGTGTTCTGATCATTTTTGCATTTACAGTTCTATGTGATCGACTCCTTGCGGCATTCGCACATTTTCTAACTGTATATTTGTTTCTTATTTGTTCATTTCCTTTACAATGCATCAAAAAAAAAAGATTAAAGCTTAGAGATCTCCAAAGCGTGAACATACAAAAGTCTCTGACCTTGGAAAAATCCGCAATCTATGTTCTTCCTTGGACGAAATATCTCGTAACTTTTCATTCGTCATTTATAGTAGCGGTCTCTCACCTAACTCATCTACAAATGAAACCATTCCAAGACCAAGAGCCTATCTCGCCGCTTTTGTTAAAAAATCTTGACCTGTATACGACTACAACTGATGCATTTCCAGAACACTGATGGGGAGTCAAAATCCAATTAATATTCAAACAACGTGTTTAACATTGCTATTTACTGCAATGGTGTATTCAATTGTCACTCTATTTGGTTACGATAGAGATGTTCTTTCCTTTCGTGGTTACTACTCCAGATTTATTTTCTATCACATTCAATTTGGAAACATTGTGGCATGTAGTGTCACACCCATGGTCTGTAGTGTCACAGCCATGCTCTGTAGTGTCACACCTATGGCCTGTAGTGTCACACCCATGGCCTGTAGTGTCACACCCATGGTCTGCAGTGTCACACCCATGCTCTGTAGTGTCACACCCATGGTCCGAAGTGTCACACCAATGGCCTGTAGTGTCACACCTATGATCTGTAGTGTCACATCCATGGTCTTTAGTGTCACACCCATGGCCTGTAGTGTCACACCCATGGTCTGTAGTGTCACATCCATGGTCCGCAGTGTCACACCCATGGTCTGTAGTGTCACACCCATGGTCTGTAGTGTCACACCCATATAGTGCCACATCCATGGTCTGTGGTGCCACACCTATGGCCTGTAGTGTCACACCCATGGCCTGTAGTGTCACACCTATGGCCTGTAGTGTCACACTCATGGTCTGCAGTGTCACACCCATGATCTGTAGTGTCACACCCATGGTATGTAGTGTCACACGCATGGCCTGTAGTGTCACACCCATGGTCTGCAGTGTCACACCCATGATCTGTAGTGTCACACCCATGTTATGTAGTGTCACACCCATGGCCTGTAGTGTCACACCCATGGTCTGTAGTGTCACACCCATGCTCTGTAGAGTCACACCCATGGTCTGTAGTGCCACACCCATGGCCTGTAGTGTCATACCCATGGTCTATAGTGTTACACCCATGGCATGTAGTGTCACACCCATGGTCTGTGGTGTCACACCCATGGTCTGTAGTGTCACACCCACGGCGTGTAGCGTCACACCCATGCCGTGTAGTGTCACATCCATGACCCGCAGTGTCACATCCATGGACTGTAGGGTCACACCCATGGTCTGTAGTGTCAAACCAACAGCCTGTAGTGTCATATCCATGGACTGTGGTGTGACACCCATGGTCTGTAGTGTGACACCCATGGTCTGTAGTGTCACACGCATGGCCTGTAGTGTCACACCTATGGTCTGTAGTGTCACACCCATGGCATGTAGCGTCACACCCATGGTCTGTAGTGACATACCCATGGTCTGTAGTGTAACACCCATGGCCTGTAGTGTTACACCCATGGTCTGTAGTGTCCCACCCATGGTATGCAGTGTCACACCCATGGCCTGTAATGTCACACCCATGGTCTATAGTGTCACACCCATGGGCTGTAGTGTCAAATCCATGGTCTGTAGTGTCCCACCCATGGTATGTAGTGTCACACCCATGTAGTGTCACACCCATGGTCTGTAGTGTCACACCCATGGTCTATAGTGTCACAACCATGTAGTGTCATACCCATGGTCTGTAGTGTCACACCCATGGTCTGTATTGTCACACCCATGGCCTGTAGTGTCACACCCATGGTCTGTAGTGTCCCAACCATGGTCTGTAGTGCCACACCCATGGCCTCTAGTGTAACAGCCATGGTCTGTAGTGTCACACCCATGGTCTGTAGTATCACACCCATGTAGTGTCACACCCACGGTCTGTAGTATCACACCCATGTAGTGTCACACCCACGGTCTGTAGTGTCACACCCATAGCCTGTAATGTCACACGCATGGTCTGTGGTGTCACACCCATGACCTGTAGTGTCACACCCATGGTCTGTAGTGTCACACCCATGGCCTGTAGTGTCACACCCATGACCTGTAGTGTCACACCCATGGCCTGTAGTGTCACAACCATGGCCTGTAGTGTCACATCCATGGTCTGTAGTGTCACATCCATGGTCTGTAGTGTCACACCCATGGCCTGAAGTGTCACATCCGTGGGCGGTAGTGTCACACCCATGGACTGTAGTGTCAGACCCATGGTCTGTAGTGTCACATCCATGGTCTGTAATGTCACACCCATGGCGTGTAGTGCCACACCCATGGACTGATGTGTCACACTCATGGCCTGTAGTGTCACATCCATGGTCTGTAGTGTAACAAACATGGTCTTTAGTGTTTCACCCATGGTCTGTAGTGTCACACCCATCGTCTGTAGTGGCATACCAATGGCGTGTAGTGTCAAAGCCATGGTCTGTAGTGTCACACCCATGGTCTGTAGTGTCACACCCATGGCCTGTAGTGTCACACCCATGGCCTGTAGTGTCACACCATGGATTGTAATGTTACACCCATGGTCTGTAGTGTCTCACCCACGGCCTGTAGTGTCACACCCATGTTCTGTAGTGTCACACCCATGGCCTGTAGTGTCACACCCATGGTCTGTAGTGTCGCACCCATGGTCTTTATGAGCAAGAGCAATACAGATTACCGAGTACATGTAATAATATCCACATGGCAACGCCCATTCAATAACAAAATACAGAAAGCCAACCAATCGCAATTTTATCAAATTCACATTGGCTTAAATCATTTGTATTATTCTTAAGAACACTGCACTGCTGTAAATGCCAAAATTCAACTTTTAGTTATTTGTTCTGCCACTTTTACCTTCAACGTATTGGAATGCAAATGCCTAGTATATCCCGTGATATAAATTTTAGCTTTACACACCAACCGTGATGAACACGCCAGCAATGGGATATCAATAGTAAAACTTTACACCTACAGTAGAACTACATCCCCGTTGACTTTTGGTGACGTCGACCTGAATGCAAACTTGTCTAAATTTATCGCACGTCGCCTCACGAAGAGTGAAATGGAAGTGGCAATTATTTATTACGTTTTTAAATGGGTTTACCTCATAAGATGCCAAAAATTAACAAACATGCATTGTCTCATGTTAATAAAGCATGCATAACTCAAAGTGGTATGTTATTATGTTATTAAAACGAAAACGGCTCAGTGTCTTGTTTTCATTTCGTTTCGGCGATAAAATTGACAGCGGAAGTACCGCCCTCCGATGCTCGTGTAAACAAAAACAGATTCGCCCGTATTTACGTCTGGTGCTCAGTAAAATCAAGAAAAAATAATAGCGACTCTTAATAATCTGACGATCATGGTATAAATAAAATATATCCAAAGTGCACCAAGCCAATGTAGGTATATTCTATATTTATACGTCTCCTAAAAGTTCCAAAATGAGTTTTTTCTCTTATATCTGTGTCCATACAAAAACAGTAAGATCAACACCATAACATAACAATGCAGTCTATAAAATGATTGAACCGACAAAACGTAGTGGGAGTTGTGAGATTCAAATTGTAAAATAAGCCAGGAAGTGGCGAAAAATGTCCTCTTAAGCATCAAGTCTTTTCTATTTTCAGTCAGTTAGAACAAAACCGGTTATCAAATATATCAAACGCATTTCAAGGACTGGACAACCTGGAACAACTGTAAGTATTTATTAGTGTTTCATATACAGGGATAGTCTATACATATTTTTTATTATGTGATCGAACCCTTTTTCCGGTTATTAAGCCGATTAATTATAAACGGTAATGCACGACCATGCATTAACATTGCACCGGTAGAATGTATTTAAAAGAATTTTGTGGGGTTTTCGGTTGATCTGATAAATAGAATCTTCAACTTGTCCACGGCTTATATCGACAATTACAAAACTCATGTAGTAAAAGCTTAAGCTCGATAGAGGCCAATTTTACTGAACTCGTTTTGTAAACTCCGATATACAGTATGGGTCACTTTCCACGAGTGGGCACTATTTCCACGGAATCAAATATATTAGATTCCAAGCACTAATTATCAAAAATTTAATTAATGAAGCATAGGATACCACCTGGTGAACATCACTACGCACCTGTGGAATATGACTGCTCCACGGTGACTGTACTGTAAACTGGGCAATCGTTGGAGATTTGACAAATTATTATCCCAATACAACATTATCGACGACAGACAATGTACCACGACTTCAACATTTGCCACAACTGTGAGTATTACTGCTCACATCGAGGAAGGAAGAATTTACAGCTTCATATCAAAATGGAACTGCTCTACCCATATCGGATACGGGTGAGTTCCCAATGCCGGAATACTCAGTTGATGTTGTAGCGGAAACACTCCGAACTCGGCGGCTGTTACCGTAGTCCCGGTCACAAACACCATCAATGTTTGTTTGGGAAAACGTTCGGATTTTCAGGCTAGATTAAATATATATGAACACGTCTGGTGGGTTGTGTGTTTGATTTAGACGATTTTCACTTTTCCAGATCTAAGTAACTAAGATCTCTGTCTTCAACCTCGAATCAAAGACTCATATAAGATTCGTCTTTCTCGGGTTACCATGACATTATTTGTCATTTAAAGGTGTTTCTAATGCAACAGTCCTTAAGTCCTTACGCGAGCTCTTCCAGCCTAGTTATTTTGCATGTGTTACTAACCACTAATTCAACTTCTATGTCTACTCAAGATCTAATAATACTTTGTTTTTATTTTTTCAGCTAATTCTTTTAGCCGATGTGGTTTGTTTTCCAGGATTTTAATAGGTAACCAGATATCAGATTTATCAAATGCATTCCAATGACTGTTTTTACTTTTACAACCAATTCTTTTACCTGATGTGGTTTGTTTTCCAGGATTTTAATAGGTAACCAGATATCAGATTTATCAAATGCATTCCAAGGACTTAACAGCCTGGAGATTCTGTAAGTGTAGTTGAACTATTTATTTCCTTCAACCAGAGGCATGCGAGATATCCCTTCAATTAACTGATAGCAAATATTTGTTATCCTGTTACCTCGAATGAATTGAATCTCACCATTGTAGAAATATGTGGTGTAAGAGTAAATATAGTCTTCCCAACACTTCTCGACTATGCAATTGCAAATAATTCACTTCTTTATAGATTGGTTCCATAGAGGCTGATACAACATAAAATCCCAATAAATTTAAAAAACTTAAGCTACCGCAAAGATAGTTCCATAGAGGCTGATGTAAGATAAAGCCCAATAAGTTGACAAGACTCAAGCTACCACAATGATAGTTCCATAGAGGCTAATGTGACAAAAAACCCCAATAAATTAACAAAACTCAAGCAATCACAAAGATAGTACCATAGAGGCTGATGTAACATCAAGCCCAATTAAATTACCAAAACACAAGCTACCGCATTGATACTTCCATAGAGGCTGATGTAACATAAAACCCCAATAAATTAACAAAACTCAAGCAATCACAAAGATAGTACCATAGAGGCTGATGTAACATCAAGCCCAATTAAATTACCAAAACACAAGCTACCGCATTGATACTTCCATAGAGGCTGATGTAACATAAAACCCCAATAAATTACCAAAACTCAAGCTATCGCAATGATAGTTCCATAGAGACGGATGTAACATAAAACCCCAATAAATTAACAAAACTCAAGCTACCGCATTGATACTTCCATAGAGGCTGATGTAACATAAAGCCCCAATAAATTAACAAAACCCAAGCTACCGCAATAATAGTTCCATACAGGCTGATGTAACATAAAACCCCAATAAATTAACAAAACTCAAGCAATCACAAAGATAGTACCATAGAGGCTGATGTAACATCAAGCCCAATTAAATTACCAAAACACAAGCTACCGCATTGATACTTCCATAGAGGCTGATGTAACATAAAACCCCAATAAATTACCAAAACTCAAGCAATCACAAAGATAGTACCATAGAGGCTGATGTAACATCAAGCCCAATTAAATTACCAAAACACAAGCTACCGCATTGATACTTCCATAGAGGCTGATGTAACATAAAACCCCAATAAATTAACAAAACTCAAGCAATCACAAAGATAGTACCATAGAGGCTGATGTAACATCAAGCCCAATTAAATTACCAAAACACAAGCTACCGCATTGATACTTCCATAGAGGCTGATGTAACATAAAACCCCAATAAATTACCAAAACTCAAGCTATCGCAATGATAGTTCCATAGAGACGGATGTAACATAAAACCCCAATAAATTAACAAAACTCAAGCTACCGCATTGATACTTCCATAGAGGCTGATGTAACATAAAGCCCCAATAAATTAACAAAACCCAAGCTACCGCAATAATAGTTCCATACAGGCTGATGTAACATAAAACCCCAATAAATTAACAAAACTCAAGCAATCACAAAGATAGTACCATAGAGGCTGATGTAACATCAAGCCCAATTAAATTACCAAAACACAAGCTACCGCATTGATACTTCCATAGAGGCTGATGTAACATAAAACCCCAATAAATTACCAAAACTCAAGCTATCGCAATGATAGTTCCATAGAGACGGATGTAACATAAAACCCCAATAAATTAACAAAACTCAAGCTACCGCATTGATACTTCCATAGAAGCTGATGTAACATAAAACCGCAATAAATTAAAAAAAAAAACAAGCTACCACAATGATAGATCCATAGCGGCTGATGTAACATAATATGCCAATAAATTAACAAAACTCAAACTACCGCAATGATAGATCCATGGATGCTGATGTAACACAAAACCCCAATAAATGAACAACACTCAAGCTACCGCATTGATATTTTCACAGAGGATGATGTAACATAAAGCCCCAATAAATTAACAAAACACAAGGTACAGCATTGATACTTCCATAGAGGCTGATGTAACATAAAGCCACAATAAATAAACAAAACTCAAGCCACCGCAAAGATAGTACCATAGAGGCTGATGTAACATAAAACCCCAATAAATTAACAAAACTCAAGCTACCGCAATGATAGTACCATAGAGTCTGATATAACATAACGGACTAATAAATTAACAAAACTCAAGCTACCGCAAAGATAGTACCATAGAGTCTGATATAACATAAAGGACTAATGAATTAACAAAACTCAAGCTACCACAAGGTTAGTTCCATAGACGCAGATGTAACATAAAGCCCCAATAAATTAACAAAACTCAAGCTAGGGCAATGATAGTTCCATAGAGGCTGAAGTAACATAAAGCCGCAATAAATTAACAAAACTCAAGCCACCGCAAAGATAGTACCGTAGAGGCTGATGTAGCATAAGGCCCCAATAAATTAACAAAACTCAAGCTACCGCAATGATAGTTCCATGGAGGCTGAGGTAGCATAAAGCAGCAATAAATTAACAAACCTCAAGCTACCGCAATGATACTTCCATAGAAGCTGTTGTAAAATAACACCCCAGTAAATTAACTGTTCTCAAGCTACCACAATGATAGTTTTATGGATGCTGTCATCACATAAAAGCCCAATAAATTAACAAAACTCAAGTTACGCATTGATACTTCCATAGAGGCTGATGTAACTTAAAGCACCATAAAATTAACAAAACTCCTGCGACCACAATGATAGTTCCATAGAGGCTGATGCAAAATAAAACCCCAATAAATTAACAAAACTCCTGCTACCACAATGATAGTTCCATAGAGGCTGATGTAACAAAAAGCTCCAATAAATTAACAAACCTCAAGCCACCGCAAAAATAGCATCATAGAGGCTGATGTAGCATAAAGCCCCAATAAATTAACAAAACTCAAGCTACCGCAAGGATAGTTCCATACAGGCTGATGTAACATAAAACCCCAATAAATTAACAAAACTCAAGCTACCGCAAAGATAGTACCATAGAGTCTGATGTAACATAAAGGACTAATAAATTAACAAAACTCAAGCTACCGCAAGGTTATTTCCATAGAGGCAGATGTAACATAAAGCCCCACTAAATTAACAAAACTCAAGCTAGGGCAATGATAGTTCCATAGAGGCTGAAGTAACATAAAGCCGCAATAAATTAACAAAACTGAAGCTACCGCAAAGATAGTTTCGTAGAAGGTGATGTAACATAAAACCCCAACAAATTAACAAAACTCAAGCTACCGCAATGATAGTTCCATGGAGGCTGATCCACCATAGACCCCTAATAAATTAACAAAACTGAAGCTACCGCAATGATAGTTCCATGGATGCTGATGTAACATAAAACCCCAATAAATTAACTAGACTCAAGCTACGCATTGAAACTTCCATTGTGGCTGAAATAACATAAAGCCCCAGTAAATTAACAAAACTCAAGCTACCGCAAAGATAGTACCATAGAGTCTGATGTAACATAAAGGACTAATAAATTAACAAAACGCAAGCTACCGCAAGGTTAGTTCCATAGAGGCTGATGTAACATAAAGCCCCAATAAATTAACAAAACTCAAGATACCGCAAGGTTAGTTCCATAGAGGCTGAAATAACATAAAGCCCCAATAAATTGACAAAACTCAAGGTACCGCATTGATACTTCCATAGAGGCTGATGTAACATAAACCACAATAAATAAACAAAACCCAAGCCACCGCAAAGATAGTACCATAGAGGCGATGTAGCATAAGGCCCCAATAAATTAACATAACTTAAGCTACCGCAAGGATAGTTCCATAGGGGCTGATGCAACATAAAACCTCAATAAATTAACAAAACTCTAGCTACAGCAATGATGGTTCCATAGAGGCTGATGTAACATAAATCTCCTATATATTAACAACACTCAAGGTATAGCAATTATAGTTCCATGTAGGCTGATGCAACATAAAGCCCCAATAAATTAACAAAACTCAAGCCACCGCAAAGATAGTACCATAGAGGCTGATGCACCATAGACCCCCAATAAATTAACAACACTGAAACTACAGCAATGATAGTTTCATGGAGAATGATGTTGCATTACGTCCCCGTAAATCAACAAAACTCAAGCTACCGCAATGATAGTTACATGGAGGCTGATGAGGCATTATGTCCCAATAAACTAACACAACGCTTGCCACGGCAATGGTAGACCCACAGAGGCTGATGTAACATAAAGCCACAATGAATTAGCAAAACTCAAGCTACGGCAATGATAGTTCCATAGAGGCTTATGTGGCATTACGCCACAGTAAATTAAAAAAACTCAAGCTACGGCAATGGTAGTTCCATAGAGGCTGATGTAACATAAAACCCCAATAAATTAACAAAACTCAAGCTATTGCAATTATAGTTCCATACAGGCTGACGTAACATAAAGCTCAAATAAATTAACAAAACTCAAGCTATCGCAATGATAGTTCTATAGACTCTGAGGTAACATAAAACTCCAATAAATTAACAAAACTCAAGCTCCCGTAATGACAGTACCATAGAGGTTGGTGTAACATAAAGCCCCAATAAATTAACAAAATTCAAGCTACCCTAAGGATAGTTCCATAAAGGCTGAAGTAACATAAACCCACAATAAATTAACAAAACTCAAGCTACCGCAATGATAGTTCCACAGAGGCTGAGGTAACATAAAGCCCCAATAAATTAAGAAAACTCAAGCTACCACAAAGATAGTACCATAGAGGCTGATGTAACATAAACCCCAAGAAATTAACAAAACTCAAGCTACGGCAAGGATAGTACCATAGACACTGATGAAACATAAAGCCCCAATAAATTAACAAAATTCAAGCTACCCTAAGGATAGTTCCATAAAGGCTGAAGTAACATAAACCCACAATAAATTAACAAACCTCAAGCTACTGCATTGATAGTTCCACAGAGGCTGAGGTAACATAAAGCCCCAATAAATTAAGAAAACTCAAGCTACCACAAAGATAGTACCATAGAGGCTGATGTAACATAAACCCCAAGAAATTAACAAAAATCAAGCTATCGCAATGATAGTTCCATAGCGGCTGATGTAACATAAAGCCCCAATAAATTAACAAAATTCAAGCTACCGCAATGATAGTTCTATGGAGGCTGATGTAACATAAGGCCCAATAAATTAACAAAAAAAATTGGGCTACCGCAATGATAGGTCCATAGAGGCTGATGTAACAATAAATTAAAAAAACTCAATCTACCGCAATGATAGTTCCATGGATGCTGATGTAACATAACACCCCAATAAATTAACTAGACTCAAGCTACCACAATGATAGTTTTATGGATGCTGTTGTAACATAAACCCCAATAAATTAACAAAACTCAAGCTACGCATTGATAGTTCCATGAAGGCTGATGGAACATAAAGCACCAATAAATTAACAAAACTCAATCTACCGCAATGATAGTTCCATAGAGGCTGATGTAACGTACACCCTCAATAAATTAACAAGCCTGAAGCTACCACAATGATAGTTCCATGAAGGCTGATGGAACATAAAGACCCAATAAATTAACAAAACTCAAGTTACCACAATGATTGTTCCATGGAGGCTGATGAGGCGTTACGTCCTAATAAATTAACAAAACTCTAGCTACGGCAATGGTAGTTCCACAGAGGTTGATGTAACATAAAGCCCCAATAAATTAGCAAACCTCAAGCTACGGCAATGACAGTTCCATAGAGGCTGATGTGGCATTACGTCCCAGTAAATTAACAAAACTCAAGCTACCGCAATGATATTTCCATGGAGGCTGATGTGGCATTACGTCCCAACATATTAACAAATCTCTAGCTACCGCAATGATAGTTCCATAGAGGCTGATGCAACATAAAACCTAATAACTTAACAAAACTCTAGCTACCGCAATGATAGTTCCATAGAGGCTGATGCAACATAAAACCTAATAACTTAACAAAACTCTAGCTACCGCAATGATAGTTCCATAGAGGCTGATGCAACATAAAACCTAATAACTTAACAAAACTCTAGCTACCGCAATGATAGTTCCATAGAGGCTGATGCAACATAAAACCTAATAACTTAACAAAACTCTAGCTACCGCAATGATAGTTCCATAGAGGCTGATGCAACATAAAACCTAATAACTTAACAAAACTCTAGCTACCGCAATGATAGTTCCATAGAGGCTGATGCAACATAAAACCTAATAACTTAACAAAACTCTAGCTACCGCAATGATAGTTCCATAGAGGCTGATGCAACATAAAACCTAATAACTTAACAAAACTCTAGCTACCGCAATGATAGTTCCATAGAGGCTGATGCAACATAAAACCTAATAACTTAACAAAACTCTAGCTACCGCAATGATAGTTCCATAGAGGCTGATGCAACATAAAACCTAATAACTTAACAAAACTCTAGCTACCGCAATGATAGTTCCATAGAGGCTGATGCAACATAAAACCTAATAAATTAACAAAACTCTAGCTACCGCAATGATAGTTCCATAGAGGCTGATGCAACATAAAACCTAATAAATTAACAACACTCTAGCTACCGCAATGATAGTTCCATAGAGGCTGATGCAACATAAAACCTAATAACTTAACAAAACTCTAGCTACCGCAATGATAGTTCCATAGAGGCTGATGCAACATAAAACCTAATAAATTAACAAAACTCTAGCTACCGCAATGATAGTTCCATAGAGGCTGATGCAACATAAAACCTAATAACTTAACAAAACTCTAGCTACCGCAATGATAGTTCCATAGAGGCTGATGCAACATAAAACCTAATAAATTAACAAAAGTCTAGCTACCGCAATGATAGTTCCATAGAGGCTGATGCAACATAAAACCTAATAACTTAACAAAACTCTAGCTACCGCAATGATAGTTCCATAGAGGCTGATGCAACATAAAACCTAATAAATTAACAAAACTCTAGCTACCGCAATGATAGTTCCATAGAGGCTGATGCAACATAAAACCTAATAACTTAACAAAACTCTAGCTACCGCAATGATAGTTCCATAGAGGCTGATGCAACATAAAACCTGATAAATTAACAAAACTCTAGCTACCGCAATGATAGTTCCATAGAGGCTGATGCAACATAAAACCTAATAACTTAACAAAACTCTAGCTACCGCAATGATAGTTCCATAGAGGCTGATGCAACATAAAACCTAATAAATTAACAAAACTCTAGCTACCGCAATGATAGTTCCATAGAGGCTGATGCAACATAAAACCTAATAAATTAACAAAACTCTAGCTACAGCAATGATGATTCCATAGAGGCTGATGTAACATAAATCTCCTATATATTAACAACACTCAAGGTATAGCAATTATAGTTCCATGTAGGCTGATGCAACATAAAGCCCCAATAAATTAACAAAACTCAAGCCACCGCAAAGATAGTACCATAGAGGCTGATGCACCATAGACCCCCAATAAATTAACAACACTGAAACTACAGCAATGATAGTTTCATGGAGAATGATGTTGCATTACGTCCCCGTAAATCAACAAAACTCAAGCTACCGCAATGATAGTTACATGGAGGCTGATGAGGCATTATGTCCCAATAAACTAACACAACGCTTGCCACGGCAATGGTAGACCCACAGAGGCTGATGTAACATAAAGCCACAATGAATTAGCAAAACTCAAGCTACGGCAATGATAGTTCCATAGAGGCTTATGTGGCATTACGCCACAGTAAATTAAAAAAACTCAAGCTACGGCAATGGTAGTTCCATAGAGGCTGATGTAACATAAAACCCCAATAAATTAACAAAACTCAAGCTATTGCAATTATAGTTCCATACAGGCTGACGTAACATAAAGCTCAAATAAATTAACAAAACTCAAGCTATCGCAATGATAGTTCCATAGACTCTGAGGTAACATAAAACTCCAATAAATTAACAAAACTCAAGCTCCCGTAATGACAGTACCATAGAGGTTGGTGTAACATAAAGCCCCAATAAATTAACAAAATTCAAGCTACCCTAAGGATAGTTCCATAAAGGCTGAAGTAACATAAACCCACAATAAATTAACAAAACTCAAGCTACCGCAATGATAGTTCCACAGAGGCTGGGGTAACATAAAGCCCCAATAAATTAAGAAAACTCAAGCTACCACAAAGATAGTACCATAGAGGCTGATGTAACATAAACCCCAAGAAATTAACAAAACTCAAGCTACGGCAAGGATAGTACCATAGACACTGATGAAACATAAAGCCCCAATAAATTAACAAAATTCAAGCTACCCTAAGGATAGTTCCATAAAGGCTGAAGTAACATAAACCCACAATAAATTAACAAACCTCAAGCTACTGCATTGATAGTTCCACAGAGGCTGAGGTAACATAAAGCCCCAATAAATTAAGAAAACTCAAGCTACCACAAAGATAGTACCATAGAGGCTGATGTAACATAAACCCCAAGAAATTAACAAAAATCAAGCTACCGCAATGATAGTTCCATAGAGGCTGATGTAACATAAAGCCCCAATAAATTAACAAAATTCAAGCTACCGCAATGATAGTTCTATGGAGGCTGATGTAACATAAGGCCCAATAAATTAACAAAAAAAATTGGGCTACCGCAATGATAGGTCCATAGAGGCTGATGTAACAATAAATTAAAAAAACTCAATCTACCGCAATGATAGTTCCATGGATGCTGATGTAACATAACACCCCAATAAATTAACTAGACTCAAGCTACCACAATGATAGTTTTATGGATGCTGTTGTAACATAAACCCCAATAAATTAACAAAACTCAAGCTACGCATTGATAGTTCCATGAAGGCTGATGGAACATAAAGCACCAATAAATTAACAAAACTCAATCTACCGCAATGATAGTTCCATAGAGGCTGATGTAACGTACACCCTCAATAAATTAACAAGCCTGAAGCTACCACAATGATAGTTCCATGAAGGCTGATGGAACATAAAGACCCAATAAATTAACAAAACTCAAGTTACCACAATGATAGTTCCATGGAGGCTGATGAGGCGTTACGTCCTAATAAATTAACAAAACTCTAGCTACGGCAATGGTAGTTCCATAGAGGTTGATGTAACATAAAGCCCCAATAAATTAGCAAACCTCAAGCTACGGCAATGACAGTTCCATAGAGGCTGATGTGGCATTACGTCCCAGTAAATTAACAAAACTCAAGCTACCGCAATGATATTTTCATGGAGGCTGATGTGGCATTACGTCCCAACATATTAACAAATCTCTAGCTACCGCAATGATAGTTCCATAGAGGCTGATGCAACATAAAACCTAATAACTTAACAAAACTCTAGCTACCGCAATGATAGTTCCATAGAGGCTGATGCAACATAAAACCTAATAACTTAACAAAACTCTAGCTACCGCAATGATAGTTCCATAGAGGCTGATGCAACATAAAACCTAATAACTTAACAAAACTCTAGCTACCGCAATGATAGTTCCATAGAGGCTGATGCAACATAAAACCTAATAAATTAACAAAACTCTAGCTACCGCAATGATAGTTCCATAGAGGCTGATGCAACATAAAACCTAATAACTTAACAAAACTCTAGCTACCGCAATGATAGTTCCATAGAGGCTGATGCAACATAAAACCTAATAACTTAACAAAACTCTAGCTACCGCAATGATAGTTCCATAGAGGCTGATGCAACATAAAACCTAATAACTTAACAAAACTCTAGCTACCGCAATGATAGGTCCATAGAGGCTGATGCAACATAAAACCTAATAACTTAACAAAACTCTAGCTACCGCAATGATAGTTCCATAGAGGCTGATGCAACATAAAACCTAATAAATTAACAACACTCTAGCTACCGCAATGATAGTTCCATAGAGGCTGATGCAACATAAAACCTAATAAATTAACAAAACTCTAGCTACCGCAATGATAGTTCCATAGAGGCTGATGCAACATAAAACCTAATAAATTAACAAAACTCTAGCTACCGCAATGATAGTTCCATAGAGGCTGATGCAACATAAAACCTAATAACTTAACAAAACTCTAGCTACCGCAATGATAGTTCCATAGAGGCTGATGCAACATAAAACCTAATAAATTAACAAAACTCTAGCTACCGCAATGATAGTTCCATAGAGGCTGATGCAACATAAAACCTAATAACTTAACAAAACTCTAGCTACCGCAATGATAGTTCCATAGAGGCTGATGCAACATAAAACCTAATAAATTAACAAAACTCTAGCTACCGCAATGATAGTTCCATAGAGGCTGATGCAACATAAAACCTAATAACTTAACAAAACTCTAGCTACCGCAATGATAGTTCCATAGAGGCTGATGCAACATAAAACCTAATAAATTAACAAAACTCTAGCTACCGCAATGATAGTTCCATAGAGGCTGATGCAACATAAAACCTAATAACTTAACAAAACTCTAGCTACCGCAATGATAGTTCCATAGAGGCTGATGCAACATAAAACCTAATAAATTAACAAAACTCTAGCTACCGCAATGATAGTTCCATAGAGGCTGATGCAACATAAAACCTAATAACTTAACAAAACTCTAGCTACCGCAATGATAGTTCCATAGAGGCTGATGCAACATAAAACCTAATAAATTAACAAAACTCTAGCTACCGCAATGATAGTTCCATAGAGGCTGATGCAACATAAAACCTAATAACTTAACAAAACTCTAGCTACCGCAATGATAGTTCCATAGAGGCTGATGCAACATAAAACTTAATAAATTAACAAAACTCTAGCTACCGCAATGATAGTTCCATAGAGGCTGATGCAACATAAAACCTAATAACTTAACAAAACTCTAGCTACCACAATGATAGTTCCATAGAGGCTGATGCAACATAAAACCTAATAAATTAACAAAACTCTAGCTACCGCAATGATAGTTCCATAGAGGCTGATGCAACATAAAACCTAATAAATTAACAAAACTCTAGCTACCGCAATGATAGTTCCATAGAGGCTGATGCAACATAAAACCTAATAACTTAACAAAACTCTAGCTACCGCAATGATAGTTCCATAGAGGCTGATGCAACATAAAACCTAATAACTTAACAAAACTCTAGCTACCGCAATGATAGTTCCATAGAGGCTGATGCAACATAAAACCTAATAAATTAACAAAACTCTAGCTACCGCAATGATAGTTCCATAGAGGCTGATGCAACATAAAACCCCAATAAAATAACAAAACTCAAGCTACCGCAATGATAGTTCCATGGAGGCTGATGTAACATAAAGCCCCAATAAATTGACAAACCTCAAGCTATCACAAGGATAGTACCATAGAGGCTGATGTAACATAAAGCCCCAATAAATTAACAAAACTCAAGCTACCGCAAGGATAGTTCCATGGAGGCTGATGTAGCATAAAGCCCCAATAAATTAACAAAACTCAAGCTACCGCAAGGAGAGTTCCATAGGGGCTGATGCAACATAAAACCCCAATAAATTAACAAAATTCAAGCTACCGCAATGATAGTTTTATGGAGGCTGATGTAATATAAACCTCAATAAATTAACAAAACTCAAGCTTCCGCAAGGATACTTCCATATAGACTGATGTAACATAAAGCCCCAATAAATTAACAAACCTCAAGCTACAGCAATGATACTTCCATATAGGCTGATGTAACATAAAGCCCCCCAATAAATTAACAAACCTCAAGCTACCGCAATGATACTTCCATATAGGCTGATGTAACATAAAGCCCCCCAATAAATTAACAAACCTCAAGCTACCGCAATGATACTTCCATATAGGCTGATGTAACATAAAGCCCCAATAAATTAACAAACCTCAAGCTACCGCAATGATACTTCCATATAGGCTGATGTAACATAAAGCCCCAATAAATTAACAAACCTCAAGCTACCGCAATGATACTTCCATATAGGCTGATGTAACATAAAGCCCCCCAATAAATTAACAAACCTCAAGCTACCGCAATGATACTTCCATATAGTCTGATGTAACATAAAACCCCCCAATAAATTAACAAACCTCAAGCTACCGCAATGATACTTCCATATAGGCTGATGTAACATAAAGACCCAATAAATTAACAAACCTCAAGCTACCGCAATGATACTTCCATATAGGCTGATGTAACATAAAGACCCAATAAATTAACAAACCTCAAGCTACCGCAATGATACTTCCATATAGGCTGATGTAACATAAAGCCCCCCAATAAATTAACAAACCTCAAGCTACCGCAATGATACTTCCATATAGGCTGATGTAACATAAAGCCCCCCAATAAATTAACAAACCTCAAGCTACCGCAAGGATAGTTCCATGGAGGCTGATGTAGCATAAAGCCCCAATAAATTAACAAAACTCAAGCTACCGCAAGGAGAGTTCCATAGGGGCTGATGCAACATAAAACCCCAATAAATTAACAAAATTCAAGCTACCGCAATGATAGTTTTATGGAGGCTGATGTAACATAAAGCCCCCCAATAAATTAACAAAACTCAAGCTACCACAATGATAGTTCCATAGAGGCTGATGTGGTTTACGTCCCAGTAAATTAACAAACCTCAAGCTACTACAATGATAGTTCCATGGAGGCTGATGAGGCATTACGTCCCATTAAATTAACAAAACTCTAGCTACGGCAATGGTAGTTCCATAGAGGCTGATGTAACATATAGCCCCAATAAATTAGCAAAACTCAAGCTACGGCAATGATAGTTCCCTAGAGGCTGATGTGGCATTACGTCCCAGTAAATTAACAACTCAAGCTACCGCAATGATATTTCCATGGAGGCTGATGAGGCATTACGCCCCAATAAATTAACAAAACTAAAGCTACGGCAATGATAGTTCCATAAAGGCTGATGTAACATGAAGCCCCAATAAATGAACAAAACTCAAGCTACCGCAATTATAGTTTCATAGAGACTGAGGTAACATAAAACTCCAAAAAATTAACAAAACTCAAGTGACCACAATGATAGCTCCATAAAGGCTGATGTAACATAAACCCACAATAAACTGACAAAACTCAAGGTACCACAATGATAATTTCATAGAGGCTGATGTAACATTAAGCCCCAATAAATTAACAAAACTCAGGCTACCGCAATGATAGTTCCATAGAGGCTGACGTAACATAAAACCCCAATAAATTAACAAAACTCAAGCTACAGCAATGATAGATCCATAGAGGCTGACGTAACATAAAGCCCAAATAAATTAACAAAACTCAAGTTACCACAAAGATAGTTCCATAGAGTCTGAGGTAACATAAAACTCCAATAAATTAACAAAACTCAAGTTACCACAAAGATAGTTCCATAGAGTCTGGGGTAACATAAAACTCCAATAAATTAACAAAACTCAAGTTACCACAAAGATAGTTCCATAGAGGCTGATGTAACATAAAACCCCAGTAAATTAACAAAACACAAGCTACCGCAACAATAGTTCCATAGAGGCTGGTGCAACATAAAACCCCAATAAATTAACAAAACTCAAACTTCCGCAATGATAATTCCATGGAGGCTGATGTAACATAAAACCCCAAGAAATTAACAAAAATCAAGCTACCGCAATGATAGTTCCATAGAGGCTGATGTAACATAAAGCCCCAATAAATTAACAAAACTCAAGCTACCGCAATGATACTTCCATATAGGCTTATGTAACATAAGGGTCCAATAAATTAACAAAGCTCAAGCTTCCGCAATGATAGTTCCACAGACGCTGATGTAACATAAAACCCCAATAAATTAACAAATCTCAAGCTACCGCAATGATAGTTCCATAGAGACAGATTTAACATAAATCCCCAATAAATTAACAAAACTCATCTTCTTACCCAAACGCACAAGGACAAGCCGGATTATCTGACACAAATCTATTGTTCTTATATGCATTGAGATTGCTGCAACGTAAACGCAACTGTGTGCGTAGTATCTGACTCACCAGGCTTCCACTCCCTTAATACCCGTAATACTGTTGACCAGTTGGATCATCTTCTCTCAAAACGCACTTAGAATTATCAACATAGACACTGTCATGAAGGGTGACACCCATCCCATTCCACAGCCTCACGGAGAACGACAGCAAAGAGTCTGACAAAGTCGTCGTTCAATAAAACGCTGAACAATTCAGAATTGCTCGTGCTGTGAGCCGAAATATATGTCGTCGTCTCCTTTCTCCCAGTGTGATAAACACAGTTTCACTATACACACTGCCATGACTTGTACCCCGTGGGGCACTACATATCGCCATTAACGCGTCTAATTACAGATTTTCTAACGCCGTGGATTTTTCGACCGAACAGATATCCCAAATCACATCTGCACAGTCACAATTAGATAGTACATAATACTTGTAGATGGTTTCTTGAGTTGGGCGTGAGTCCACGGAAGCAATGAACTAAAGAGCTAACTTTATATATGATGCTATTTATATGGGCATCCCAGCTTCCACCACACTGAAATGTCAGGCCGAGGTGCTTGTGGCTTTCAACTTCTTTTATTGTCTTATTATTCAAGTAAAGAGGTGGTATGGGATCTGGAGTGTGTTTACGAGAAATTGTGTTACGTTTTTTTCTTGACTAAACGTTTCTTGCCAACTTTCTGCCAATCTACTAATAAGACGGAGATCCGAATTAAGTATCTCGGCATCTATAACTAGGGACAAAGAGGTATGAACGATACAGTCGTAGATTTGATTGTATATCATTCACGATGTCGTTTATGTATGTATTTAACAGAAGTGTTCTAGGACGGACCCTTGTAGAACACCTGCAGTTATAGGTCTTCACTCTGAGTTTGGACCATTTACCACCACAGTCTGACGTCGGTTCGTGCGATAGTCCTATTATCAAGCCTTCGTGTCACACTCGGTACTTTGGCAAAGGTTTAATCCGTAGGGGTCGAACAATAGATCAAATATTGAAATAATTCTTACTTTTTTATTTTCGTGGAGATGGGCGGTAGATGGATGAATATGGAAATGAATTTGAATATAATGTCTGAATACATAAGAAATGGGACGAAATGTGTCGACTATGTTTTCCTATAATGTATTTTTAAAGATCTTACGATAAAGAAGTATTGTCATTCAGTCTATTTGAATGTGATTGGGGCTGTAGTTCATTTCATAAAATTATAATGCAATTACTTACGACTGCAAATCAAAACTAGATGGTGCCATTTGAGTGCGAAGCACACTATAGTATATCCCCGCATTTGCACTTTCCTTTTTGGTTAGTGCAGGATACAGACTTGGATAAAAAGGCTTCACGCATGTGTGTGATTTAAAATGATAAAACAGTATTTAATTTCCTTCTGAAGACTCACATGTGAAACTACTTCAATATTTCAAACAAGATACTTCACCCAACATGATGTATAAAGGGTAGTGTTCTGATCACATCATTGTCACATGATTGAAAAACCACTTGGACCCAAATCAAAATTCCGAAACCTTCATGCACATCTACAGATGCTATCTGAACATGTTAACATGGTTTAAACGTTTCGAATTCAATACCCTAAGAACCTTTGAGCGGACAAAGATTTTCTAACGATAAAAGTGGTTCCACTGGAACCACCTGGAACCAAATCAAAATTCCGAAACCTTCATGCACATCTACAGATGCTCTCTGAACATGTTAACATGGTTTAAACGTTTCGAATTCAATACCCTAAGAGCCTTTGAGCGGACAAAGACTTTCTAACGATAAAAGTGGTTCCACTGGAACCACTTGGACCCAAATCAAAATTCCAAAACCTTCATGCACATCTACAGATGCTATCTGAACATGTTAACATGGTTTAAACGTTTCAAATTCAATACCCTATGAGCCTTTGTGTGGAAAAAGATTTTCTAAGGATAAAATTGGTTCCACTGGAACCACCTGGAACCAAATAAAAATTCCGAAACCTTCATGCACATCTACAGATGCTATCTGAACATGTTAACATGGTTTAAACGTTTCGAATTCAATACCCCAAGAGCCTTTGAGCGGACAAAGATTTTCTGAGGGTAAAAGTGGTTCCACTGGAACCACTTGGACCCAAATGAAAATTCCAAAACCTTCATGCACATCTACAGATGCTATCTGAACATGTTAACATGGTTTAAACATTTCGAATTCAATACCCTAAGAGCCTTTGAGCGGACAAAGATTTTGTAAGGATAAAAGTGGTTCCACTGGAACCACTTGGACCCAAATCAAAATTCCGAAACCTTCATGCACATCTACAGATGCTATCTGAACATGTTAACATGGTTTAAACGTTTCGAATTCAATACCCTAAGAACCTTTGAGCGGACAAAGATTTTCTAAGGATAAAAGTGGTTCCACTGGAACCACCTGGAACAAAATCAAAATTCCGAAACCTTCATGCACATCTACAGATGCTATCTGAACATGTTAACATGGTTTAAATGTTTCGAATTCAATACCCTAAGAGCCTTTGAGCAGACAAAGATTTTCTGAGGGTAAAAGTGGTTCCACTGGAACCACTTGGACCCAAATCAAAATTCCGAAACCTTCATGCACATCTACAGATGCTATCTGAACATGTTAACATGGTTTAAAAGTTTCGAATTCAATACCCTAAGAGCCTTTGAGCGGACAAAGATTTTCTAAGGATAAAAGTGGTTCAACTGGAACCACTTGGACCCAAATCAAAATTCCGAAACCTTCATGCACATCTACAGATGCTATTTGAACATGTTAACATGGTTTAAACGTATCGAATTCAATACCCTAAGAACCTTTGAGCGGACAAAGATTTTCTAAGGATAAAAATGGTTCCACTGGAACCACTTGGAACCAAATCAAAATCCCGAAACCATCATGCACATGTACTGGTGATACCTGAACACATTAGCATAGTTTAAACATTAATGCAAGTGAATGTAACACCGGATGTACGTACGTACGTACGGACGGACGGACGGACGGATGGACGTACGGACGGAGATAACGACAATATCCCCGACAATACCCTAAGATGCTATCTGAACATGTTAACATGGTTTAAATGTTTCAAATTGAATACCCTATGAGCCTTTTAGCGGACAAAGATTTTCTGAGGGTAAAAGTGTTTCCACTGGAACCACTTGGACCCAAATCAAAATACCAAAACCTTCATGCACATCTACAGATGCTATCTGAACATGTTAACATGGTTTAAATGTTTCAAATTCAATACCCTACGAGCATTTGAGTCGACAAAGATTTTCTAAGGATAAAAGTGGTTCCACTGGAACCACCTGGAACCAAATCAAAATTCTGAAACCTTCATGCACATCTACAGATGCTATCTGAACATGTTAACATGGTTTAAACGTTTCGAATTCAATACCCTAAGAGCCTTTGAGCGGACAAAGATTTTCTGAGGGTAAAAGTGCTTCCACTGGAACCACTTGGACCCAAATCAAAATTGTGAAACCCTCATGCACATCTACAGATGCTATCTGAACATGTTAACATGGTTTAAACGTTTCGAATTTAATACCCTAAGAGCCTTTGAGCGGACAAAGATTTTCTAAGGATAAAAGTGGTTCCACTGGAACCACTTGGACCCAAATCAAAATTCCGAAACCTTCATGCACATCTACAGATGCTCTCTGAACATGTTAACATGGTTTAAACGTTTCGAATTCAATACCCTAAGAGCCTTTGAGCGGACAAAGACTTTCTAAGGATAAAAGTGGTTCCACTGGAACCACTTGGACCCAAATCAAAATTCCAAAATCTTCATGCACATCTACAGATGCTATCTGAACATGTTAACATGGTTTAAACGTTTCAAATTCAATACCCTACGAGCCTTTGTGTGGACAAAGATTTTCTAAGGATAAAAGTGGTTCCACTGGAACCACCTGGAACCAAATAAAAATTCCGAAACCTTCATGCACATCTACAGATGCTATCTGAACATGTTAACATGGTTTAAACGTTTCGAATTCAATACCCTGAGAGCCTTTGAGCGGACAAAGATTTTCTGAGGGTAAAAGTGGTTCCACTGGAACCACTTGGACCCAAATGAAAATTCCAAAACCTTCATGCACATCTACAGATGCTATCTGAACATGTTAACATGGTTTAAACATTTCAAATTCAATACCCTAAGAGCCTTTGAGCGGACAAAGATTTTGTAAGGATAAAAGTGGTTCCACTGGAACCACTTGGACCCAAATCAAAATTCCGAAACCTTCATGCACATCTACAGATGCTATCTGAACATGTTAACATGGTTTAAATGTTTCGAATTCAATACCCTAAGAACCTTTGAGCGGACAAAGATTTTCTAAGGATAAAAGTGGTTCCACTGGAACCACCTGGAACAAAATCAAAATTCCGAAACCTTCATGCACATCTACAGATACTATCTGAACATGTTAACATGGTTTAAATGTTTCGAATTCAATACCCTAAGAGCCTTTGAGCGGACAAAGATTTTCTGAGGGTAAAAGTGGTTCCACTGGAACCACTTGGACCCAAATCAAAATTCCGAAACCTTCATGCACATCTACAGATGCTATCTGAACATGTTAACATGGTTTAAAAGTTTCGAATTCAACACCCTAAGAGCCTTTGAGCGGACAAAGATTTTCTAAGGATAAAAGTGGTTCCACTGGAACCACTTGGACCCAAATCAAAATTCCGAAACCTTCATGCACATCTACAGATGCTATCTGAACATGTTAACATGGTTTAAATGTATCGAATTCAATACCCTAAGAACCTTTGAGCAAACAAAGATTTTCTAAGGATAAAAATGGTTCCACTGGAACCACTTCGAACCAAATCAAAATCCCGAAACCTTCATACACATGTACTGGTGATACCTGAACACATTAGCATAGTTTAAACATTAATGCAAGTGAATGTAACACCGGACGGACGTACGGACGGACGGACGTATGGACGGAGATAACGACAATATCCCCGACGAAAGCGGGGATAACAAAAATGCGAATCATTCATCCTCGGTGTTTGTTGACAAACACTGCAGATGACAAACATGCAAAAGTCAACGCTGTGCCATATGTCAACGTGACGTCAATAAGAAATATCTCCGCCTATTCAGCACGCTCAATCGTTTGATTCTAGCTCTTCCCACCCAGTGCACTGGTTCGCAATTTGCATTACTCGGAAAATCTCGTTAAAGCAAAATGCTTGCGTGCAAACAAAATGTTTGCGTTCAAATAGATAAGGAAAAACAAATGGATAATAAACACATGTTGTTTATTTCCTTTTAAATTATTTTCATTTTGAAAGATTAGTAGAATACACGAAAAGCTATTTCTTGAAACTTTCGCATCCGACTTCCGGAGAGATTCAACATGGCCAATGGCATAAAAACACAATTTGTTCAGGTCTCACGCGATATCTATAGAGCTCACTTCGTGAGTCGCGCTGCGTTCGCTATTATTATTATCTAAAAATGACATTCCTGGATAAGGAAATTGAAAAGTTGTCCTGCAATTTTGATTTTATCTCGCATTAATGGGATTGTCATTGTAACTTTCTCTCGTGAATGTGTTGAGCGTTTTCAATTCCTTCACCTTGCATATGTGAGAAGAGTGTGACCATTTCTGCTGTTCACAGATCTTTAGAAACAATATTTTGCCCAAGTTCACAATTTGCCTTATATGGTTACAAGCCGTCCTGTGACCGATTTGTCCACATGTTTTTTTTCAAATGAAAGCTCATTTATTTTCGTATTTTTTTCTTCGGGGCGTTTATAACTCATAGGAGACGAAATGGTAAAAAGTACTTTCTCCGAGTCTAGAGTTGGAAGTCATTAATTAGACATCTTGTCATTTGGAATTGCCGATCTATTCGTGATTTTCCCAATTCGTTACTTGTGCCATTGAAAACTTGTCTATAGACAAAAGCATATTGGGGGGGGGGGGGGTGGGGGGGGGGGGGGGCGGGGGTTCGAAAAAGTGAATATATTCCATTTCCTTGTACTCTAGTACTTATCGCGATATATGATATTACTTTGTTTAATTCTTTTATCGGTATTGTTTGCACGGGTGAAAATTTCAAAATTTCGCAAAATTTTGTTGGACGACCCCTTAAACCAATTCTTGTTAACTTCAAGAATTCTGTAGTATTTTCTAATTTATTTAATAAAATATAATGTTTATCGTTTCAAAAGCCTTGGAAAGATCGAGAAAAACTGCCAGTGTGTTATTTTTGCTTTCTTCTTTATTTTCTTTGGAGTCATGCTGTAGTAGGTGAAGTACAGAATGAATTGTGGAATTTTTTTGCGGAAGCCGTATTGTTGGGGAGTTAAAACAGTAGATTTCTTTAAAAAATTAAAAAGGCGATCTGTCAACATTTTTCTAAAATCTTAGAGAAAGTTGTTAAAATGCTAACTGGCCTGTAATCATTAAGGTTATGGGAATCACCAGTTTTATAAATGGGGACAACTTTGGCTATTTTCATTATATTTGTGAAAATGCCTCGCTCAATCGTAATATTGACAATATGATTGTGCTGTTATATCAATTGTGTGCTTAGTAGCAACTGGGATATAATCTTTGCTTTTTAGGGTTCCATTCCCTTTACAATATTAATTACTTCTTGTGCGGATGTGGGTTTCAGGAAAAAATACTGTTAGGAATGTTGGCGGACATGAAGTCTGAGAACGAATTATCTTGCTTTTCCATATTTTGTCTGGTTCTTGCTCCAATGTTGACCAAAACGTTGTTAAATTTTTGAACGACCATATAAGGACCATTTACAGACTTGTCTTTTTTGTTGCTTTTTTATAACGTATATTCCAGGTATTACGAATATCATTGTGGTTTCCGTGTTGTAACTGTTCACAGTGTAAGACTTTACTTTGCCCTTTAACATTGTTACATATTTTACTGTTTATTTCTAATTATATTCTCTTCTGTAAGGTTCTCCCTTTACCTAACATGAAAAGCAGACGACACTTGCAAAAAAAATTCTTGAATAATTAATTTTTTCATTTTTTTGTCTCAAAAACATAGGTTATGACCCCTCGTTGGAACGAGCTCGACGAGCTCGTTCCAACGAGGGGTCATAACCTATGTTTTTGTGACAAAAAATGAAAATATTTTGAAAATTAATTGGCGATTTTTGAGAATAGCGCTGGCCGGTTTTGGCCGTTACGTTAGGTGAAGGGTTAATTTATAGTGAGAAAATTTCAGTTTGTTATTTAAAGAAACTAGAAGATTTTTTGTCATTCAAGGTTTATGTTTATTAAACTTTTTATTCAGAGTTCGTTCAAGGGGGTGCCTGTTCAAATGCATTAAGACAAATATTTATAAATGTATAATAAGTTGTATTTGGACATTCCAACGCTGGAGCAGGTAAGAAATGCAGTCTGAAAGTAAATTGATAAAGTTACGTATTGTCTCCTCATTAATTTAGTATTAAGGAGGGATCGGTGGCTTTTTAACGCTCCTTTTCCAAAACCCTTTCAACACTGGCGCTTTTGAAGGTATCATTTCAGTCAATATTGTCAATGGCGAAACCATCCTGGTTTGTTGAGAGGTTCAGTAATAATCTGTCGAGCTGTTAGATTAAATTATTACCAAGTCTCGCTCCATATTTTTTGTTCTTTACATCGTCGGCTCGTCCACTACCATTTTTCCTTCACATAAAAATTATGCATCTCAATTTGAAAGGGTTAAATTAAATTTCAGTGGATAGAGGTGACACGAAGTGTCACACAACACACTAGTCAAACTAACTTGGGACGCGGCGGTGTTGCGGTGACTGGTTCTCGTCAGATCACCGAAGTTAAGCAACGTCAAGCCTGGTTAAACCTTGGATTGGTGACCGTCTGAGCGATCGATTCGGACTGCCGTGTTGTGTCCTTGGACAAGGCACTTCACCCCTATTGTCCACATGGGGGGCACGATGACGCCGTGTACTAAGGCGTACTAACGTCGATGAAGCGCATATCTTCAACCAATCTAACCCTGCCTGTGCTGCAGTAGGGATTACGATGTTGGGGGCTGGTAGCTGCTCGTCGTTGCTCGGTGGTTCTATCCGGGTACTCCGGCCTCCTCCACCCATAAAACTGTCACCGACACGATATGACCCTGGCTGTTAAAGTGTCGTTAAAACCCTAATAAATAACTAAATGAATAGTCAAACTAATTCCAAATACAGAGACGACAAAACTGAAAATCGGACTTCAAATATCAGAGATATGACGTCAATACCTGTCAATTATATTAGTTCCAGTTTTCCGCCATTCTGGGTAGTTTTTATCATAATGTCTAAATTACTTACCGACAGACCTCTGTAGTTATTAGAGTTACTTCCGGTTTTCCGCAATTCTGGGTTGTTTTTATTATAAAGTCTAATTTGCTTACCGACTGACCTCTTTAGTTAGTAGAGTTACTTCCGGTTTTCCGGCATTCTGGGTAGTTTTTATTATAAAGTCTAATTTACTTACCGACAGACCTCTGTAGTTATTAGAGTTACTTCGGGTTTTCCGGCATTCTGGGTAGTTTTTATTATAAAGTCTAATTTGCTTACCGACTGATCTCTGTAGTTATTAGAGTTACTTCCGGTTTTCCGCCATTCTGGGTAGTTTTTATTATAAAGTCTAATTTGCTTACCGACAGACCTCTGTAGTTATTAGAGTTACTTCCGGTTTTCCGCCATTCTGGGTAGTTTTTATTATAAAGTCTAATTTGCTTACCGACAGACCTCTGTAGTTATTAGAGTTACTTCCGGTTTTCCGCCATTCTGGGTAGTTTTTATTATAAAGTATAATTTGCTTACCGACAGACCTCTGTAGTTATTAGAGTTACTTCCGGTTTTCCGCCATTCTGGGTAGTTTTTATTATAAAGTATAATTTGCTTACCGACAGACCTCTGTAGTTATTAGAGTTACTTCCGGTTTTCCGCCATTCTGGGTAGTTTTTATTATAAAGTCTAATTTGCTTACCGACTGATCTCTGTAGTTATTAGAGATACTTCCGGTTTTCCACCATTCTGGGTAGTTTTTATTATAAAGTCTAATTTGCTTACCGACTGATCTCTGTAGTTATTAGAGTTACTTCCGGTTTTCCGCCATTCTGGGTAGTTTTTATTATAAAGTCTAATTTACTTACCGACAGACCTCTGTAGTTATTAGAGTTACTTCCGGCTTTTCACCATTCTGTGTAGTTTTTATTATAAAGTCTAATTTACTTACCCACAGACCTCTGTAGTTATTAGAGTTACTTCCGGTTTTCCACCATTCTGGGTAGTTTTTATTATAAAGTCTAATTTACATACCGACAGACCTCTGTAGTTATTAGAGTTACTTCCGGTTTTTCACCACTCTGGGTAGTTTTTATTATAAAGTCTAATTTGCTTACCCACAGACCTCGGTAGTTATTAGAGTTACTTCCGGTTTTTCACCATTCTGGGTAGTTTTTATTATAAAGTCTAATTTACTTACCGACAGACCTCTGTAGTTATTAGAGTTACTTCCGGTTTTCCGCCATTCTGGGTAGTTTTTATTATAAAGTCTAATTTGCTTACCGTCTGATCTCTGTAGTTATTAGAGTTACTTCCGGTTTTCCACCATTCTGGGTAGTTTTTATTATAAAGTCTAATTTACTTAGCGACAGACCTCTGTAGTTATTTGAGTTACTTCCGGTTTTCCACCATTCTGGGTAGTTTTTATTATAAAGTCTAATTTGCTTACCCACAGACCTCTGTAGTTATTAGAGTTACTTCCGGTTTTCCGCCATTCTGGGTAGTTTTTATTATAAAGTCTAATTTACTTACCGACTGATCTCTGTAGTTATTAGAGTTACTTCCGGTTTTCAGGCATTCTGGGTAGTTTTGATTATAAAGTCTAATTTACTTACCGACTGATCTCTGTAGTTATTAGAGTTACTTCCGGTTTTCCACCATTCTGGGTAGTTTTTATTATAAAGTCTAATTTACTTACCGACAGACCTCTGTAGTTATTAGAGTTACTTCCGGTTTTCCACCATTCTGGGTAGTTTTTATTATAAAGTCTAATTTAATTACCGACTGATCTCTGTAGTTATTAGAGTTACTTCCCGTTTTCCACCATTCTGGGTAGTTTTTATTATAAAGTCTAATTTACTTACCGACAGATCTCTGTAGTTATTAGAGTTACTTCCGGTTTTCCACCATTCTGGGTAGTTTTTATTATAAAGTCTAATTTACTTACCGACAGACCTCTGTAGTTATTAGAGTTACTTCCGGTTTTCCACCATTCTGGGTAGTTTTTATTATAAAGTCTAATTTACTTACCGACAGACCTCTGTAGTTATTAGAGTTACTTCCGGTTTTCTGCCATTCTGGGTATTTTTTGTTATAAAGTCTAATTTACTTACCGACAGATCTCTGTAGTTATTAGAGTTACTTCCGGTTTTCTGCCATTCTGGGTAGTTTTTATTATAAAGTCTAATTTACTTACCGACAGACCTCTGTAGTTATTAGAGTTACTTCCGGTTTTCCACCATTCTGGGTAGTTTTTATTATAAAGTCTAATTTGCTTACCCACAGACCTCTGTAGTTATTAGAGTTACTTCCGGTTTTCCACCATTCTGGTTAGTTTTTATTATAAAGTCTAATTAACTTACCGACAGACCTCTGTAGTTATTAGAGTTACTTCCGGTTTTCCGGCATTCTGGGTAGTTTTTATTATAAAGTCTAATTTGCTTACCGACAGATCTCTGTAGTTATTAGAGTTACTTCCGGTTTTCTGCCATTCTGGGTAGTTTTTATCATAAAGTCTAATTTACTTACCGACTGATCTCTGTAGTTATTAGAGTTACTTCCGGTTTTCCACCATTCTGGGTAGTTTTTATTATAAAGTCTAATTTACTTACCGACTGATCTCTGTAGTTATTAGAGTTACTTCCGGTTTTCTGCCATTCTGGGTAGTTTTTATTATAAAGTCTAATTTACTTACCGACGGATCTCTGTAGTTATTAGAGTTACTTCCGGTTTTCCGCCATTCTGGGTAGTTTTTATTATAAAGTCTAATTTACTTACCGACAGACCTCTGTAGTTATTAGAGTTACTTCCGGTTTTCCGCCATTCTGGGTAGTTTTTATTATAAAGTCTAATTTACTTACCGACAGACCTCTGTAGTTATTAGAGTTACTACCGGTTTTCCACCATTCTGAGTAGTTTTTATTATAAAGTCTAATTTGCTTACCCACAGACCTCTGTAGTTATTAGAGTTACTTCCGGTTTTCCACCATTCTGGGTAGTTTTTATTATAAAGTCTAATTTACTTACCGACAGATCTCTGTAGTTATTAGAGTTACTTCCGGTTTTCCGCCATTCTGGGTAGTTTTTATTATAAAGTCTAATTTGCTTACCGTCTGATCTCTGTAGTTATTAGAGTTACTTCCGGTTTTCCACCATTCTGGGTAGTTTTTATTATAAAGTCTAATTTACTTACCGACAGACCTCTGTAGTTATTAGAGTTACTTCCGGTTTTCCACCATTCTCGGTAGTTTTTATTATTAAGTCTAATTAACTTACCGACAGACCTCTGTAGTTATTAGAGTTACTTCCGGTTTTCCGGCATTCTGGGTAGTTTTTATTATAAAGTCTAATTTGCTTACCGACAGATCTCTGTAGTTATTACAGTTACTTCCGGTTTTCTGCCATTCTGGGTAGTTTTTATTATAAAGTCTAATTTACTTACCGACTGATCTCTGTAGTTATTAGAGTTACTTCCGGTTTTCTGCCATTCTGGGTAGTTTTTATTATAAAGTCTAATTTACTTACCGACTGATCTCTGTAGTTATTAGAGTTACTTCCGGTTTTCCGCTATTCTGGGTAGTTTTTATTATAAAGTCTAATTTACTTACCGACAGACCTCTGTAGTTATTAGAGTTACTTCCGGTTTTCCCCCATTCTGGGTAGTTTTTATTATAAAGTCTAATTTGGTTACCCACAGACCTCTGTAGTTATTAGAGTTACTTCCGGTTTTCCACTATTCTGGTTAGTTTTTATTATAAAGTCTAATTTACTTACCAACAGACCTCTGTAGTTATTAGAGTTACTTCCGGTTTTCCACAATTCTCGGTAGTTTTTATTATAAAGTCTAATTTACGTACCGACAGACCTCTGTAGTTATTAGAGTTACTTCCGGTTTTCCACCATTCTGGGTAGTTTTTATTATAAAGTCTAATTAACTTACCGACAGACCTCTGTAGTTATTAGATTTACTTCCGGTTTTCCGGCATTCTGGGTAGTTTTTATTATAAAGTCTAATTTGCTTACCGACAGATCTCTGTAGTTATTACAGTTACTTCCGGTTTTCTGCCATTCTGGGTAGTTTTTATTATAAAGTCTAATTTACTTACCGACTGATCTCTGTAGTTATTAGAGTTACTTCCGGTTTTTCACCATTCTGGGTAGTTTTTATTATAAAGTCTAATTTACTTACCGACTGATCTCTGTAGTTATTAGAGTTACTTCCGGTTTTCTGCCATTCTGGGTAGTTTTTATTATAAAGTCTAATTTACTTACCAACTGATCTCTGTAGTTATTAGAGGTACTTCCGGTTTTCCGCCATTCTGGGTAGTTTTCATTATAAAGTCTAATTTACTTACCGACAGACCTCTGTAGTTATTAGAATTACTTCCGGTTTTCCTCCATTCTGGGTAGTTTTTATTATAAAGTCTAATTTACTTACCGACAGACCTCTGTAGTTATTAGAGTTACTTCCGGTTTTCCACCATTCTGGGTAGTTTTTATTATAAAGTCTAATTTGCTTACCCTCAGACCACTGTAGTTATAAGAGTTACTTCTGGTTTTCCACCATTCTGGGTAGTTTTTATTATAAAGTCTAATTTACTTACCGACAGATCTCTGTAGTTATTAGAGTTACTTCCGGTTTTCCGCCATTCTGGGTAGTTTTTATTATAAAGTCTAATTTGCTTACCGTCTGATCTCTGTAGTTATTAGAGTTACTTCCGGTTTTCCACCATTCTGGGTAGTTTTTATTATAAAGTCTAATTTACTTACCGACAGACCACTGTTGTTATTAGAGGTACTTCCGGTTCTCCACCATTCTGGGTAGTTTTTATTATAAAGTCTAATTTACTTACCGACAGACCTCTGTAGTTATTAGAGTTACTTCCTGTTTTCCGGCATTCTGGGTGGTTTTATTATAAAGTCTAATTTACTTACCGACAGACCTCTGTAGTTATTAGAGTTACTTCCGGTTTTCCACCATTCTGGGTAGTTTTTATTATAAAGTCTAATTTGCATAACGACTGATCTCTGTAGTTAATAGAGTTACTTCCGGTTTTCTGCCATTCTGGGTAGTTTTTATTATAAAGTCTAATTTACTTACCCCCAGACCTCTGTAGTTATTAGAGTTACTTCCGGTTTTCCACCATTCTGGGTAGTTTTTATTATAAAGTCTAATTTACTTACCGACAGATCTCTGTAGTTATTAGAGTTACTTCCGGTTTTCCACCATTCTGGGTAGTTTTTATTATAAAGTCTAATTTGCTTACCCACAGACCTCTGTAGTTATTAGAGTTACTTCCGGTTTTCCACCATTCTGGGTAGTTTTTATTATAAAGTCTAATTTACTTACTGACAGACCTCTGTAGTTATCAGAGTTACTTCCGGTTTTCCGCCATTCTGGGTAGTTTTTATTATAAAGTCTAATTTGCTTACCGTCTGATCTCTGTAGTTATTAGAGTTACTTCCGGTTTTCCACCATTCTGGGTAGTTTTTATTATAAAGTCTAATTTACTTACCGACAGACCTCTGTAGTTATTTGAGTTACTTCCGGTTTTCCACCATTCTGGGTAGTTTTTATTATAAAGTCTAATTTGCTTACCCACAGACCTCTGTAGTTATTAGAGTTACTTCCGGTTTTCCGCCATTCTGGGTAGTTTTTATTATAAAGTCTAATTTACTTACCGACTGATCTCTGTAGTTATTAGAGTTACTTCCGGTTTTCAGGCATTCTGGGTAGTTTTTATTATAAAGTCTAATTTACTAACCGACTGATCTCTGTAGTTATTAGAGTTACTTCCGGTTTTCCACCATTCTGGGTAGTTTTTATTATAAAGTCTAATTTACTTACCGACAGACCTCTGTAGTTATTAGAGTTACTTCCGGTTTTCCACCATTCTGGGTAGTTTTTATTATGAAGTCTAATTTAATTACCGACTGATCTCTGTAGTTATTAGAGTTTCTTCCGGTTTTCCACCATTCTGGGTAGTTTTTATTATAAAGTCTAATTTACTTACCGACAGATCTCTGTAGTTATTAGAGTTACTTCCGGTTTTCCACCATTCTGGGTAGTTTTTATTATAAAGTCTAATTTACTTACCGACAGACCTCTGTAGTTATTAGAGTTACTTCCGGTTTTCCACCATTCTGGGTAGTTTTTATTATAAAGTCTTATTTACTTGCCGACAGACCTCTGTAGTTATTAGAGTTACTTCCGGTTTTCTGCCATTCTAGGTATTTTTTGTTATAAAGTCTAATTTACTTACTGACAGATCTCTGTAGTTATTAGAGTTACTTCCGGTTTTCTGCCATTCTGGGTAGTTTTTATTATAAAGTCTAATTTACTTACCGACAGACCTCTGTAGTTATTAGAGTTACTTCCGGTTTTCCATCATTCTGGGTAGTTTTTATTATAAAGTCTAATTTGCTTACCCACAGACCTCTGTAGTTATTAGAGTTACTTCCGGTTTTCCACCATTCTGGTTAGTTTTTATTATAAAGTCTAATTAACTTACCGACAGACCTCTGTAGTTATTAGAGTTACTTCCGGTTTTCCGGCATTCTGGGTAGTTTTTATTATAAAGTCTAATTTGCTTACCGACAGATCTCTGTAGTTATTAGAGTTACTTCCGGTTTTCTGCCATTCTGGGTAGTTTTTATTATAAAGTCTAATTTACTTACCGACTGATCTCTGTAGTTATTAGAGTTACTTCCGGTTTTCCACCATTCTGGGTAGTTTTTATTATAAAGTCTAATTTACTTACCGACTGATCTCTGTAGTTATTTGAGTTACTTCCGGTTTTCCGCCATTCTGGGTAGTTTTTATTATAAAGTCTAATTTACTTTACGACAGACCTCTGTAGTTATTAGAGTTACTTCCGGTTTTCCGCCATTCTGGGTAGTTTTTATTATAAAGTCTAATTTACTTACCGACAGACCTCTGTAGTTATTAGAGTTACTTCCGGTTTTCCACCATTCTGGGTAGTTTTTATTATAAAGTCTAATTTGCTTACCCACAGACCTCTGTAGTTATTAGAGTTACTTCCGGTTTTCCACTATTCTGGTTAGGTTTTATTATAAAGTCTAATTTACTTACCAACAGACCTCTGTAGTTATTAGAGTTACTTCCGGTTTTCCACCATTCTCGGTAGTTTTTATTATAAAGTCTAATTTACTTACCGACAGACCTCTGTAGTTATTAGAGTTACTTCCGGTTTTCCACCATTCTGGGTAGTTTTTATTATAAAGTCTAATTACCTTACCTACAGACCTCTGTAGTTATTAGATTTACTTCCGGTTTTCCGGCATTCTGGGTAGTTTTTATTATAAAGTCTAATTTGCTTACCGACAGATCTCTGTAGTTATTACAGTTACTTCCGGTTTTCTGCCATTCTGGGTAGTTTTTATTATAAAGTCTAATTTACTTACCGACTGATCTCTGTAGTTGTTAGAGTTACTTCCGGTTTTTCACCATTCTGGGTAGTTTTTATTATAAAGTCTAATTTACTTACCGACTGATCTCTGTAGTTATTAGAGTTACTTCCGGTTTTCTGCCATTCTGGGTAGTTTTTATTATAAAGTCTAATTTACTTACCAACTGATCTCTGTAGTTATTAGAGGTACTTCCGGTTTTCCGCCATTCTGGGTAGTTTTCATTATAAAGTCTAATTTACTTACCGACAGACCTCTGTAGTTATTAGAATTACTTCCGGTTTTCCTCCATTCTGGGTAGTTTTTATTATAAAGTCTAATTTACTTACCGACAGACCTCTGTAGTTATTAGAGTTACTTCCGGTTTTCCACCATTCTGGGTAGTTTTTATTATAAAGTCTAATTTGCTTACCCTCAGACCACTGTAGTTATTAGAGTTACTTCTGGTTTTCCACCATTCTGGGTAGTTTTTATTATAAAGTCTAATTTACTTACCGACAGATCTCTGTAGTTATTAGAGTTACTTCCGGTTTTCCGCCATTCTGGGTAGTTTTTAATATAAAGTCTAATTTGCTTACCGTCTGATCTCTGTAGTTATTAGAGTTACTTCCGGTTTTCCACCATTCTGGGTAGTTTTTATTATAAAGTCTAATTTACTTACCGACAGACCACTGTAGTTATTAGAGTTACTTCCGGTTTTCCACCATTCTGGGTAGTTTTTATTATAAAGTCTAATTTACTTACCGACAGACCTCTGTAGTTATTAGAGTTACTTCCTGTTTTCCGGCATTCTGGGTGGTTTTATTATAAAGTCTAATTTACTTACCGACAGACCTCTGTAGTTATTAGAGTTACTTCCGGTTTTCCACCATTCTGGGTAGTTTTTATTATAAAGTCTAATTTGCATAACGACTGATCTCTGTAGTTAATAGAGTTACTTCCGGTTTTCTGCCATTCTGGGTAGTTTTTATTATAAAGTCTAATTTACTTACCCCCAGACCTCTGTAGTTATTAGAGTTACTTCCGGTTTTCCACCATTCTGGATAGTTTTTATTATAAAGTCTAATTTACTTACCGACAGACCTCTGTAGTTATTAGAGTTACTTCCGGTTTTCCGCCATTCTGGGTAATTTTTATTATAAAGTCTAATTTGCTAACCGACAGATCTCTGTAGTTATTAGAGTTACTTCCGGTTTTCCACCATTCTGGGTAGTTTTTATTATAAAGTCTAATTTGCTTACCCACAGACCTCTGTAGTTATTAGAGTTACTTCCGGTTTTCCACCATTCTGGGTAGTTTTTATTATAAAGTCTAATTTACTTACCCCCAGACCTCTGTAGTTATTAGAGTTACTTCCGGTTTTCCACCATTCTGGATAGTTTTTATTATAAAGTCTAATTTACTTACCGACAGACCTCTGTAGTTATTAGAGTTACTTCCGGTTTTCCGCCATTCTGGGTAGTTTTTATTATAAAGTCTAATTTGCTAACCGACAGATCTCTGTAGTTATTAGAGTTACTTCCGGTTTTCCACCATTCTGGGTAGTTTTTATTATAAAGTCTAATTTGCTTACCCACAGACCTCTGTAGTTATTAGAGTTACTTCCGGTTTTCCACCATTCTGGGTAGTTTTTATTATAAAGTCTAATTTACTTACCGACAGACCTCTGTAGTTATTAGATTTACTTCCGGTTTTCCGGCATTCTGGGTAGTTTTTATTATAAAGTCTAATTTGCTTACCGACAGATCTCTGTAGTTATTACAGTTACTTCCGGTTTTCTGCCATTCTGGGTAGTTTTTATTATAAAGTCTAATTTACTTACCGACTGATCTCTGTAGTTGTTAGAGTTACTTCCGGTTTTTCACCATTCTGGGTAGTTTTTATTATAAAGTCTAATTTACTTACCGACTGATCTCTGTAGTTATTAGAGTTACTTCCGGTTTTCTGCCATTCTGGGTAGTTTTTATTATAAAGTCTAATTTGCTTACCGTCTGATCTCTGTAGTTATTAGAGTTACTTCCGGTTTTCCACCATTGTGGGTAGTTTTTATTATAAAGTCTAATTTACTTACCGACAGACCTCTGTAGTTATTTGAGTTACTTCCGGTTTTCCACCATTCTGGGTAGTTTTTATTATAAAGTCTAATTTGCTTACCCACAGACCTCTGTAGTTATTAGAGTTACTTCCGGTTTTCCGCCATTCTGGGTAGTTTTTATTATAAAGTCTAATTTACTTACCGACTGATCTCTGTAGTTATTAGAGTTACTTCCGGTTTTCAGGCATTCTGGGTAGTTTTTATTATAAAGTCTAATTTACTAACCGACTGATCTCTGTAGTTATTAGAGTTACTTCCGGTTTTCCACCATTCTGGGTAGTTTTTATTATAAAGTCTAATTTACTTACCGACAGACCTCTGTAGTTATTAGAGTTACTTCCGGTTTTCCACCATTCTGGGTAGTTTTTATTATGAAGTCTAATTTAATTACCGACTGATCTCTGTAGTTATTAGAGTTTCTTCCGGTTTTCCACCATTCTTGGTAGTTTTTATTATAAAGTCTAATTTACTTACCGACAGATCTCTGTAGTTATTAGAGTTACTTCCGGTTTTCCACCATTCTGGGTAGTTTTTATTATAAAGTCTAATTTACTTACCGACAGACCTCTGTAGTTATTAGAGTTACTTCCGGTTTTCCACCATTCTGGGTAGTTTTTATTATAAAGTCTAATTTACTTACCGACAGACCTCTGTAGTTATTAGAGTTACTTCCGGTTTTCTGCCATTCTAGGTATTTTTTGTTATAAAGTCTAATTTACTTACTGACAGATCTCTGTAGTTATTAGAGTTACTTCCGGTTTTCTGCCATTCTGGGTAGTTTTTATTATAAAGTCTAATTTACTTACCGACAGACCTCTGTAGTTATTAGAGTTACTTCCGGTTTTCCATCATTCTGGGTAGTTTTTATTATAAAGTCTAATTTGCTTACCCACAGACCTCTGTAGTTATTAGAGTTACTTCCGGTTTTCCACCATTCTGGTTAGTTTTTATTATAAAGTCTAATTAACTTACCGACAGACCTCTGTAGTTATTAGAGTTACTTCCGGTTTTCCGGCATTCTGGGTAGTTTTTATTATAAAGTCTAATTTGCTTACCGACAGATCTCTGTAGTTATTAGAGTTACTTCCGGTTTTCTGCCATTCTGGGTAGTTTTTATTATAAAGTCTAATTTACTTACCGACTGATCTCTGTAGTTATTAGAGTTACTTCCGGTTTTCCACCATTCTGGGTAGTTTTTATTATAAAGTCTAATTTACTTACCGACTGATCTCTGTAGTTATTAGAGTTACTTCCGGTTTTCTGCCATTCTGGGTAGTTTTTATTATAAAGTCTAATTTACTTACCGACGGATCTCTGTAGTTATTTGAGTTACTTCCGGTTTTCCGCCATTCTGGGTAGTTTTTATTATAAAGTCTAATTTACTTACCGACAGACCTCTGTAGTTATTAGAGTTACTTCCGGTTTTCCGCCTTTCTGGGTAGTTTTTATTATAAAGTCTAATTTACTTACCGACAGACCTCTGTAGTTATTAGAGTTACTTCCGGTTTTCCACCATTCTGGGTAGTTTTTATTATAAAGTCTAATTTGCTTACCCACAGACCTCTGTAGTTATTAGAGTTACTTCCGGTTTTCCGCCATTCTGGGTAGTTTTTATTATAAAGTCTAATTTACTTACCGACTGATCTCTGTAGTTATTAGAGTGACTTCCGGTTTTCAGGCATTCTAGGTAGTTTTTATTATAAAGTCTAATTTACTTACCGACTGATCTCTGTAGTTATTAGAGTTACTTCCGGTTTTCCACCATTCTGGGTAGTTTTTATTATAAAGTCTAATTTACTTACCGACAGACCTCTGTAGTTATTAGAGTTACTTCCGGTTTTCCACCATTCTGGGTAGTTTTTATTATAAAGTCTAATTTAATTACCGACTGATCTCTGTAGTTATTAGAGTTACTTCCGGTTTTCCACCATTCTGGGTAGTTTTTATTATAAAGTCTAATTTACTTACCGACAGATCTCTGTAGTTATTAGAGTTACTTCCGGTTTTCCACCATTCTGGGTAGTTTTTATTATAAAGTCTAATTTACTTACCGACAGACCTCTGTAGTTATTAGAGTTACTTCCGGTTTTCCACCATTCTGGGTAGTTTTTATTATAAAGTCTAATTTACTTACCGACAGACCTCTGTAGTTATTAGAGTTACTTCCGGTTTTCTGCCATTCTGGGTATTTTTTGTTATAAAGTGTAATTTACTTACCGACAGATCTCTGTAGTTATTAGAGTTACTTCCGGTTTTCTGCCATTCTGGGTAGTTTTTATTATAAAGTCTAATTTACTTACCGACAGACCTCTGTAGTTATTAGAGTTACTTCCGGTTTTCCACCATTCTGGGTAGTTTTTATTATAAAGTCTAATTTGCTTACCCACAGACCTCTGTAGTTATTAGAGTTACTTCCGGTTTTCCACCATTCTGGTTAGTTTTTTTTATAAAGTCTAATTAACTTACCGACAGACCTCTGTAGTTATTAGAGTTACTTCCGGTTTTCCGGCATTCTGGGTAGTTTTTATTATAAAGTCTAATTTTCTTACCGACAGATCTCTGTAGTTATTAGAGTTACTTCCGGTTTTCTGCCATTCTGGGTAGTTTTTATCATAAAGTCTAATTTACTTACCGACTGATCTCTGTAGTTATTAGAGTTACTTCCGGTTTTTCACCATTCTGGGTAGTTTTTATTATAAAGTCTAATTTACTTACCGACGGATCTCTGTAGTTATTTGAGTTACTTCCGGTTTTCCGCCATTCTGGGTAGTTTTTATTATAAAGTCTAATTTACTTACCGACAGACCTCTGTAGTTATTAGAGTTACTTCCGGTTTTCCGCCATTCTGGGTAGTTTTTATTATAAAGTCTAATTTACTTACCGACTGATCTCTGTAGTTATTAGAGTTACTTCCGGTTTTCTGCCATTCTGGGTAGTTTTTATTATAAAGTCTAATTTACTTACCGACGGATCTCTGTAGTTATTAGAGTTACTTCCGGTTTTCCGCCATTCTGGGTAGTTTTTATTATAAAGTCTAATTTACTTACCGACAGACCTCTGTAGTTATTAGAGTTACTTCCGGTTTTCCGCCATTCTGGGTAGTTTTTATTATAAAGTCTAATTTACTTACCGACAGACCTCTGTAGTTATTAGAGTTACTTCCGGTTTTCCACCATTCTGGGTAGTTTTTATTATAAAGTCTAATTTGCTTACCCACAGACCTCTGTAGTTATTAGAGTTACTTCCGGTTTTCCACCATTCTGGGTAGTTTTTATTATAAAGTCTAATTTACTTACCGACTGATCTCTGCAGTTGTTAGAGTTACTTCCGGTTTTTCACCATTCTGGGTAGTTTTTATTATAAAGTCTAATTTACTTACCGACTGATCTCTGTAGTTATTAGAGTTACTTCCGGTTTTCTGCCATTCTGGGTAGTTTTTATTATAAAGTCTAATTTGCTTACCGTCTGATCTCTGTAGTTATTAGAGTTACTTCCGGTTTTCCACCATTCTGGGTAGTTTTTATTATAAAGTCTAATTTACTTACCGACAGACCTCTGTAGTTATTTGAGTTACTTCCGGTTTTCCACCATTCTCGGTAGTTTTTATTATAAAGTCTAATTTGCTTACCCACAGACCTCTGTAGTTATTAGAGTTACTTCCGGTTTTCCGCCATTCTGGGTAGTTTTTATTATAAAGTCTAATTTACTTACCGACTGATCTCTGTAGTTATTAGAGTTACTTCCGGTTTTCAGGCATTCTGGGTAGTTTTTATTATAAAGTCTAATTTACTAACCGACTGATCTCTGTAGTTATTAGAGTTACTTCCGGTTTTCCACCATTCCGGGTAGTTTTTATTATAAAGTCTAATTTACTTACCGACAGACCTCTGTAGTTATTAGAGTTACTTCCGGTTTTCCACCATTCTGGGTAGTTTTTATTATGAAGTCTAATTTAATTACCGACTGATCTCTGTAGTTATTAAAGTTTCTTCCGGTTTTCCACCATTCTGGGTAGTTTTTATTATAAAGTCTAATTTACTTACCGACAGATCTCTGTAGTTATTAGAGTTACTTCCGGTTTTCCACCATTCTGGGTAGTTTTTATTATAAAGTCTAATTTACTTACCGACAGACCTCTGTAGTTATTAGAGTTACTTCCGGTTTTCCACCATTCTGGGTAGTTTTTATTATAAAGTCTAATTTACTTACCGACAGACCTCTGTAGTTATTAGAGTTACTTCCGGTTTTCTGCCATTCTAGGTATTTTTTGTTATAAAGTCTAATTTACTTACTGACAGATCTCTGTAGTTATTAGAGTTACTTCCGGTTTTCTGCCATTCTGGGTAGTTTTTATTATAAAGTCTAATTTACTTACCGACAGACCTCTGTAGTTATTAGAGTTACTTCCGGTTTTCCATCATTCTGGGTAGTTTTTATTATAAAGTCTAATTTGCTTACCCACAGACCTCTGTAGTTATTAGAGTTACTTCCGGTTTTCCACCATTCTGGTTAGTTTTTATTATAAAGTCTAATTAACTTACCGACAGACCTCTGTAGTTATTAGAGTTACTTCCGGTTTTCCGGCATTCTGGGTAGTTTTTATTATAAAGTCTAATTTGCTTACCGACAGATCTCTGTAGTTATTAGAGTTACTTCCGGTTTTCTGCCATTCTGGGTAGTTTTTATTATAAAGTCTAATTTACTTACCGACTGATCTCTGTAGTTATTAGAGTTACTTCCGGTTTTCCACCATTCTGGGTAGTTTTTATTATAAAGTCTAATTTACTTACCGACTGATCTCTGTAGTTATTAGAGTTACTTCCGGTTTTCTGCCATTCTGGGTAGTTTTTATTATAAAGTCTAATTTACTTACCGACGGATCTCTGTAGTTATTTGAGTTACTTCCGGTTTTCCGCCATTCTGGGTAGTTTTTATTATAAAGTCTAATTTACTTACCGACAGACCTCTGTAGTTATTAGAGTTACTTCCGGTTTTCCGCCATTCTGGGTAGTTTTTATTATAAAGTCTAATTTACTTACCGACAGACCTCTGTAGTTATTAGAGTTACTTCCGGTTTTCCACCATTCTGGGTAGTTTTTATTATAAAGTCTAATTTGCTTACCCACAGACCTCTGTAGTTATCAGAGTTACTTCCGGTTTTCCGCCATTCTGGGTAGTTTTTATTATAAAGTCTAATTTACTTACCGACTGATCTCTGTAGTTATTAGAGTGACTTCCGGTTTTCAGGCATTCTAGGTAGTTTTTATTATAAAGTCTAATTTACTTACCGACTGATCTCTGTAGTTATTAGAGTTACTTCCGGTTTTCCACCATTCTGGGTAGTTTTTATTATAAAGTCTAATTTACTTACCGACAGACCTCTGTAGTTATTAGAGTTACTTCCGGTTTTCCACCATTCTGGGTAGTTTTTATTATAAAGTCTAATTTAATTACCGACTGATCTCTGTAGTTATTAGAGTTACTTCCGGTTTTCCACCATTCTGGGTAGTTTTTATTATAAAGTCTAATTTACTTACCGACAGATCTCTGTAGTTATTAGAGTTACTTCCGGTTTTCCACCATTCTGGGTAGTTTTTATTATAAAGTCTAATTTACTTACCGACAGACCTCTGTAGTTATTAGAGTTACTTCCGGTTTTCCACCATTCTGGGTAGTTTTTATTATAAAGTCTAATTTACTTACCGACAGACCTCTGTAGTTATTAGAGTTACTTCCGGTTTTCTGCCATTCTGGGTATTTTTTGTTATAAAGTGTAATTTACTTACCGACAGATCTCTGTAGTTATTAGAGTTACTTCCGGTTTTCTGCCATTCTGGGTAGTTTTTATTATAAAGTCTAATTTACTTACCGACAGACCTCTGTAGTTATTAGAGTTACTTCCGGTTTTCCACCATTCTGGGTAGTTTTTATTATAAAGTCTAATTTGCTTACCCACAGACCTCTGTAGTTATTAGAGTTACTTCCGGTTTTCCACCATTCTGGTTAGTTTTTTTTATAAAGTCTAATTAACTTACCGAAAGACCTCTGTAGTTATTAGAGTTACTTCCGGTTTTCCGGCATTCTGGGTAGTTTTTATTATAAAGTCTAATTTGCTTACCGACAGATCTCTGTAGTTATTAGAGTTACTTCCGGTTTTCTGCCATTCTGGGTAGTTTTTATCATAAAGTCTAATTTACTTACCGACTGATCTCTGTAGTTATTAGAGTTACTTCCGGTTTTCCACCATTCTGGGTAGTTTTTATTATAAAGTCTAATTTACTTACCGACGGATCTCTGTAGTTATTTGAGTTACTTCCGGTTTTCCGCCATTCTGGGTAGTTTTTATTATAAAGTCTAATTTACTTACCGACAGACCTCTGTAGTTATTAGAGTTACTTCCGGTTTTCCGCCATTCTGGGTAGTTTTTATTATAAAGTCTAATTTACTTACCGACTGATCTCTGTAGTTATTAGAGTTACTTCCGGTTTTCTGCCATTCTGGGTAGTTTTTATTATAAAGTCTAATTTACTTACCGACGGATCTCTGTAGTTATTAGAGTTACTTCCGGTTTTCCGCCATTCTGGGTAGTTTTTATTATAAAGTCTAATTTACTTACCGACAGACCTCTGTAGTTATTAGAGTTACTTCCGGTTTTCCGCCATTCTGGGTAGTTTTTATTATAAAGTCTAATTTACTTACCGACAGACCTCTGTAGTTATTAGAGTTACTTCCGGTTTTCCACCATTCTGGGTAGTTTTTATTATAAAGTCTAATTTGCTTACCCACAGACCTCTGTAGTTATTAGAGTTACTTCCGGTTTTCCACCATTCTGGGTAGTTTTTATTATAAAGTCTAATTTAATTACCGACAGATCTCTGTAGTTATTAGAGTTACTTCCGGTTTTCCGCCATTCTGGGTAGTTTTTATTATAAAGACTAATTTGCTTACCGTCTGATCTCTGTAGTTATTAGAGTTACTTCCGGTTTTCCACCATTCTGGGTAGTTTTTATTATAAAGTCTAACTTACTTACCGACAGACCTCTGTAGTTATTAGAGTTACTTCCGGTTTTCCATCATTCTCGGTAGTTTTTATTATAAAGTCTAATTTACTTGCCGACAGACCTCTGTAGTTATTAGAGTTACTTCCGGTTTTCTGCCATTCTGGGTAGTTTTTATTATAAAGTCTAATTTACTTACCAACTGATCTCTGTAGTTATTAGAGGTACTTCCGGTTTTCCGCCATTCTGGGTAGTTTTCATTATAAAGTCTAATTTACTTACCGACAGACCTCTGTAGTTATTAGAATTACTTCCGGTTTTCCTCCATTCTGGGTAGTTTTTATTATAAAGTCTAATTTACTTACCGACAGACCTCTGTAGTTATTAGAGTTACTTCCGGTTTTCCACCATTCTGGGTAGTTTTTATTATAAAGTCTAATTTGCTTACCCTCAGACCACTGTAGTTATAAGAGTTACTTCTGGTTTTCCACCATTCTGGGTAGTTTTTATTATAAAGTCTAATTTACTTACCGATAGATCTCTGTAGTTATTAGAGTTACTTCCGGTTTTCCGCCATTCTGGGTAGTTTTTATTATAAAGTCTAATTTGCTTACCGTCTGATCTCTGTAGTTATTAGAGTTACTTCCGGTTTTCCACCATTCTGGGTAGTTTTTATTATAAAGTCTAATTTACTTACTGACAGACCACTGTTGTTATTAGAGTTACTTCCGGTTTTCCACCATTCTGGGTAGTTTTTATTATAAAGTCTAATTTACTTACCGACAGACCTCTGTAGTTATTAGAGTTACTTCCTGTTTTCCGGCATTCTGGGTGGTTTTATTATAAAGTCTAATTTACTTACCGACAGACCTCTGTAGTTATTAGAGTTACTTCCGGTTTTCCACCATTCTGGGTAGTTTTTATTATAAAGTCTAATTTGCATAACGACTGATCTCTGTAGTTAATAGAGTTACTTCCGGTTTTCTGCCATTCTGGGTAGTTTTTATTATAAAGTCTAATTTACTTACCCCCAGACCTCTGTTGTTATTAGAGTTACTTCCGGTTTTCCACCATTCTGGGTAGTTTTTATTATAAAGTCTAATTTACTTACCGACAGACCTCTGTAGTTATTAGAGTTACTTCCGGTTTTCCGCCATTCTGGGTAGTTTTTATTATAAAGTCTAATTTGCTAACCGACAGATCTCTGTAGTTATTAGAGTTACTTCCGGTTTTCCACCATTCTGGGTAGTTTTTATTATAAAGTCTAATTTGCTTACCCACAGACCTCTGTAGTTATTAGAGTTACTTCCGGTTTTCCACCATTCTGGGTAGTTTTTATTATAAAGTCTAATTTACTTACTGACAGACCTCAGTAGTTATCAGAGTTACTTCCGGTTTTCCGCCATTCTGGGTAGTTTTTATTATAAAGTCTAATTTGCTTACCGTCTGATCTCTGTAGTTATTAGAGTTACTTCCGGTTTTCCACCATTCTGGGTAGTTTTTATTATAAAGTCTAATTTACTTACCGACAGACCTCTGTAGTTATTTGAGTTACTTCCGGTTTTCCACCATTCTGGGTAGTTTTTATTATAAAGTCTAATTGCTTACCCACAGACCTCTGTAGTTATTAGAGTTACTTCCGGTTTTCCGCCATTCTGGGTAGTTTTTATTATAAAGTCTAATTTACTTACCGACTGATCTCTGTAGTTATTAGAGTTACTTCCGGTTTTCAGGCATTCTGGGTAGTTTTTATTATAAAGTCTAATTTACTAACCGACTGATCTCTGTAGTTATTAGAGTTACTTCCGGTTTTCCACCATTCTGGGTAGTTTTTATTATAAAGTCTAATTTACTTACCGACAGACCTCTGTAGTTATTAGAGTTACTTCCGGTTTTCCACCATTCTGGGTAGTTTTTATTATGAAGTCTAATTTAATTACCGACTGATCTCTGTAGTTATTAGAGTTTCTTCCGGTTTTCCACCATTCTGGGTAGTTTTTATTATAAAGTCTAATTTACTTACCGACAGATCTCTGTAGTTTTTAGAGTTACTTCCGGTTTTCCACCATTCTGGGTAGTTTTTATTATAAAGTCTAATTTGCTTACCCACAGACCTCTGTAGTTATTAGAGTTACTTCCGGTTTTCCACCATTCTGGTTAGTTTTTTTTATAAAGACTAATTAACTTACCGACAGACCTCTGTAGTTATTAGAGTTACTTCCGGTTTTCCGGCATTCTGGGTAGTTTTTATTATAAAGTCTAATTTGCTTACCGACAGATCTCTGTAGTTATTAGAGTTACTTCCGGTTTTCTGCCATTCTGGGTAGTTTTTATCATAAAGTCTAATTTACTTACCGACTGATCTCTGTAGTTATTAGAGTTACTTCCGGTTTTCCACCATTCTGGGTAGTTTTTATTATAAAGTCTAATTTACTTACCGACGGATCTCTGTAGTTATTTGAGTTACTTCCGGTTTTCCGCCATTCTGGGTAGTTTTTATTATAAAGTCTAATTTACTTACCGACAGACCTCTGTAGTTATTAGAGTTACTTCCGGTTTTCCGCCATTCTGGGTAGTTTTTATTATAAAGTCTAATTTACTTACCGACTGATCTCTGTAGTTATTAGAGTTACTTCCGGTTTTCTGCCATTCTGGGTAGTTTTTATTATAAAGTCTAATTTACTTACCGACTGATCTCTGTAGTTATTAGAGTTACTTCCGGTTTTCCACCATTCTGGGTAGTTTTTATTATAAAGTCTAATTTACTTACCGACTGATCTCTGTAGTTATTAGAGTTACTTCCGGTTTTCTGCCATTCTGGGTAGTTTTTATTATAAAGTCTAATTTACTTACCGACGGATCTCTGTAGTTATTTGAGTTACTTCCGGTTTTCCGCCATTCTGGGTAGTTTTTATTATAAAGTCTAATTTACTTACCGACAGACCTCTGTAGTTATTAGAGTTACTTCCGGTTTTCCGCCATTCTGGGTAGTTTTTATTATAAAGTCTAATTTACTTACCGACAGACCTCTGTAGTTATTAGAGTTACTTCCGGTTTTCCACCATTCTGGGTAGTTTTTATTATAAAGTCTAATTTGCTTACCCACTGACCTCTGTAGTTATCAGAGTTACTTCCGGTTTTCCGCCATTCTGGGTAGTTTTTATTATAAAGTCTAATTTACTTACCGACTGATCTCTGTAGTTATTAGAGTGACTTCCGGTTTTCAGGCATTCTAGGTAGTTTTTATTATAAAGTCTAATTTACTTACCGACTGATCTCTGTAGTTATTAGAGTTACTTCCGGTTTTCCACCATTCTGGGTAGTTTTTATTATAAAGTCTAATTTACTTACCGACAGACCTCTGTAGTTATTAGAGTTACTTCCGGTTTTCCACCATTCTGGGTAGTTTTTATTATAAAGTCTAATTTAATTACCGACTGATCTCTGTAGTTATTAGAGTTACTTCCGGTTTTCCACCATTCTGGGTAGTTTTTATTATAAAGTCTAATTTACTTACCGACAGATCTCTGTAGTTATTAGAGTTACTTCCGGTTTTCCACCATTCTGGGTAGTTTTTATTATAAAGTCTAATTTACTTACCGACAGACCTCTGTAGTTATTAGAGTTACTTCCGGTTTTCCACCATTCTGGGTAGTTTTTATTATAAAGTCTAATTTACTTACCGACAGACCTCTGTAGTTATTAGAGTTACTTCCGGTTTTCTGCCATTCTGGGTATTTTTTGTTATAAAGTGTAATTTACTTACCGACAGATCTCTGTAGTTATTAGAGTTACTTCCGGTTTTCTGCCATTCTGGGTAGTTTTTATTATAAAGTCTAATTTACTTACCGACAGACCTCTGTAGTTATTAGAGTTACTTCCGGTTTTCCACCATTCTGGGTAGTTTTTATTATAAAGTCTAATTTGCTTACCCACAGACCTCTGTAGTTATTAGAGTTACTTCCGGTTTTCCACCATTCTGGTTAGTTTTTTTTATAAAGTCTAATTAACTTACCGAAAGACCTCTGTAGTTATTAGAGTTACTTCCGGTTTTCCGGCATTCTGGGTAGTTTTTATTATAAAGTCTAATTTGCTTACCGACAGATCTCTGTAGTTATTAGAGTTACTTCCGGTTTTCTGCCATTCTGGGTAGTTTTTATCATAAAGTCTAATTTACTTACCGACTGATCTCTGTAGTTATTAGAGTTACTTCCGGTTTTCCACCATTCTGGGTAGTTTTTATTATAAAGTCTAATTTACTTACCGACGGATCTCTGTAGTTATTTGAGTTACTTCCGGTTTTCCGCCATTCTGGGTAGTTTTTATTATAAAGTCTAATTTACTTACCGACAGACCTCTGTAGTTATTAGAGTTACTTCCGGTTTTCCGCCATTCTGGGTAGTTTTTATTATAAAGTCTAATTTACTTACCGACTGATCTCTGTAGTTATTAGAGTTACTTCCGGTTTTCTGCCATTCTGGGTAGTTTTTATTATAAAGTCTAATTTACTTACCGACGGATCTCTGTAGTTATTAGAGTTACTTCCGGTTTTCCGCCATTCTGGGTAGTTTTTATTATAAAGTCTAATTTACTTACCGACAGACCTCTGTAGTTATTAGAGTTACTTCCGGTTTTCCGCCATTCTGGGTAGTTTTTATTATAAAGTCTAATTTACTTACCGACAGACCTCTGTAGTTATTAGAGTTACTTCCGGTTTTCCACCATTCTGGGTAGTTTTTATTATAAAGTCTAATTTGCTTACCCACAGACCTCTGTAGTTATTAGAGTTACTTCCGGTTTTCCACCATTCTGGGTAGTTTTTATTATAAAGTCTAATTTAATTACCGACAGATCTCTGTAGTTATTAGAGTTACTTCCGGTTTTCCGCCATTCTGGGTAGTTTTTATTATAAAGACTAATTTGCTTACCGTCTGATCTCTGTAGTTATTAGAGTTACTTCCGGTTTTCCACCATTCTGGGTAGTTTTTATTATAAAGTCTAACTTACTTACCGACAGACCTCTGTAGTTATTAGAGTTACTTCCGGTTTTCCATCATTCTCGGTAGTTTTTATTATAAAGTCTAATTTACTTGCCGACAGACCTCTGTAGTTATTAGAGTTACTTCCGGTTTTCTGCCATTCTGGGTAGTTTTTATTATAAAGTCTAATTTACTTACCAACTGATCTCTGTAGTTATTAGAGGTACTTCCGGTTTTCCGCCATTCTGGGTAGTTTTCATTATAAAGTCTAATTTACTTACCGACAGACCTCTGTAGTTATTAGAATTACTTCCGGTTTTCCTCCATTCTGGGTAGTTTTTATTATAAAGTCTAATTTACTTACCGACAGACCTCTGTAGTTATTAGAGTTACTTCCGGTTTTCCACCATTCTGGGTAGTTTTTATTATAAAGTCTAATTTGCTTACCCTCAGACCACTGTAGTTATAAGAGTTACTTCTGGTTTTCCACCATTCTGGGTAGTTTTTATTATAAAGTCTAATTTACTTACCGATAGATCTCTGTAGTTATTAGAGTTACTTCCGGTTTTCCGCCATTCTGGGTAGTTTTTATTATAAAGTCTAATTTGCTTACCGTCTGATCTCTGTAGTTATTAGAGTTACTTCCGGTTTTCCACCATTCTGGGTAGTTTTTATTATAAAGTCTAATTTACTTACTGACAGACCACTGTTGTTATTAGAGTTACTTCCGGTTTTCCACCATTCTGGGTAGTTTTTATTATAAAGTCTAATTTACTTACCGACAGACCTCTGTAGTTATTAGAGTTACTTCCTGTTTTCCGGCATTCTGGGTGGTTTTATTATAAAGTCTAATTTACTTACCGACAGACCTCTGTAGTTATTAGAGTTACTTCCGGTTTTCCACCATTCTGGGTAGTTTTTATTATAAAGTCTAATTTGCATAACGACTGATCTCTGTAGTTAATAGAGTTACTTCCGGTTTTCTGCCATTCTGGGTAGTTTTTATTATAAAGTCTAATTTACTTACCCCCAGACCTCTGTTGTTATTAGAGTTACTTCCGGTTTTCCACCATTCTGGGTAGTTTTTATTATAAAGTCTAATTTACTTACCGACAGACCTCTGTAGTTATTAGAGTTACTTCCGGTTTTCCGCCATTCTGGGTAGTTTTTATTATAAAGTCTAATTTGCTAACCGACAGATCTCTGTAGTTATTAGAGTTACTTCCGGTTTTCCACCATTCTGGGTAGTTTTTATTATAAAGTCTAATTTGCTTACCCACAGACCTCTGTAGTTATTAGAGTTACTTCCGGTTTTCCACCATTCTGGGTAGTTTTTATTATAAAGTCTAATTTACTTACTGACAGACCTCAGTAGTTATCAGAGTTACTTCCGGTTTTCCGCCATTCTGGGTAGTTTTTATTATAAAGTCTAATTTGCTTACCGTCTGATCTCTGTAGTTATTAGAGTTACTTCCGGTTTTCCACCATTCTGGGTAGTTTTTATTATAAAGTCTAATTTACTTACCGACAGACCTCTGTAGTTATTTGAGTTACTTCCGGTTTTCCACCATTCTGGGTAGTTTTTATTATAAAGTCTAATTGCTTACCCACAGACCTCTGTAGTTATTAGAGTTACTTCCGGTTTTCCGCCATTCTGGGTAGTTTTTATTATAAAGTCTAATTTACTTACCGACTGATCTCTGTAGTTATTAGAGTTACTTCCGGTTTTCAGGCATTCTGGGTAGTTTTTATTATAAAGTCTAATTTACTAACCGACTGATCTCTGTAGTTATTAGAGTTACTTCCGGTTTTCCACCATTCTGGGTAGTTTTTATTATAAAGTCTAATTTACTTACCGACAGACCTCTGTAGTTATTAGAGTTACTTCCGGTTTTCCACCATTCTGGGTAGTTTTTATTATGAAGTCTAATTTAATTACCGACTGATCTCTGTAGTTATTAGAGTTTCTTCCGGTTTTCCACCATTCTGGGTAGTTTTTATTATAAAGTCTAATTTACTTACCGACAGATCTCTGTAGTTATTAGAGTTACTTCCGGTTTTCCACCATTCTGGGTAGTTTTTATTATAAAGTCTAATTTGCTTACCCACAGACCTCTGTAGTTATTAGAGTTACTTCCGGTTTTCCACCATTCTGGTTAGTTTTTTTTATAAAGTCTAATTAACTTACCGACAGACCTCTGTAGTTATTAGAGTTACTTCCGGTTTTCCGGCATTCTGGGTAGTTTTTATTATAAAGTCTAATTTGCTTACCGACAGATCTCTGTAGTTATTAGAGTTACTTCCGGTTTTCTGCCATTCTGGGTAGTTTTTATCATAAAGTCTAATTTACTTACCGACTGATCTCTGTAGTTATTAGAGTTACTTCCGGTTTTCCACCATTCTGGGTAGTTTTTATTATAAAGTCTAATTTACTTACCGACGGATCTCTGTAGTTATTTGAGTTACTTCCGGTTTTCCGCCATTCTGGGTAGTTTTTATTATAAAGTCTAATTTACTTACCGACAGACCTCTGTAGTTATTAGAGTTACTTCCGGTTTTCCGCCATTCTGGGTAGTTTTTATTATAAAGTCTAATTTACTTACCGACTGATCTCTGTAGTTATTAGAGTTACTTCCGGTTTTCTGCCATTCTGGGTAGTTTTTATTATAAAGTCTAATTTACTTACCGACGGATCTCTGTAGTTATTAGAGTTACTTCCGGTTTTCCGCCATTCTGGGTAGTTTTTATTATAAAGTCTAATTTACTTACCGACAGACCTCTGTAGTTATTAGAGTTACTTCCGGTTTTCCGCCATTCTGGGTAGTTTTTATTATAAAGTCTAATTTACTTACCGACAGACCTCTGTAGTTATTAGAGTTACTTCCGGTTTTCCACCATTCTGGGTAGTTTTTATTATAAAGTCTAATTTGCTTACCCACAGACCTCTGTAGTTATTAGAGTTACTTCCGGTTTTCCACCATTCTGGGTAGTTTTTATTATAAAGTCTAATTTACTTACCGACTGATCTCTGTAGTTGTTAGAGTTACTTCCGGTTTTTCACCATTCTGGGTAGTTTTTATTATAAAGTCTAATTTACTTACCGACTGATCTCTGTAGTTATTAGAGTTACTTCCGGTTTTCTGCCATTCTGGGTAGTTTTTATTATAAAGTCTAATTTGCTTACCGTCTGATCTCTGTAGTTATTAGAGTTACTTCCGGTTTTCCACCATTCTGGGTAGTTTTTATTATAAAGTCTAATTTACTTACCGACAGACCTCTGTAGTTATTTGAGTTACTTCCGGTTTTCCACCATTCTGGGTAGTTTTTATTATAAAGTCTAATTTGCTTACCCACAGACCTCTGTAGTTATTAGAGTTACTTCCGGTTTTCCGCCATTCTGGGTAGTTTTTATTATAAAGTCTAATTTACTTACCGACTGATCTCTGTAGTTATTAGAGTTACTTCCGGTTTTCAGGCATTCTGGGTAGTTTTTATTATAAAGTCTAATTTACTAACCGACTGATCTCTGTAGTTATTAGAGTTACTTCCGGTTTTCCACCATTCCGGGTAGTTTTTATTATAAAGTCTAATTTACTTACCGACAGACCTCTGTAGTTATTAGAGTTACTTCCGGTTTTCCACCATTCTGGGTAGTTTTTATTATGAAGTCTAATTTAATTACCGACTGATCTCTGTAGTTATTAGAGTTTCTTCCGGTTTTCCACCATTCTGGGTAGTTTTTATTATAAAGTCTAATTTACTTACCGACAGATCTCTGTAGTTATTAGAGTTACTTCCGGTTTTCCACCATTCTGGGTAGTTTTTATTATAAAGTCTAATTTACTTACCGACAGACCTCTGTAGTTATTAGAGTTACTTCCGGTTTTCCACCATTCTGGGTAGTTTTTATTATAAAGTCTAATTTACTTACCGACAGACCTCTGTAGTTATTAGAGTTACTTCCGGTTTTCTGCCATTCTAGGTATTTTTTGTTATAAAGTCTAATTTACTTACTGACAGATCTCTGTAGTTATTAGAGTTACTTCCGGTTTTCTGCCATTCTGGGTAGTTTTTATTATAAAGTCTAATTTACTTACCGACAGACCTCTGTAGTTATTAGAGTTACTTCCGGTTTTCCATCATTCTGGGTAGTTTTTATGATAAAGTCTAATTTGCTTACCCACAGACCTCTGTAGTTATTAGAGTTACTTCCGGTTTTCCACCATTCTGGTTAGTTTTTATTATAAAGTCTAATTAACTTACCGACAGACCTCTGTAGTTATTAGAGTTACTTCCGGTTTTCCGGCATTCTGGGTAGTTTTTATTATAAAGTCTAATTTGCTTACCGACAGATCTCTGTAGTTATTAGAGTTACTTCCGGTTTTCTGCCATTCTGGGTAGTTTTTATTATAAAGTCTAATTTACTTACCGACTGATCTCTGTAGTTATTAGAGTCACTTCCGGTTTTCCACCATTCTGGGTAGTTTTTATTATAAAGTCTAATTTACTTACCGACTGATCTCTGTAGTTATTAGAGTTACTTCCGGTTTTCTGCCATTCTGGGTAGTTTTTATTATAAAGTCTAATTTGCTTACCGACGGATCTCTGTAGTTATTTGAGTTACTTCCGGTTTTCCGCCATTCTGGGTAGTTTTTATTATAAAGTCTAATTTACTTACCGACAGACCTCTGTAGTTATTAGAGTTACTTCCGGTTTTCCGCCATTCTGGGTAGTTTTTATTATAAAGTCTAATTTACTTACCGACAGACCTCTGTAGTTATTAGAGTTACTTCCGGTTTTCCACCATTCTGGGTAGTTTTTATTATAAAGTCTAATTTGCTTACCCACAGACCTCTGTAGTTATTAGAGTTACTTCCGGTTTACCGCCATTCTGGGTAGTTTTTATTATAAAGTCTAATTTACTTACCGACTGATCTCTGTAGTTATTAGAGTGACTTCCGGTTTTCAGGCATTCTAGGTAGTTTTTATTATAAAGTCTAATTTACTTACCGACTGATCTCTGTAGTTATTAGAGTTACTTCCGGTTTTCCACCATTCTGGGTAGTTTTTATTATAAAGTCTAATTTACTTACCGACAGACCTCTGTAGTTATTAGAGTTACTTCCGGTTTTCCACCATTCTGGGTAGTTTTTATTATAAAGTCTAATTTAATTACCGACTGATCTCTGTAGTTATTAGAGTTACTTCCGGTTTTCCACCATTCTGGGTAGTTTTTATTATTAAGTCTAATTTACTTACCGACAGATCTCTGTAGTTATTAGAGTTACTTCCGGTTTTCCACCATTCTGGGTAGTTTTTATTATAAAGTCTAATTTACTTACCGAGAGACCTCTGTAGTTATTAGAGTTACTTCCGGTTTTCCACCATTCTGGGTAGTTTTTATTATAAAGTCTAATTTACTTACCGACAGACCTCTGTAGTTATTAGAGTTACTTCCGGTTTTCTGCCATTCTGGGTATTTTTTGTTATAAAGTGTAATTTACTTACCGACAGATCTCTGTAGTTATTAGAGTTACTTCCGGTTTTCTGCCATTCTGGGTAGTTTTTATTATAAAGTCTAATTTACTTACCGACAGACCTCTGTAGTTATTAGAGTTACTTCCGGTTTTCCACCATTCTGCTTAGTTTTTATTATAAAGTCTAATTTGCTTACCCACAGACCTCTGTAGTTATTAGAGTTACTTCCGGTTTTCCACCATTCTGGTTAGTTTTTTTTATAAAGTCTAATTAACTTACCGAAAGACCTCTGTAGTTATTAGAGTTACTTCCGGTTTTCCGGCATTCTGGGTAGTTTTTATTATAAAGTCTAATTTGCTTACCGACAGATCTCTGTAGTTATTAGAGTTACTTCCGGTTTTCTGCCATTCTGGGTAGTTTTTATCATAAAGTCTAATTTACTTACCGACTGATCTCTGTAGTTATTAGAGTTACTTCCGGTTTTCCACCATTCTGGGTAGTTTTTATTATAAAGTCTAATTTACTTACCGACGGATCTCTGTAGTTATTTGAGTTACTTCCGGTTTTCCGCCATTCTGGGTAGTTTTTATTATAAAGTCTAATTTACTTACCGACAGACCTCTGTAGTTATTAGAGTTACTTCCGGTTTTCCGCCATTCTGGGTAGTTTTTATTATAAAGTCTAATTTACTTTCCGACTGATCTCTGTAGTTATTAGAGTTACTTCCGGTTTTCTGCCATTCTGGGTAGTTTTTATTATAAAGTCTAATTTACTTACCGACGGATCTCTGTAGTTATTAGAGTTACTTCCGGTTTTCCGCCATTCTGGGTAGTTTTTATTATAAAGTCTAATTTACTTACCGACAGACCTCTGTAGTTATTAGAGTTACTTCCGGTTTTCCGCCATTCTGGGTAGTTTTTATTATAAAGTCTAATTTACTTACCGACAGACCTCTGTAGTTATTAGAGTTACTTCCGGTTTTCCACCATTCTGGGTAGTTTTTATTATAAAGTCTAATTTGCTTACCCACAGACCTCTGTAGTTATTAGAGTTACTTCCGGTTTTCCACCATTCTGGGTAGTTTTTATTATAAAGTCTAATTTAATTACCGACAGATCTCTGTAGTTATTAGAGTTACTTCCGGTTTTCCGCCATTCTGGGTAGTTTTTATTATAAAGACTAATTTGCTTACCGTCTGATCTCTGTAGTTATTAGAGTTACTTCCGGTTTTCCACCATTCTGGGTAGTTTTTATTATAAAGTCTAATTTACTTACCGACAGACCTCTGTAGTTATTAGAGTTACTTCCGGTTTTCCATCATTCTCGGTAGTTTTTATTATAAAGTCTAATTTACTTACCGACAGACCTCTGTAGTTATTAGAGTTACTTCCTGTTTTCCGGCATTCTGGGTGGTTTTATTATAAAGTCTAATTTACTTACCGACAGACCTCTGTAGTTATTAGAGTTACTTCCGGTTTTCCACCATTCTGGGTAGTTTTTATTATAAAGTCTAATTTGCATAACGACTGATCTCTGTAGTTAATAGAGTTACTTCCGGTTTTCTGCCATTCTGGGTAGTTTTTATTATAAAGTCTAATTTACTTACCCCCAGACCTCTGTTGTTATTAGAGTTACTTCCGGTTTTCCACCATTCTGGGTAGTTTTTATTATAAAGTCTAATTTACTTACCGACAGACCTCTGTAGTTATTAGAGTTACTTCCGGTTTTCCGCCATTCTGGGTAGTTTTTATTATAAAGTCTAATTTGCTAACCGACAGATCTCTGTAGTTATTAGAGTTACTTCCGGTTTTCCACCATTCTGGGTAGTTTTTATTATAAAGTCTAATTTGCTTACCCACAGACCTCTGTAGTTATTAGAGTTACTTCCGGTTTTCCACCATTCTGGGTAGTTTTTATTATAAAGTCTAATTTACTTACTGACAGACCTCAGTAGTTATCAGAGTTACTTCCGGTTTTCCGCCATTCTGGGTAGTTTTTATTATAAAGTCTAATTTGCTTACCGTCTGATCTCTGTAGTTATTAGAGTTACTTCCGGTTTTCCACCATTCTGGGTAGTTTTTATTATAAAGTCTAATTTACTTACCGACAGACCTCTGTAGTTATTTGAGTTACTTCCGGTTTTCCACCATTCTGGGTAGTTTTTATTATAAAGTCTAATTTGCTTACCCACAGACCTCTGTAGTTATTAGAGTTACTTCCGGTTTTCCGCCATTCTGGGTAGTTTTTATTATAAAGTCTAATTTACTTACCGACTGATCTCTGTAGTTATTAGAGTTACTTCCGGTTTTCAGGCATTCTGGGTAGTTTTTATTATAAAGTCTAATTTACTAACCGACTGATCTCTGTAGTTATTAGAGTTACTTCCGGTTTTCCACCATTCTGGGTAGTTTTTATTATAAAGTCTAATTTACTTACCGACAGACCTCTGTAGTTATTAGAGTTACTTCCGGTTTTCCACCATTCTGGGTAGTTTTTATTATGAAGTCTAATTTAATTACCGACTGATCTCTGTAGTTATTAGAGTTTCTTCCGGTTTTCCACCATTCTGGGTAGTTTTTATTATAAAGTCTAATTTACTTACCGACAGATCTCTGTAGTTATTAGAGTTACTTCCGGTTTTCCACCATTCTGGGTAGTTTTTATTATAAAGTCTAATTTACTTACCGACAGACCTCTGTAGTTATTAGAGTTACTTCCGGTTTTCCACCATTCTGGGTAGTTTTTATTATAAAGTCTTATTTACTTACCGACAGACCTCTGTAGTTATTAGAGTTACTTCCGGTTTTCTGCCATTCTAGGTATTTTTTGTTATAAAGTCTAATTTACTTACTGACAGATCTCTGTAGTTATTAGAGTTACTTCCGGTTTTCTGCCATTCTGGGTAGTTTTTATTATAAAGTCTAATTTACTTACCGACAGACCTCTGTAGTTATTAGAGTTACTTCCGGTTTTCCATCATTCTGGGTAGTTTTTATTATAAAGTCTAATTTGCTTACCCACAGACCTCTGTAGTTATTAGAGTTACTTCCGGTTTTCCACCATTCTGGTTAGTTTTTATTATAAAGTCTAATTAACTTACCGACAGACCTCTGTAGTTATTAGAGTTACTTCCGGTTTTCCGGCATTCTGGGTAGTTTTTATTATAAAGTCTAATTTGCTTACCGACAGATCTCTGTAGTTATTAGAGTTACTTCCGGTTTTCTGCCATTCTGGGTAGTTTTTATTATAAAGTCTAATTTACTTACCGACTGATCTCTGTAGTTATTAGAGTTACTTCCGGTTTTCCACCATTCTGGGTAGTTTTTATTATAAAGTCTAATTTACTTACCGACTGATCTCTGTAGTTATTAGAGTTACTTCCGGTTTTCTGCCATTCTGGGTAGTTTTTATTATAAAGTCTAATTTACTTACCGACGGATCTCTGTAGTTATTTGAGTTACTTCCGGTTTTCCGCCATTCTGGGTACTTTTTATTATAAAGTCTAATTTACTTACCGACAGACCTCTGTAGTTATTAGAGTTACTTCCGGTTTTCCGCCATTCTGGGTCGTTTTTATTATAAAGTCTAATTTACTTACCGACAGACCTCTGTAGTTATTAGAGTTACTTCCGGTTTTCCACCATTCTGGGTAGTTTTTATTATAAAGTCTAATTTGCTTACCCACAGACCTCTGTAGTTATTAGAGTTACTTCCGGTTTTCCACTATTCTGGTTAGTTTTTATTATAAAGTCTAATTTACTTACCAACAGACCTCTGTAGTTATTAGAGTTACTTCCGGTTTTCCACCATTCTCGGTAGTTTTTATTATAAAGTCTAATTTACTTACCGACAGACCTCTGTAGTTATTAGAGTTACTTCCGGTTTTCCACCATTCTGGGTAGTTTTTATTATAAAGTCTAATTAACTTACCGACAGACCTCTGTAGTTATTAGATTTACTTCCGGTTTTCCGGCATTCTGGGTAGTTTTTATTATAAAGTCTAATTTGCTTACCGACAGATCTCTGTAGTTATTACAGTTTCTTCCGGTTTTCTGCCATTCTGGGTAGTTTTTATTATAAAGTCTAATTTACTTACCGACTGATCTCTGTAGTTGTTAGAGTTACTTCCGGTTTTTCACCATTCTGGGTAGTTTTTATTATAAAGTCTAATTTACTTACCGACTGATCTCTGTAGTTATTAGAGTTACTTCCGGTTTTCTGCCATTCTGGGTAGTTTTTATTATAAAGTCTAATTTACTTACCAACTGATCTCTGTAGTTATTAGAGGTACTTCCGGTTTTCCGCCATTCTGGGTAGTTTTCATTATAAAGTCTAATTTACTTACCGACAGACCTCTGTAGTTATTAGAATTACTTCCGGTTTTCCTCCATTCTGGGTAGTTTTTATTATAAAGTCTAATTTACTTACCGACAGACCTCTGTAGTTATTAGAGTTACTTCCGGTTTTCCACCATTCTGGGTAGTTTTTATTATAAAGTCTAATTTGCTTACCCTCAGACCACTGTAGTTATTAGAGTTACTTCTGGTTTTACACCATTCTGGGTAGTTTTTATTATAAAGTCTAATTTACTTACTGACAGATCTCTGCAGTTATTAGAGTTACTTCCGGTTTTCCGCCATTCTGGGTAGTTTTTATTATAAAGTCTAATTTGCTTACCGTCTGATCTCTGTAGTTATTAGAGTTACTTCCGGTTTTCCACCATTCTGGGTAGTTTTTATTATAAAGTCTAATTTACTTACCGACAGACCACTGTAGTTATTAGAGTTATTTCCGGTTTTCCACCATTCTGGGTAGTTTTTATTATAAAGTCTAATTTACTTACCGACAGACCTCTGTAGTTATTAGAGTTACTTCCTGCTTTCCGGCATTCTGGGTGGTTTTATTATAAAGTCTAATTTACTTACCGACAGACCTCTGTAGTTATTAGAGTTACTTCCGGTTTTCCACCATTCTGGGTAGTTTTTATTATAAAGTCTAATTTGCATAACGACTGATCTCTGTAGTTAATAGAGTTACTTCCGGTTTTCTGCCATTCTGGGTAGTTTTTATTATAAAGTCTAATTTACTTACCCCCAGACCTCTGTAGTTATTAGAGTTACTTCCGGTTTTCCACCATTCTGGATAGTTTTTATTATAAAGTCTAATTTACTTACCGACAGACCTCTGTAGTTATTAGAGTTACTTCCGGTTTTCCGCCATTCTGGGTAGTTTTTATTATAAAGTCTAATTTGCTAACCGACAGATCTCTGTAGTTATTAGAGTTACTTCCGGTTTTCCACCATTCTGGGTAGTTTTTATTATAAAGTCTAATTTGCTTACCCACAGACCTCTGTAGTTATTAGAGTTACTTCCGGTTTTCCACCATTCTGGGTAGTTTTTATTATAAAGTCTAATTTACTTACTGACAGACCTCTGTAGTTATCAGAGTTACTTCCGGTTTTCCTCCATTCTGGGTAGTTTTTATTATAAAGTCTAATTTGCTTACCGTCTGATCTCTGTAGTTATTAGAGTTACTTCCGGTTTTCCACCATTCTGGGTAGTTTTTATTATAAAGTCTAATTTACTTACCGACAGACCTCTGTAGTTATTTGAGTTACTTCCGGTTTTCCACCATTCTGGGTAGTTTTTATTATAAAGTCTAATTTGCTTACCCACAGACCTCTGTAGTTATTAGAGTTACTTCCGGTTTTCCGCCATTCTGGGTAGTTTTTATTATAAAGTCTAATTTACTTACCGACTGATCTCTGTAGTTATTAGAGTTACTTCCGGTTTTCAGGCATTCTGGGTAGTTTTTATTATAAAGTCTAATTTACTAACCGACTGATCTCTGTAGTTATTAGAGTTACTTCCGGTTTTCCACCATTCTGGGTAGTTTTTATTATAAAGTCTAATTTACTTACCGACAGACCTCTGTAGTTATTAGAGTTACTTCCGGTTTTCCACCATTCTGGGTAGTTTTTTTATGAAGTCTAATTTAATTACCGACTGATCTCTGTAGTTATTAGAGTTTCTTCCGGTTTTCCACCATTCTGGGTAGTTTTTATTATAAAGTCTAATTTACTTACCGACAGATCTCTGTAGTTATTAGAGTTACTTCCGGTTTTCCACCATTCTGGGTAGTTTTTATTATAAAGTCTAATTTACTTACCGACAGACCTCTGTAGTTATTAGAGTTACTTCCGGTTTTCCACCATTCTGGGTAGTTTTTATTATAAAGTCTAATTTACTTACCGACAGACCTCTGTAGTTATTAGAGTTACTTCCGGTTTTCTGCCATTCTAGGTATTTTTTGTTATAAAGTCTAATTTACTTACTGACAGATCTCTGTAGTTATTAGAGTTACTTCCGGTTTTCTGCCATTCTGGGTAGTTTTTATTATAAAGTCTAATTTACTTACCGACAGACCTCTGTAGTTATTAGAGTTACTTCCGGTTTTCCATCATTCTGGGTAGTTTTTATTGTAAAGTCTAATTTGCTTACCCACAGACCTCTGTAGTTATTAGAGTTACTTCCGGTTTTCCACCATTCTGGTTAGTTTTTATTATAAAGTCTAATTAACTTACCGACAGACCTCTGTAGTTATTAGAGTTACTTCCGGTTTTCCGGCATTCTGGGTAGTTTTTATTATAAAGTCTAATTTGCTTACCGACAGATCTCTGTAGTTATTAGAGTTACTTCCGGTTTTCTGCCATTCTGGGTAGTTTTTATTATAAAGTCTAATTTACTTACCGACTGATCTCTGTAGTTATTAGAGTTACTTCCGGTTTTCCACCATTCTGGGTAGTTTTTATTATAAAGTCTAATTTACTTACCGACTGATCTCTGTAGTTATTAGAGTTACCTCCGGTTTTCTGCCATTCTGGGTAGTTTTTATTATAAAGTCTAATTTACTTACCGACGGATCTCTGTAGTTATTTGAGTTACTTCCGGTTTTCCGCCATTCTGGGTAGTTTTTATTATAAAGTCTAATTTACTTACCGACAGACCTCTGTAGTTATTAGAGTTACTTCCGGTTTTCCGCCATTCTGGGTAGTTTTTATTATAAAGTCTAATTTACTTACCGACAGACCTCTGTAGTTATTAGAGTTACTTCCGGTTTTCCACCATTCTGGGTAGTTTTTATTATAAAGTCTAATTTGCTTACCCACAGACCTCTGTAGTTATTAGAGTTACTTCCGGTTTTCCGCCATTCTGGGTAGTTTTTATTATAAAGTCTAATTTACTTACCGACTGATCTCTGTAGTTATTAGAGTGACTTCCGGTTTTCAGGCATTCTAGGTAGTTTTTATTATAAAGTCTAATTTACTTACCGACTGATCTCTGTAGTTATTAGAGTTACTTCCGGTTTTCCACCATTCTGGGTAGTTTTTATTATAAAGTCTAATTTACTTACCGACAGACCTCTGTAGTTATTAGAGTTACTTCCGGTTTTCCACCATTCTGGGTAGTTTTTATTATAAAGTCTAATTTAATTACCGACTGATCTCTGTAGTTATTAGAGTTACTTCCGGTTTTCCACCATTCTGGGTAGTTTTTATTATAAAGTCTAATTTACTTACCGACAGATCTCTGTAGTTATTAGAGTTACTTCCGGTTTTCCACCATTCTGGGTAGTTTTTATTATAAAGTCTAATTTACTTACCGACAGACCTCTGTAGTTATTAGAGTTACTTCCGGTTTTCCACCATTCTGGGTAGTTTTTATTATAAAGTCTAATTTACTTACCGACAGACCTCTGTAGTTATTAGAGTTACTTCCGGTTTTCTGCCATTCTAAGTATTTTTTGTTATAAAGTCTAATTTACTTACCGACAGATCTCTGTAGTTATTAGAGTTACTTCCGGTTTTCTGCCATTCTGGGTAGTTTTTATTATAAAGTCTAATTTACTTACCGACAGACCTCTGTAGTTATTAGAGTTACTTCCGGTTTTCCACCATTCTGGGTAGTTTTTATTATAAAGTCTTATTTGCTTACCCACAGACCTCTGTAGTTATTAGAGTTACTTCCGGTTTTCCACCATTCTTGTTAGTTTTTTTTATAAAGTCTAATTAACTTACCGACAGACCTCTGTAGTTATTAGAGTTACTTCCGGTTTTCCGGCATTCTGGGTAGTTTTTATTATAAAGTCTAATTTGCTTACCGACAGATCTCTGTAGTTATTAGAGTTACTTCCGGTTTTCTGCCATTCTGGGTAGTTTTTATTATAAAGTCTAATTTACTTACCGACTGATCTCTGTAGTTATTAGAGTTACTTCCGGTTTTCCACCATTCTGGGTAGTTTTTATTATAAAGTCTAATTTACTTACCGACTGATCTCTGTAGTTATTAGAGTTACTTCCGGTTTTCTGCCATTCTGGGTAGTTTTTATTATAAAGTCTAATTTACTTACCGACGGATCTCTGTAGTTATTTGAGTTACTTCCGGTTTTCCGCCATTCTGGGTAGTTTTTATTATAAAGTCTAATTTACTTACCGGCAGACCTCTGTAGTTATTAGAGTTACTTCCGGTTTTCCGCCATTCTGGGTAGTTTTTATTATAAAGTCTAATTTACTTACCGACAGACCTCTGTAGTTATTAGAGTTACTTCCGGTTTTCCACCATTCTGGGTAGTTTTTATTATAAAGTCTAATTTGCTTACCCACAGACCTCTGTAGTTATTAGAGTAACTTCCGGTTTTCCGCCATTCTGGGTAGTTTTTATTATAAAGTCTTATTTACTTACCGACTGATCTCTGTAGTTATTAGAGTGACTTCCGGTTTTCAGGCATTCTAGGTAGTTTTTATTATAAAGTCTAATTTACTTACCGACTGATCTCTGTAGTTATTAGAGTTACTTCCGGTTTTCCACCATTCTGGGTAGTTTTTATTATAAAGTTTAATTTACTTACCGACAGACCTCTGTAGTTATTAGAGTTACTTCCGGTTTTCCACCATTCTGGGTAGTTTTTATTATAAAGTCTAATTTAATTACCGACTGATCTCTGTAGTTATTAGAGTTACTTCCGGTTTTCCACCATTCTGGGTAGTTTTTATTATAAAGTCTAATTTACTTACCGACAGATCTCTGTAGTTATTAGAGTTACTTCCGGTTTTCCACCATTCTGGGTAGTTTTTATTATAAAGTCTAATTTACTTACCGACAGACCTCTGTAGTTATTAGAGTTACTTCCGGTTTTCCACCATTTTGGGTAGTTTTTATTATAAAGTCTAATTTACTTACCGACAGACCTCTGTAGTTATTAGAGTTACTTCCGGTTTTCTGCCATTCTGGGTATTTTTTGTTATAAAGTGTAATTTACTTACCGACAGATCTCTGTAGTTATTAGAGTTACTTCCGGTTTTCTGCCATTCTGGGTAGTTTTTATTATAAAGTCTAATTTACTTACCGACAGACCTCTGTAGTTATTAGAGTTACTTCCGGTTTTCCACCATTCTGGGTAGTTTTTATTATAAAGTCTAATTTGCTTACCCACAGACCTCTGTAGTTATTAGAGTTACTTCCGGTTTTCCACCATTCTGGTTAGTTTTTTTTATAAAGTCTAATTAACTTACCGAAAGACCTCTGTAGTTATTAGAGTTACTTCCGGTTTTCCGGCATTCTGGGTAGTTTTTATTATAAAGTCTAATTTGCTTACCGACAGATCTCTGTAGTTATTAGAGTTACTTCCGGTTTTCTGCCATTCTGGGTAGTTTTTATCATAAAGTCTAATTTACTTACCGACTGATCTCTGTAGTTATTAGAGTTACTTCCGGTTTTCCACCATTCTGGGTAGTTTTTATTATAAAGTCTAATTTACTTACCGACGGATCTCTGTAGTTATTTGAGTTACTTCCGGTTTTCCGCCATTCTGGATAGTTTTTATTATAAAGTCTAATTTACTTACCGACAGACCTCTGTAGTTATTAGAGTTACTTCCGGTTTTCCGCCATTCTGGGTAGTTTTTATTATAAAGTCTAATTTACTTACCGACTGATCTCTGTAGTTATTAGAGTTACTTCCGGTTTTCTGCCATTCTGGGTAGTTTTTATTATAAAGTCTAATTTACTTACCGATGGATCTCTGTAGTTATTAGAGTTACTTCCGGTTTTCCGCCATTCTGGGTAGTTTTTATTATAAAGTCTAATTTACTTACCGACAGACCTCTGTAGTTATTAGAGTTACTTCCGGTTTTCCGCCATTCTGGGTAGTTTTTATTATAAAGTCTAATTTACTTACCGACAGACCTCTGTAGTTATTAGAGTTACTTCCGGTTTTCCACCATTCTGGGTAGTTTTTATTATAAAGTCTAATTTGCTTACCCACAGACCTCTGTAGTTATTAGAGTTACTTCCGGTTTTCCACCATTCTGGGTAGTTTTTATTATAAAGTCTAATTTAATTACCGACAGATCTCTGTAGTTATTAGAGTTACTTCCGGTTTTCCGCCATTCTGGGTAGTTTTTATTATAAAGACTAATTTGCTTACCGTCTGATCTCTGTAGTTATTAGAGTTACTTCCGGTTTTCCACCATTCTGGGTAGTTTTTATTATAAAGTCTAATTTACTTACCGACAGACCTCTGTAGTTATTAGAGTTACTTCCGGTTTTCCATCATTCTCGGTAGTTTTTATTATAAAGTCTAATTTACTTGCCGACAGACCTCTGTAGTTATTAGAGTTACTTCCGGTTTTCTGCCATTCTGGGTAGTTTTTATTATAAAGTCTAATTTACTTACCAACTGATCTCTGTAGTTATTAGAGGTACTTCCGGTTTTCCGCCATTCTGGGTAGTTTTCATTATAAAGTCTAATTTACTTACCGACAGACCTCTGTAGTTATTAGAATTACTTCCGGTTTTCCTCCATTCTGGGTAGTTTTTATTATAAAGTCTAATTTACTTACCGACAGACCTCTGTAGTTATTAGAGTTACTTCCGGTTTTCCACCATTCTGGGTAGTTTTTATTATAAAGTCTAATTTGCTTACCCTCAGACCACTGTAGTTATAAGAGTTACTTCTGGTTTTCCACCATTCTGGGTAGTTTTTATTATAAAGTCTAATTTACTTACCGATAGATCTCTGTAGTTATTAGAGTTACTTCCGGTTTTCCGCCATTCTGGGTAGTTTTTATTATAAAGTCTAATTTGCTTACCGTCTGATCTCTGTAGTTATTAGAGTTACTTCCGGTTTTCCACCATTCTGGGTAGTTTTTATTATAAAGTCTAATTTACTTACCGACAGACCACTGTTGTTATTAGAGTTACTTCCGGTTTTCCACCATTCTGGGTAGTTTTTATTATAAAGTCTAATTTACTTACCGACAGACCTCTGTAGTTATTAGAGTTACTTCCTGTTTTCCGGCATTCTGGGTGGTTTTATTATAAAGTCTAATTTACTTACCGACAGACCTCTGTAGTTATTAGAGTTACTTCCGGTTTTCCACCATTCTGGGTAGTTTTTATTATAAAGTCTAATTTGCATAACGACTGATCTCTGTAGTTAATAGAGTTACTTCCGGTTTTCTGCCATTCTGGGTAGTTTTTATTATAAAGTCTAATTTACTTACCCCCAGACCTCTGTTGTTATTAGAGTTACTTCCGGTTTTCCACCATTCTGGGTAGTTTTTATTATAAAGTCTAATTTACTTACCGACAGACCTCTGTAGTTATTAGAGTTACTTCCGGTTTTCCGCCATTCTGGGTAGTTTTTATTATAAAGTCTAATTTGCTAACCGACAGATCTCTGTAGTTATTAGAGTTACTTCCGGTTTTCCACCATTCTGGGTAGTTTTTATTATAAAGTCTAATTTGCTTACCCACAGACCTCTGTAGTTATTAGAGTTACTTCCGGTTTTCCACCATTCTGGGTAGTTTTTATTATAAAGTCTAATTTACATACTGACAGACCTCAGTAGTTATCAGAGTTACTTCCGGTTTTCCGCCATTCTGGGTAGTTTTTATTATAAAGTCTAATTTGCTTACCGTCTGATCTCTGTAGTTATTAGAGTTACTTCCGGTTTTCCACCATTCTGGGTAGTTTTTATTATAAAGTCTAATTTACTTACCGACAGACCTCTGTATTTATTTGAGTTACTTCCGGTTTTCCACCATTCTGGGTAGTTTTTATTATAAAGTCTAATTTGCTTACCCACAGACCTCTGTAGTTATTAGAGTTACTTCCGGTTTTCCGCCATTCTGGGTAGTTTTTATTATAAAGTCTAATTTACTTACCGACTGATCTCTGTAGTTATTAGAGTTACTTCCGGTTTTCAGGCATTCTGGGTAGTTTTTATTATAAAGTCTAATTTACTAACCGACTGATCTCTGTAGTTATTAGAGTTACTTCCGGTTTTCCACCATTCTGGGTAGTTTTTATTATAAAGTCTAATTTACTTACCGACAGACCTCTGTAGTTATTAGAGTTACTTCCGGTTTTCCACCATTCTGGGTAGTTTTTATTATGAAGTCTAATTTAATTACCGACTGATCTCTGTAGTTATTAGAGTTTCTTCCGGTTTTCCACCATTCTGGGTAGTTTTTATTATAAAGTCTAATTTACTTACCGACAGATCTCTGTAGTTATTAGAGTTACTTCCGGTTTTCCACCATTCTGGGTAGTTTTTATTATAAAGTCTAATTTACTTACCGACAGACCTCTGTAGTTATTAGAGTTACTTCCGGTTTTCCACCATTCTGGGTAGTTTTTATTATAAAGTCTTATTTACTTACCGACAGACCTCTGTAGTTATTAGAGTTACTTCCGGTTTTCTGCCATTCTAGGTATTTTTTGTTATAAAGTCTAATTTACTTACTGACAGATCTCTGTAGTTATTAGAGTTACTTCCGGTTTTCTGCCATTCTGGGTAGGTTTTATTATAAAGTCTAATTTACTTACCGACAGACCTCTGTAGTTATTAGAGTTACTTCCGGTTTTCCATCATTCTGGGTAGTTTTTATTATAAAGTCTAATTTGCTTACCCACAGACCTCTGTAGTTATTAGAGTTACTTCCGGTTTTCCACCATTCTGGTTAGTTTTTATTATAAAGTCTAATTAACTTACCGACAGACCTCTGTAGTTATTAGAGTTACTTCCGGTTTTCCGGCATTCTGGGTAGTTTTTATTATAAAGTCTAATTTGCTTACCGACAGATCTCTGTAGTTATTAGAGTTACTTCCGGTTTTCTGCCATTCTGGGTAGTTTTTATTATAAAGTCTAATTTACTTACCGACTGATCTCTGTAGTTATTAGAGTTACTTCCGGTTTTCCACCATTCTGGGTAGTTTTTATTATAAAGTCTAATTTACTTACCGACTGATCTCTGTAGTTATTAGAGTTACTTCCGGTTTTCTGCCATTCTGGGTAGTTTTTATTATAAAGTCTAATTTACTTACCGACGGATCTCTGTAGTTATTTGAGTTACTTCCGGTTTTCCGCCATTCTGGGTAGTTTTTATTATAAAGTCTAATTTACTTACCAACAGACCTCTGTAGTTATTAGAGTTACTTCCGGTTTTCCGCCATTCTGGGTAGTTTTTATTATAAAGTCTAATTTACTTACCGACAGACCTCTGTAGTTATTAGAGTTACTTCCGGTTTTCCACCATTCTGGGTAGTTTTTATTATAAAGTCTAATTTGCTTACCCACAGACCTCTGTAGTTATTAGAGTTACTTCCGGTTTTCCACTATTCTGGTTAGTTTTTATTATAAAGTCTAATTTACTTACCAACAGACCTCTGTAGTTATTAGAGTTACTTCCGGTTTTCCACCATTCTCGGTAGTTTTTATTATAAAGTCTAATTTACTTACCGACAGACCTCTGTAGTTATTAGAGTTACTTCCGGTTTTCCACCATTCTGGGTAGTTTTTATTATAAAGTCTAATTAACTTACCGACAGACCTCTGTAGTTATTAGATTTACTTCCGGTTTTCCGGCATTCTGGGTAGTTTTTATTATAAAGTCTAATTTACTTACCGACAGACCTCTGTAGTTATTAGAGTTACTTCCGGTTTTCCATCATTCTCGGTAGTTTTTATTATAAAGTCTAATTTACTTGCCGACAGACCTCTGTAGTTATTAGAGTTACTTCCGGTTTTCTGCCATTCTGGGTAGTTTTTATTATAAAGTCTAATTTACTTACCAACTGATCTCTGTAGTTATTAGAGGTACTTCCGGTTTTCCGCCATTCTGGGTAGTTTTCATTATAAAGTCTAATTTACTTACCGACAGACCTCTGTAGTTATTAGAATTACTTCCGGTTTTCCTCCATTCTGGGTAGTTTTTATTATAAAGTCTAATTTACTTACCGACAGACCTCTGTAGTTATTAGAGTTACTTCCGGTTTTCCACCATTCTGGGTAGTTTTTATTATAAAGTCTAATTTGCTTACCCTCAGACCACTGTAGTTATAAGAGTTACTTCTGGTTTTCCACCATTCTGGGTAGTTTTTATTATAAAGTCTAATTTACTTACCGATAGATCTCTGTAGTTATTAGAGTTACTTCCGGTTTTCCGCCATTCTGGGTAGTTTTTATTATAAAGTCTAATTTGCTTACCGTCTGATCTCTGTAGTTATTAGAGTTACTTCCGGTTTTCCACCATTCTGGGTAGTTTTTATTATTAAGTCTAATTTACTTACCGACAGACCACTGTTGTTATTAGAGTTACTTCCGGTTTTCCACCATTCTGGGTAGTTTTTATTATAAAGTCTAATTTACTTACCGACAGACCTCTGTAGTTATTAGAGTTACTTCCTGTTTTCCGGCATTCTGGGTGGTTTTATTATAAAGTCTAATTTACTTACCGACAGACCTCTGTAGTTATTAGAGTTACTTCCGGTTTTCCACCATTCTGGGTAGTTTTTATTATAAAGTCTAATTTGCATAACGACTGATCTCTGTAGTTAATAGAGTTACTTCCGGTTTTCTGCCATTCTGGGTAGTTTTTATTATAAAGTCTAATTTACTTACCCCCAGACCTCTGTTGTTATTAGAGTTACTTCCGGTTTTCCACCATTCTGGGTAGTTTTTATTATAAAGTCTAATTTACTTACCGACAGACCTCTGTAGTTATTAGAGTTACTTCCGGTTTTCCGCCATTCTGGGTAGTTTTTATTATAAAGTCTAATTTGCTAACCGACAGATCTCTGTAGTTATTAGAGTTACTTCCGGTTTTCCACCATTCTGGGTAGTTTTTATTATAAAGTCTAATTTGCTTACCCACAGACCTCTGTAGTTATTAGAGTTACTTCCGGTTTTCCACCATTCTGGGTAGTTTTTATTATAAAGTCTAATTTACATACTGACAGACCTCAGTAGTTATCAGAGTTACTTCCGGTTTTCCGCCATTCTGGGTAGTTTTTATTATAAAGTCTAATTTGCTTACCGTCTGATCTCTGTAGTTATTAGAGTTACTTCCGGTTTTCCACCATTCTGGGTAGTTTTTATTATAAAGTCTAATTTACTTACCGACAGACCTCTGTATTTATTTGAGTTACTTCCGGTTTTCCACCATTCTGGGTAGTTTTTATTATAAAGTCTAATTTGCTTACCCACAGACCTCTGTAGTTATTAGAGTTACTTCCGGTTTTCTGCCATTCTAGGTATTTTTTGTTATAAAGTCTAATTTACTTACTGACAGATCTCTGTAGTTATTAGAGTTACTTCCGGTTTTCTGCCATTCTGGGTAGGTTTTATTATAAAGTCTAATTTACTTACCGACAGACCTCTGTAGTTATTAGAGTTACTTCCGGTTTTCCATCATTCTGGGTAGTTTTTATTATAAAGTCTAATTTGCTTACCCACAGACCTCTGTAGTTATTAGAGTTACTTCCGGTTTTCCACCATTCTGGTTAGTTTTTATTATAAAGTCTAATTAACTTACCGACAGACCTCTGTAGTTATTAGAGTTACTTCCGGTTTTCCGGCATTCTGGGTAGTTTTTATTATAAAGTCTAATTTGCTTACCGACAGATCTCTGTAGTTATTAGAGTTACTTCCGGTTTTCTGCCATTCTGGGTAGTTTTTATTATAAAGTCTAATTTACTTACCGACTGATCTCTGTAGTTATTAGAGTTACTTCCGGTTTTCCACCATTCTGGGTAGTTTTTATTATAAAGTCTAATTTACTTACCGACTGATCTCTGTAGTTATTAGAGTTACTTCCGGTTTTCTGCCATTCTGGGTAGTTTTTATTATAAAGTCTAATTTACTTACCGACGGATCTCTGTAGTTATTTGAGTTACTTCCGGTTTTCCGCCATTCTGGGTAGTTTTTATTATAAAGTCTAATTTACTTACCGACAGACCTCTGTAGTTATTAGAGTTACTTCCGGTTTTCCGCCATTCTGGGTAGTTTTTATTATAAAGTCTAATTTACTTACCGACAGACCTCTGTAGTTATTAGAGTTACTTCCGGTTTTCCACCATTCTGGGTAGTTTTTATTATAAAGTCTAATTTGCTTACCCACAGACCTCTGTAGTTATTAGAGTTACTTCCGGTTTTCCACTATTCTGGTTAGTTTTTATTATAAAGTCTAATTTACTTACCAACAGACCTCTGTAGTTATTAGAGTTACTTCCGGTTTTCCACCATTCTCGGTAGTTTTTATTATAAAGTCTAATTTACTTACCGACAGACCTCTGTAGTTATTAGAGTTACTTCCGGTTTTCCACCATTCTGGGTAGTTTTTATTATAAAGTCTAATTAACTTACCGACAGACCTCTGTAGTTATTAGATTTACTTCCGGTTTTCCGGCATTCTGGGTAGTTTTTATTATAAAGTCTAATTTGCTTACCGACAGATCTCTGTAGTTATTACAGTTTCTTCCGGTTTTCTGCCATTCTGGGTAGTTTTTATTATGAAGTCTAATTTACTTACCGACTGATCTCTGTAGTTGTTAGAGTTACTTCCGGTTTTTCACCATTCTGGGTAGTTTTTATTATAAAGTCTAATTTACTTACCGACTGATCTCTGTAGTTATTAGAGTTACTTCCGGTTTTCTGCCATTCTGGGTAGTTTTTATTATAAAGTCTAATTTACTTACCAACTGATCTCTGTAGTTATTAGAGGTACTTCCGGTTTTCCGCCATTCTGGGTAGTTTTCATTATAAAGTCTAATTTACTTACCGACAGACCTCTGTAGTTATTAGAATTACTTCCGGTTTTCCTCCATTCTGGGTAGTTTTTATTATAAAGTCTAATTTACTTACCGACAGACCTCTGTAGTTATTAGAGTTACTTCCGGTTTTCCACCATTCTGGGTAGTTTTTATTATAAAGTCTAATTTGCTTACCCTCAGACCACTGTAGTTATTAGAGTTACTTCTGGTTTTACACCATTCTGGGTAGTTTTTATTATAAAGTCTAATTTACTTACCGACAGATCTCTGCAGTTATTAGAGTTACTTCCGGTTTTCCGCCATTCTGGGTAGTTTTTATTATAAAGTCTAATTTGCTTACCGTCTGATCTCTGTAGTTATTAGAGTTACTTCCGGTTTTCCACCATTCTGGGTAGTTTTTATTATAAAGTCTAATTTACTTACCGACAGACCACTGTAGTTATTAGAGTTACTTCCGGTTTTCCACCATTCTGGGTAGTTTTTATTATAAAGTCTAATTTACTTACCGACAGACCTCTGTAGTTATTAGAGTTACTTCCTGCTTTCCGGCATTCTGGGTGGTTTTATTATAAAGTCTAATTTACTTACCGACAGACCTCTGTAGTTATTAGAGTTACTTCCGGTTTTCCACCATTCTGGGTAGTTTTTATTATAAAGTCTAATTTGCATAACGACTGATCTCTGTAGTTAATAGAGTTACTTCCGGTTTTCTGCCATTCTGGGTAGTTTTTATTATAAAGTCTAATTTACTTACCCCCAGACCTCTGTAGTTATTAGAGTTACTTCCGGTTTTCCACCATTCTGGATAGTTTTTATTATAAAGTCTAATTTACTTACCGACAGACCTCTGTAGTTATTAGAGTTACTTCCGGTTTTCCGCCATTCTGGGTAGTTTTTATTATAAAGTCTAATTTGCTAACCGACAGATCTCTGTAGTTATAAGAGTTACTTCCGGTTTTCCACCATTCTGGGTAGTTTTTATTATAAAGTCTAATTTGCTTACCCATAGACCTCTGTAGTTATTAGAGTTACTTCCGGTTTTCCACCATTCTGGGTAGTTTTTATTATAAAGTCTAATTTACTTACTGACAGACCTCTGTAGTTATCAGAGTTACTTCCGGTTTTCCTCCATTCTGGGTAGTTTTTATTATAAAGTCTAATTTGCTTACCGTCTGATCTCTGTAGTTATTAGAGTTACTTCCGGTTTTCCACCATTCTGGGTAGTTTTTATTATAAAGTCTAATTTACTTACCGACAGACCTCTGTAGTTATTTGAGTTACTTCCGGTATTCCACCATTCTGGGTAGTTTTTATTATAAAGTCTAATTTGCTTACCCACAGACCTCTGTAGTTATTAGAGTTACTTCCGGTTTTCCGCCATTCTGGGTAGTTTTTATTATAAAGTCTAATTTACTTACCGACTGATCTCTGTAGTTATTAGAGTTACTTCCGGTTTTCAGGCATTCTGGGTAGTTTTTATTATAAAGTCTAATTTACTAACCGACTGATCTCTGTAGTTATTAGAGTTACTTCCGGTTTTCCACCATTCTGGGTAGTTTTTATTATAAAGTCTAATTTACTTACCGACAGACCTCTGTAGTTATTAGAGTTACTTCCGGTTTTCCACCATTCTGGGTAGTTTTTATTATGAAGTCTAATTTAATTACCGACTGATCTCTGTAGTTATTAGAGTTTCTTCCGGTTTTCCACCATTCTGGGTAGTTTTTATTATAAAGTCTAATTTACTTACCGACAGATCTCTGTAGTTATTAGAGTTACTTCCGGTTTTCCACCATTCTGGGTAGTTTTTATTATAAAGTCTAATTTACTTACCGACAGACCTCTGTAGTTATTAGAGTTACTTCCGGTTTTCCATCATTCTGGGTAGTTTTTATTATAAAGTCTAATTTGCTTACCCACAGACCTCTGTAGTTATTAGAGTTACTTCCGGTTTTCCACCATTCTGGTTAGTTTTTATTATAAAGTCTAATTAACTTACCGACAGACCTCTGTAGTTATTAGAGTTACTTCCGGTTTTCCGGCATTCTGGGTAGTTTTTATTATAAAGTCTAATTTGCTTACCGACAGATCTCTGTAGTTATTAGAGTTACTTCCGGTTTTCTGCCATTCTGGGTAGTTTTTATTATAAAGTCTAATTTACTTACCGACTGATCTCTGTAGTTATTAGAGTTACTTCCGGTTTTCCACCATTCTGGGTAGTTTTTATTATAAAGTCTAATTTACTTACCGACTGATCTCTGTAGTTATTAGAGTTACTTCCGGTTTTCTGCCATTCTGGGTAGTTTTTATTATAAAGTCTAATTTACTTACCGACGGATCTCTGTAGTTATTTGAGTTACTTCCGGTTTTCCGCCATTCTGGGTAGTTTTTATTATAAAGTCTAATTTACTTACCGACAGACCTCTGTAGTTATTAGAGTTACTTCCGGTTTTCCGCCATTCTGGGTAGTTTTTATTATAAAGTCTAATTTACTTACCGACAGACCTCTGTAGTTATTAGAGTTACTTCCGGTTTTCCACCATTCTGGGTAGTTTTTATTATAAAGTCTAATTTGCTTACCCACAGACCTCTGTAGTTATTAGAGTTACTTCCGGTTTTCCACTATTCTGGTTAGTTTTTATTATAAAGTCTAATTTACTTACCAACAGACCTCTGTAGTTATTAGAGTTACTTCCGGTTTTCCACCATTCTCGGTAGTTTTTATTATAAAGTCTAATTTACTTACCGACAGACCTCTGTAGTTATTAGAGTTACTTCCGGTTTTCCACCATTCTGGGTAGTTTTTATTATAAAGTCTAATTAACTTACCGACAGACCTCTGTAGTTATTAGATTTACTTCCGGTTTTCCGGCATTCTGGGTAGTTTTTGTTATAAAGTCTAATTTACTTACCGACAGACCTCTGTAGTTATTAGAGTTACTTCCGGTTTTCCATCATTCTCGGTAGTTTTTATTATAAAGTCTAATTTACTTGCCGACAGACCTCTGTAGTTATTAGAGTTACTTCCGGTTTTCTGCCATTCTGGGTAGTTTTTATTATAAAGTCTAATTTACTTACCAACTGATCTCTGTAGTTATTAGAGGTACTTCCGGTTTTCCTCCATTCTGGGTAGTTTTCATTATAAAGTCTAATTTACTTACCGACAGACCTCTGTAGTTATTAGAATTACTTCCGGTTTTCCTCCATTCTGGGTAGTTTTTATTATAAAGTCTAATTTACTTACCGACAGACCTCTGTAGTTATTAGAGTTACTTCCGGTTTTCCACCATTCTGGGTAGTTTTTATTATAAAGTCTAATTTGCTTACCCTCAGACCACTGTAGTTATAAGAGTTACTTCTGGTTTTCCACCATTCTGGGTAGTTTTTATTATAAAGTCTAATTTACTTACCGACAGACCTCTGTAGTTATTAGAGTTACTTCCGGTTTTCCACCATTCTGGGTAGTTTTTATTATAAAGTCTAATTTGCATAACGACTGATCTCTGTAGTTAATAGAGTTACTTCCGGTTTTCTGCCATTCTGGGTAGTTTTTATTATAAAGTCTAATTTACTTACCCCCAGACCTCTGTTGTTATTAGAGTTACTTCCGGTTTTCCACCATTCTGGGTAGTTTTTATTATAAAGTCTAATTTACTTACCGACAGACCTCTGTAGTTATTAGAGTTACTTCCGGTTTTCCGCCATTCTGGGTAGTTTTTATTATAAAGTCTAATTTGCTAACCGACAGATCTCTGTAGTTATTAGAGTTACTTCCGGTTTTCCACCATTCTGGGTAGTTTTTATTATAAAGTCTAATTTGCTTACCCACAGACCTCTGTAGTTATTAGAGTTACTTCCGGTTTTCCACCATTCTGGGTAGTTTTTATTATAAAGTCTAATTTACATACTGACAGACCTCAGTAGTTATCAGAGTTACTTCCGGTTTTCCGCCATTCTGGGTAGTTTTTATTATAAAGTCTAATTTGCTTACCGTCTGATCTCTGTAGTTATTAGAGTTACTTCCGGTTTTCCACCATTCTGGGTAGTTTTTATTATAAAGTCTAATTTACTTACCGACAGACCTCTGTATTTATTTGAGTTACTTCCGGTTTTCCACCATTCTGGGTAGTTTTTATTATAAAGTCTAATTTGCTTACCCACAGACCTCTGTAGTTATTAGAGTTACTTCCGGTTTTCTGCCATTCTAGGTATTTTTTGTTATAAAGTCTAATTTACTTACTGACAGATCTCTGTAGTTATTAGAGTTACTTCCGGTTTTCTGCCATTCTGGGTAGGTTTTATTATAAAGTCTAATTTACTTACCGACAGACCTCTGTAGTTATTAGAGTTACTTCCGGTTTTCCATCATTCTGGGTAGTTTTTATTATAAAGTCTAATTTGCTTACCCACAGACCTCTGTAGTTATTAGAGTTACTTCCGGTTTTCCACCATTCTGGTTAGTTTTTATTATAAAGTCTAATTAACTTACCGACAGACCTCTGTAGTTATTAGAGTTACTTCCGGTTTTCCGGCATTCTGGGTAGTTTTTATTATAAAGTCTAATTTGCTTACCGACAGATCTCTGTAGTTATTAGAGTTACTTCCGGTTTTCTGCCATTCTGGGTAGTTTTTATTATAAAGTCTAATTTACTTACCGACTGATCTCTGTAGTTATTAGAGTTACTTCCGGTTTTCCACCATTCTGGGTAGTTTTTATTATAAAGTCTAATTTACTTACCGACTGATCTCTGTAGTTATTAGAGTTACTTCCGGTTTTCTGCCATTCTGGGTAGTTTTTATTATAAAGTCTAATTTACTTACCGACGGATCTCTGTAGTTATTTGAGTTACTTCCGGTTTTCCGCCATTCTGGGTAGTTTTTATTATAAAGTCTAATTTACTTACCGACAGACCTCTGTAGTTATTAGAGTTACTTCCGGTTTTCCGCCATTCTGGGTAGTTTTTATTATAAAGTCTAATTTACTTACCGACAGACCTCTGTAGTTATTAGAGTTACTTCCGGTTTTCCACCATTCTGGGTAGTTTTTATTATAAAGTCTAATTTGCTTACCCACAGACCTCTGTAGTTATTAGAGTTACTTCCGGTTTTCCACTATTCTGGTTAGTTTTTATTATAAAGTCTAATTTACTTACCAACAGACCTCTGTAGTTATTAGAGTTACTTCCGGTTTTCCACCATTCTCGGTAGTTTTTATTATAAAGTCTAATTTACTTACCGACAGACCTCTGTAGTTATTAGAGTTACTTCCGGTTTTCCACCATTCTGGGTAGTTTTTATTATAAAGTCTAATTAACTTACCGACAGACCTCTGTAGTTATTAGATTTACTTCCGGTTTTCCGGCATTCTGGGTAGTTTTTATTATAAAGTCTAATTTGCTTACCGACAGATCTCTGTAGTTATTACAGTTTCTTCCGGTTTTCTGCCATTCTGGGTAGTTTTTATTATAAAGTCTAATTTACTTACCGACTGATCTCTGTAGTTGTTAGAGTTACTTCCGGTTTTTCACCATTCTGGGTAGTTTTTATTATAAAGTCTAATTTACTTACCGACTGATCTCTGTAGTTATTAGAGTTACTTCCGGTTTTCTGCCATTCTGGGTAGTTTTTATTATAAAGTCTAATTTACTTACCGACAGACCTCTGTAGTTATTAGAGTTACTTCCGGTTTTCCACCATTCTGGGTAGTTTTTATTATAAAGTCTAATTTGCTTACCCTCAGACCACTGTAGTTATTAGAGTTACTTCTGGTTTTACACCATTCTGGGTAGTTTTTATTATAAAGTCTAATTTACTTACCGACAGATCTCTGCAGTTATTAGAGTTACTTCCGGTTTTCCGCCATTCTGGGTAGTTTTTATTATAAAGTCTAATTTGCTTACCGTCTGATCTCTGTAGTTATTAGAGTTACTTCCGGTTTTCCACCATTCTGGGTAGTTTTTATTATAAAGTCTAATTTACTTACCGACAGACCACTGTAGTTATTAGAGTTACTTCCGGTTTTCCACCATTCTGGGTAGTTTTTATTATAAAGTCTAATTTACTTACCGACAGACCTCTGTAGTTATTAGAGTTACTTCCTGCTTTCCGGCATTCTGGGTGGTTTTATTATAAAGTCTAATTTACTTACCGACAGACCTCTGTAGTTATTAGAGTTACTTCCGGTTTTCCACCATTCTGGGTAGTTTTTATTATAAAGTCTAATTTGCATAACGACTGATCTCTGTAGTTAATAGAGTTACTTCCGGTTTTCTGCCATTCTGGGTAGTTTTTATTATAAAGTCTAATTTACTTACCCCCAGACCTCTGTAGTTATTAGAGTTACTTCCGGTTTTCCACCATTCTGGATAGTTTTTATTATAAAGTCTAATTTACTTATCGACAGACCTCTGTAGTTATTAGAGTTACTTCCGGTTTTCCGCCATTCTGGGTAGTTTTTATTATAAAGTCTAATTTGCTAACCGACAGATCTCTGTAGTTATAAGAGTTACTTCCGGTTTTCCACCATTCTGGGTAGTTTTTATTATAAAGTCTAATTTGCTTACCCATAGACCTCTGTAGTTATTAGAGTTACTTCCGGTTTTCCACCATTCTGGGTAGTTTTTATTATAAAGTCTAATTTACTTACTGACAGACCTCTGTAGTTATCAGAGTTACTTCCGGTTTTCCTCCATTCTGGGTAGTTTTTATTATAAAGTCTAATTTGCTTACCGTCTGATCTCTGTAGTTATTAGAGTTACTTCCGGTTTTCCACCATTCTGGGTAGTTTTTATTATAAAGTCTAATTTACTTACCGACAGACCTCTGTAGTTATTTGAGTTACTTCCGGTTTTCCACCATTCTGGGTAGTTTTTATTATAAAGTCTAATTTGCTTACCCACAGACCTCTGTAGTTATTAGAGTTACTTCCGGTTTTCCGCCATTCTGGGTAGTTTTTATTATAAAGTCTAATTTACTTACCGACTGATCTCTGTAGTTATTAGAGTTACTTCCGGTTTTCAGGCATTCTGGGTAGTTTTTATTATAAAGTCTAATTTACTAACCGACTGATCTCTGTAGTTATTAGAGTTACTTCCGGTTTTCCACCATTCTGGGTAGTTTTTATTATAAAGTCTAATTTACTTACCGACAGACCTCTGTAGTTATTAGAGTTACTTCCGGTTTTCCACCATTCTGGGTAGTTTTTATTATGAAGTCTAATTTAATTACCGACTGATCTCTGTAGTTATTAGAGTTTCTTCCGGTTTTCCACCATTCTGGGTAGTTTTTATTATAAAGTCTAATTTACTTACCGACAGATCTCTGTAGTTATTAGAGTTACTTCCGGTTTTCCACCATTCTGGGTAGTTTTTATTATAAAGTCTAATTTACTTACCGACAGACCTCTGTAGTTATTAGAGTTACTTCCGGTTTTCCACCATTCTTGGTAGTTTTTATTATAAAGTCTAATTTACTTACCGACAGACCTCTGTAGTTATTAGAGTTACTTCCGGTTTTCTGCCATTCTAGGTATTTTTTGTTATAAAGTCTAATTTACTTACTGACAGATCTCTGTAGTTATTAGAGTTACTTCCGGTTTTCTGCCATTCTGGGTAGTTTTTATTATAAAGTCTAATTTACTTACCGACAGACCTCTGTAGTTATTAGAGTTACTTCCGGTTTTCCATCATTCTGGGTAGTTTTTATTGTAAAGTCTAATTTGCTTACCCACAGACCTCTGTAGTTATTAGAGTTACTTCCGGTTTTCCACCATTCTGGTTAGTTTTTATTATAAAGTCTAATTAACTTACCGACAGACCTCTGTAGTTATTAGAGTTACTTCCGGTTTTCCGGCATTCTGGGTAGTTTTTATTATAAAGTCTAATTTGCTTTCCGACAGATCTCTGTAGTTATTAGAGTTACTTCCGGTTTTCTGCCATTCTGGGTAGTTTTTATTATAAAGTCTAATTTACTTACCGACTGATCTCTGTAGTTATTAGAGTTACTTCCGGTTTTCCACCATTCTGGGTAGTTTTTATTATAAAGTCTAATTTACTTACCGACTGATCTCTGTAGTTATTAGAGTTACTTCCGGTTTTCTGCCATTCTGGGTAGTTTTTATTATAAAGTCTAATTTACTTACCGACGGATCTCTGTAGTTATTTGAGTTACTTCCGGTTTTCCGCCATTCTGGGTAGTTTTTATTATAAAGTCTAATTTACTTACCGACAGACCTCTGTAGTTATTAGAGTTACTTCCGGTTTTCCGCCATTCTGGGTAGTTTTTATTATAAAGTCTAATTTACTTACCGACAGACCTCTGTAGTTATTAGTGTTACTTCCGGTTTTCCACCATTCTGGGTAGTTTTTATTATAAAGTCTAATTTGCTTACCCACAAACCTCTGTAGTTATTAGAGTTACTTCCGGTTTTCCGCCATTCTGGGTAGTTTTTATTATAAAGTCTAATTTACTTACCGTCTGATCTCTGTAGTTATTAGAGTGACTTCCGGTTTTCAGGCATTCTAGGTAGTTTTTATTATAAAGTCTAATTTACTTACCGACTGATCTCTGTAGTTATTAGAGTTACTTCCGGTTTTCCACCATTCTGGGTAGTTTTTATTATAAAGTCTAATTTACTTACCGACAGACCTCTGTAGTTATTAGAGTTACTTCCGGTTTTCCACCATTCTGGGTAGTTTTTATTATAAAGTCTAATTTAATTACCGACTGATCTCTGTAGTTATTAGAGTTACTTCCGGTTTTCCACCATTCTGGGTAGTTTTTATTATAAAGTCTAATTTACTTACCGACAGATCTCTGTAGTTATTAGAGTTACTTCCGGTTTTCCACCATTCTGGGTAGTTTTTATTATAAAGTCTAATTTACTTACCGACAGACCTCTGTAGTTATTAGAGTTACTTCCGGTTTTCCACCATTCTGGGTAGTTTTTATTATAAAGTCTAATTTACTTACCGACAGACCTCTGTAGTTATTAGAGTTACTTCCGGTTTTCTGCCATTCTAGGTATTTTTTGTTATAAAGTCTAATTTACTTACCGACAGATCTCTGTAGTTATTAGAGTTACTTCCGGTTTTCTGCCATTCTGGGTAGTTTTTATTATAAAGTCTAATTTACTTACCGACAGACCTCTGTAGTTATTAGAGTTACTTCCGGTTTTCCACCATTCTGGGTAGTTTTTATTATAAAGTCTAATTTGCTTACCCACAGACCTCTGTAGTTATTAGAGTTACTTCCGGTTTTCCACCATTCTTGTTAGTTTTTTTTATAAAGTCTAATTAACTTACCGACAGACCTCTGTAGTTATTAGAGTTACTTCCGGTTTTCCGGCATTCTGGGTAGTTTTTATTATAAAGTCTAATTTGCTTACCGACAGATCTCTGTAGTTATTAGAGTTACTTCCGGTTTTCTGCCATTCTGGGTAGTTTTTATCATAAAGTCTAATTTACTTACCGACTGATCTCTGTAGTTATTAGAGTTACTTCCGGTTTTCCACCATTCTGGGTAGTTTTTATTATAAAGTCTAATTTACTTACCGACGGATCTCTGTAGTTATTTGAGTTACTTCCGGTTTTCCGCCATTCTGGGTAGTTTTTATTATAAAGTCTAATTTACTTACCGACAGACCTCTGTAGTTATTAGAGTTACTTCCGGTTTTCCGCCATTCTGGGTAGTTTTTATTATAAAGTCTAATTTACCTACCGACTGATCTCTGTAGTTATTAGAGTTACTTCCGGTTTTCTGCCATTCTGGGTAGTTTTTATTATAAAGTCTAATTTACTTACCGACGGATCTCTGTAGTTATTAGAGTTACTTCCGGTTTTCCGCCATTCTGGGTAGTTTTTATTATAAAGTCTAATTTACTTACCGACAGACCTCTGTAGTTATTAGAGTTACTTCCGGTTTTCCGCCATTCTGGGTAGTTTTTATTATAAAGTCTAATTTACTTACCGACAGACCTCTGTAGTTATTAGAGTTACTTCCGGTTTTCCACCATTCTGGGTAGTTTTTATTATAAAGTCTAATTTGCTTACCCACAGACCTCTGTAGTTATTAGAGTTACTTCCGGTTTTCCACCATTCTGGGTAGTTTTTATTATAAAGTCTAATTTAATTACCGACAGATCTCTGTAGTTATTAGAGTTACTTCCGGTTTTCCGCCATTCTGGGTAGTTTTTATTATAAAGACTAATTTGCTTACCGTCTGATCTCTGTAGTTATTAGAGTTACTTCCGGTTTTCCACCATTCTGGGTAGCTTTTATTATAAAGTCTAATTTACTTACCGACAGACCTCTGTAGTTATTAGAGTTACTTCCGGTTTTCCACCATTCTCGGTAGTTTTTATTATAAAGTCTAATTTACTTGCCGACAGACCTCTGTAGTTATTAGAGTTACTTCCGGTTTTCTGCCATTCTGGGTATTTTTTGTTATAAAGTCTAATTTACTTACCGACAGATCTCTGTAGTTATTAGAGTTACTTCCGGTTTTCCACCATTCTCGGTAGTTTTTATTATAAAGTCTAATTAACTTACCGACAGACCTCTGTAGTTATTAGAGTTACTTCCGGTTTTCCGGCATTCTGGGTAGTTTTTATTATAAAGTCTAATTTGCTTACCGACAGATCTCTGTAGTTATTACAGTTACTTCCGGGTTTCTGCCATTCTGGGTAGTTTTTATTATAAAGTCTAATTTACTTACCGACTGATCTCTGTAGTTATTAGAGTTACTTCCGGTTTTCTGCCATTCTGGGTAGTTTTTATTATAAAGTCTAATTTACTTACCGACTGATCTCTGTAGTTATTAGAGTTACTTCCGGTTTTCCGCCATTCTGGGTAGTTTTTATTATAAAGTCTAATTTACTTACCGACAGACCTCTGTAGTTATTAGAGTTACTTCCGGTTTTCCCCCATTCTGGGTAGTTTTTATTATAAAGTCTAATTTGGTTACCCACAGACCTCTGTAGTTATTAGAGTTACTTCCGGTTTTCCACCATTCTGGTTAGTTTTTATTATAAAGTCTAATTTACTTACCGACGGACCTCTGTAGTTATTAGAGTTACTTCCGGTTTTCCACCATTCTCGGTAGTTTTTATTATAAAGTCTAATTTACTTACCGACAGACCTCTGTAGTTATTAGAGTTACTTCCGGTTTTCCACCATTCTGGGTAGTTTTTATTATAAAGTCTAATTAACTTACCGACAGACCTCTGCAGTTATTAGATTTACTTCCGGTTTTCCGGCATTCTGGGTAGTTTTTATTATAAAGTCTAATTTGCTTACCGACAGATCTCTGTAGTTATTACAGTTACTTCCGGTTTTCTGCCATTCTGGGTAGTTTTTATTATAAAGACTAATTTACTTACCGACTGATCTCTGTAGTTATTAGAGTTACTTCCGGTTTTTCACCATTGTGGGTAGTTTTTATTATAAAGTCTAATTTACTTACCGACTGATCTCTGTAGTTATTAGAGTTACTTCCGGTTTTCTGCCATTCTGGGTAGTTTTTATTATAAAGTCTAATTTACTTACCGACTGATCTCTGTAGTTATTAGAGGTACTTCCGGTTTTCCGCCATTCTGGGTAGTTTTTATTATAAAGTCTAATTTGCTTACCGTCTGATCTCTGTAGTTATTAGAGTTACTTCCGGTTTTCCACCATTCTGGGTAGTTTTTATTATAAAGTCTAATTTACTTACCGACAGACCACTGTAGTTATTAGAGTTACTTCCGGTTTTCCACCATTCTGGGTAGTTTTTATTATAAAGTCTAATTTACTTACCGACAGACCTCTGTAGTTATTAGAGTTACTTCCTGTTTTCCGGCATTCTGGGTGGTTTTTATTATAAAGTCTAATTTACTTACCGACAGACCTCTGTAGTTATTAGAGTTACTTCCGGTTTTCCACCATTCTGGGTAGTTTTTATTATAAAGTCTAATTTGCATAACGACTGATCTCTGTAGTTAATAGAGTTACTTCCGGTTTTCTGCCATTCTGGGTAGTTTTTATTATAAAGTCTAATTTACTTACCCGCAGACATCTGTAGTTATTAGAGTTACTTCCGGTTTTTCACCATTCTGGGTAGTTTTTATTATAAAGTCTAATTTACTTACCGACAGACCTCTGTAGTTATTAGAGTTACTTCCGGTTTTCCGGCATTCTGGGTAGTTTTTATTATAAAGTCTAATTTGCTTACCATCTGATCTCTGTAGTTATTAGAGTTACTTCCGGTTTTCCACCATTCTGGGTAGTTTTTATTATAAAGTCTAATTTACTTACCGACAGACCTCTGTAGTTATTTCAGTTACTTCCGGTTTTCCACCATTCTGGGTAGTTTTTATTATAAAGTCTAATTTGCTTACCCACAGACCTCTGTAGTTATTAGAGTTACTTCCGGTTTTCCGCCATTCTGGGTAGTTTTTATTATAAAGTCTAATTTACTTACCGACTGATCTCTGTAGTTATTAGAGTTACTTCCGGTTTTCAGGCATTCTGGGTAGTTTTTATTATAAAGTCTAATTTACTTACCGACTGATCTCTGTAGTTATTAGAGTTACTTCCGGTTTTCCACCATTCTGGGTAGTTTTTATTATAAAGTCTAATTTACTTACCGACAGACCTCTGTAGTTATTAGAGTTACTTCCGGTTTTCCACCATTCTGGGTAGTTTTTATTATAAAGTCTAATTTAATTACCGACTGATCTCTGTAGTTATTAGAGTTACTTCCGGTTTTCCACCATTCTGGGTAGTTTTTATTATAAAGTCTAATTTACTTACCGACAGATCTCTGTAGTTATTAGAGTTACTTCCGGTTATCCACCATTCTGGGTAGTTTTTATTATAAAGTCTAATTTATTTACCGACAGACCTCTGTAGTTATTAGAGTTACTTCCGGTTTTCCACCATTCTGGGTAGTTTTTATTATAAAGTCTAATTTACTTACCGACAGACTTCTGTAGTTATTAGAGTTACTTCCGGTTTTCTGCCATTCTGGGTATTTTTTGTTATAAAGTCTAATTTACTTACTGACAGATCTCTGTAGTTATTAGAGTTACTTCCGGTTTTCTGCCATTCTGGGTAGTTTTTATTATAAAGTCTAATTTACTTACCGACAGACCTCTATAGTTATTAGAGTTACTTCCGGTTTTCCATCATTCTGGGTAGTTTTTATTATAAAGTCTAATTTGCTTACCCACAGACCTCTGTAGTTATTAGAGTTACTTCCGGTTTTCCACCATTCTGGTTAGTTTTTATTATAAAGTCTAATTTACTTACCGACGGATCTCTGTAGTTATTAGAGTTACTTCCGGTTTTCTGCCATTCTGGGTATTTTTTGTTATAAAGTCTAATTTGCTTACCGACAGATCTCTGTAGTTATTAGAGTTACTTCCGGTTTTCTGCCATTCTGGGTAGTTTTTATTATAAAGTCTAATTTCCTTACCGACTGATCTCTGTAGTTATTAGAGTTACTTCCGGTTTTCCACCATTCTGGGTAGTTTTTATTATAAAGTCTAATTTACTTACCGACTGATCTCTGTAGTTATTAGAGTTACTTCCGGTTTTCTGCCATTCTGGGTAGTTTTTATTATAAAGTCTAATTTACTTACCGACGGATCTCTGTAGTTATTAGAGTTACTTCCGGTTTTCCGCCATTCTGGGTAGTTTTTATTATAAAGTCTAATTTACTTACCGACAGACCTCTGTAGTTATTAGAGTTACTTCCGGTTTTCCGCCATTCTGGGTAGTTTTTATTATAAAGTCTAATTTACTTACCGACAGACCTCTGTAGTTATTAGAGTTACTTCCGGTTTTCCACCATTCTGGGTAGTTTTTATTATAAAGTCTAATTTGCTTACCCACAGACCTCTGTAGTTATTAGAGTTACTTCCGGTTTTCCACCATTCTGGGTAGTTTTTATTATAAAGTCTAATTTAATTACCGACAGATCTCTGTAGTTATTAGAGTTACTTCCGGTTTTCCGCCATTCTGGGTAGTTTTTATATTAAAGACTAATTTGCTTACCGTCTGATCTCTGTAGTTATTAGAGTTACTTCCGGTTTTCCACCATTCTGGGTAGTTTTTATTATAAAGTCTAATTTACTTACCGACAGACCTCTGTAGTTATTAGAGTTACTTCCGGTTTTCCACCATTCTCGGTAGTTTTTATTATAAAGTCTAATTTACTTGCCGACAGACCTCTGTAGTTATTAGAGTTACTTCCGGTTTTCTGCCATTCTGGGTATTTTTTGTTATAAAGTCTAATTTACTTACCGACAGATCTCTGTAGTTATTAGAGTTACCTCCGGTTTTCCACCATTCTCGGTAGTTTTTATTATAAAGTCTAATTAACTTACCGACAGACCTCTGTAGTTATTAGAGTTACTTCCGGTTTTCCGGCATTCTGGGTAGTTTTTATTATGAAGTCTAATTTGCTTACTGACAGATCTCTGTAGTTATTACAGTTACTTCCGGGTTTCTGCCATTCTGGGTAGTTTTTATTATAAAGTCTAATTTACTTACCGACGGATCTCTGTAGTTATTAGAGTTACTTCCGGTTTTCCGCCATTCTGGGTAGTTTTTATTATAAAGTCTAATTTACTTACCGACAGACCTCTGTAGTTATTAGAGTTACTTCCGGTTTTCCGCCATTCTGGGTAGTTTTTATTATAAAGTCTAATTTACTTACCGACAGACCTCTGTAGTTATTAGAGTTACTTCCGGTTTTCCACCATTCTGGGTAGTTTTTATTATAAAGTCTAATTTGCTTACCCACAGACCTCTGTAGTTATTAGAGTTACTTCCGGTTTTCCACCATTCTGGGTAGTTTTTATTATAAAGTCTAATTTAATTACCGACAGATCTCTGTAGTTATTAGAGTTACTTCCGGTTTTCCGCCATTCTGGGTAGTTTTTATTATAAAGACTAATTTGCTTACCGTCTGATCTCTGTAGTTATTAGAGTTACTTCCGGTTTTCCACCATTCTGGGTAGTTTTTATTATAAAGTCTAATTTACTTACCGACAGACCTCTGTAGTTATTAGAGTTACTTCCGGTTTTCCACCATTCTCGGTAGTTTTTATTATAAAGTCTAATTTACTTGCCGACAGACCTCTGTAGTTATTAGAGTTACTTCCGGTTTTCTGCCATTCTGGGTATTTTTTGTTATAAAGTCTAATTTACTTACCGACAGATCTCTGTAGTTATTAGAGTTACCTCCGGTTTTCCACCATTCTCGGTAGTTTTTATTATAAAGTCTAATTAACTTACCGACAGACCTCTGTAGTTATTAGAGTTACTTCCGGTTTTCCGGCATTCTGGGTAGTTTTTATTATGAAGTCTAATTTGCTTACTGACAGATCTCTGTAGTTATTACAGTTACTTCCGGGTTTCTGCCATTCTGGGTAGTTTTTATTATAAAGTCTAATTTACTTACCGACTGATCTCTGTAGTTATTAGAGTTACTTCCGGTTTTCTGCCATTCTGGGTAGTTTTTATTATAAAGTCTAATTTACTTACCGACTGATCTCTGTAGTTATTAGAGTTACTTCCGGTTTTCCGCCATTCTGGGTAGTTTTTATTATAAAGTCTAATTTACTTACCGACAGACCTCTGTAGTTATTAGAGTTACTTCCGGTTTTCCCCCATTCTGGGTAGTTTTTATTATAAAGTCTAATTTGGTTACCCACAGACCTCTGTAGTTATTAGAGTTACTTCCGGTTTTCCACCATTCTGGTTAGTTTTTATTATAAAGTCTAATTTACTTACCGACAGACCTCTGTAGTTATTAGAGTTACTTCCGGTTTTCCACCATTCTCGGTAGTTTTTATTATAAAGTCTAATTTACTTACCGACAGACCTCTGTAGTTATTAGAGTTACTTCCGGTTTTCCACCATTCTGGGTAGTTTTTATTATAAAGTCTAATTAACTTACCGACAGACCTCTGTAGTTATTAGATTTACTTCCGGTTTTCCGGCATTCTGGGTAGTTTTTATTATAAAGTCTAATTTGCTTACCGACAGATCTCTGTAGTTATTACAGTTACTTCCGGTTTTCTGCCATTCTGGGTAGTTTTTATTATGAAGACTAATTTACTTACCGACTGATCTCTGTAGTTATTAGAGTTACTTCCGGTTTTTCACCATTGTGGGTAGTTTTTATTATAAAGTCTAATTTACTTACCGACTGATCTCTGTAGTTATTTGAGTTACTTCCGGTTTTCTGCCATTCTGGGTAGTTTTTATTATAAAGTCTAATTTACTTACCGACTGATCTCTGTAGTTATTAGAGGTACTTCCGGTTTTCCGCCATTCTGGGTAGTTTTTATTATAAAGTCTAATTTGCTTACCGTCTGATCTCTGTAGTTATTAGAGTTACTTCCGGTTTTCCACCATTCTGGGTAGTTTTTATTATAAAGTCTAATTTACTTACCGACAGACCACTGTAGTTATTAGAGTTACTTCCGGTTTTCCACCATTCTGGGTAGTTTTTATTATAAAGTCTAATTTACTTACCGACAGACCTCTGTAGTTATTAGAGTTACTTCCTGTTTTCCGGCATTCTGGGTGGTTTTTATTATAAAGTCTAATTTACTTACCGACAGACCTCTGTAGTTATTAGAGTTACTTCCGGTTTTCCACCATTCTGGGTAGTTTTTATTATAAAGTCTAATTTGCATAACGACTGATCTCTGTAGTTAATAGAGTTACTTCCGGTTTTCTGCCATTCTGGGTAGTTTTTATTATAAAGTCTAATTTACTTACCCACAGACATCTGTAGTTATTAGAGTTACTTCCGGTTTTCCACCATTCTGGGTAGTTTTTATTATAAAGTCTAATTTACTTACCGACAGACCTCTGTAGTTATTAGAGTTACTTCCGGTTTTCCGCCATTCTGGGTAGTTTTTATTATAAAGTCTAATTTGCTAACCGACAGATCTCTGTAGTTATTAGAGTTACTTCCGGTTTTCCACCATTCTGGGTAGTTTTTATTATAAAGACTAATTTGCTTACCCACAGACCTCTGTAGTTATTAGAGTTACTTCCGGTTTTCCACCATTCTGGGTAGTTTTTATTATAAAGTCTAATTTACTTACCGACAGATCTCTGTAGTTATTTGAGTTACTTCCGGTTTTCCGCCATTCTGGGTTGTTTTTATTATAAAATCTAATTTACTTATCCACAGACCTCTGTAGTTATTAGAGTTACTTCCGGTTTTCCGCCATTCTGGGTAGTTTTTATTATAAAGTCTAATTTACTGACCGACTGATCCCTGTAGTTATTAGAGTTGCTTCCCGTTTTCCACCATTCTGGGTAGTTTTTATTATAAAGTCTAATTTACTTACCGTCTGATCTCTGTAGTTATTAGAGTTACTTCCGTTTTTCCACCATTCGGGGTAGTTTTTATTATAAAGTCTAATTTACTTACCGACTGATCTCTATAGTTATTAGAGTTACTTCCGGTTTTCCACCATTCTGGGTAGTTTTTATTATAAAGTCTAATTTACATACCGACAGACCTCTGTAGTTATTAGAGTTACTTCCGGTTTTTCACCACTCTGGGTAGTTTTTATTATAAAGTCTAATTTACTTACCGACAGACCACTGTAGTTATTAGAGTTACTTCCGGTTTTCCACCATTCTGGGTAGTTTTTATTATAAAGTCTAATTTACTTACCGACAGACCTCTGTAGTTATTAGAGTTACTTCCTGTTTTCCGGCATTCTGGGTGGTTTTTATTATAAAGTCTAATTTACTTACCGACTGATCTCTGTAGTTATTAGAGGTACTTCCGGTTTTCCGCCATTCTGGGTAGTTTTTATTATAAAGTCTAATTTGCTTACCGTCTGATCTCTGTAGTTATTAGAGTTACTTCCGGTTTTCCACCATTCTGGGTAGTTTTTATTATAAAGTCTAATTTACTTACCGACAGACCACTGTAGTTATTAGAGTTACTTCCGGTTTTCCACCATTCTGGGTAGTTTTTATTATAAAGTCTAATTTACTTACCGACAGACCTCTGTAGTTATTAGAGTTACTTCCTGTTTTCCGGCATTCTGGGTGGTTTTTATTATAAAGTCTAATTTACTTACCGACAGACCTCTGTAGTTATTAGAGTTACTTCCGGTTTTCCACCATTCTGGGTAGTTTTTATTATAAAGTCTAATTTGCATAACGACTGATCTCTGTAGTTAATAGAGTTACTTCCGGTTTTCTGCCATTCTGGGTAGTTTTTATTATAAAGTCTAATTTACTTACCCACAGACATCTGTAGTTATTAGAGTTACTTCCGGTTTTCCACCATTCTGGGTAGTTTTTATTATAAAGTCTAATTTACTTACCGACAGACCTCTGTAGTTATTAGAGTTACTTCCGGTTTTCCGCCATTCTGGGTAGTTTTTATTATAAAGTCTAATTTGCTAACCGACAGATCTCTGTAGTTATTAGAGTTACTTCCGGTTTTCCACCATTCTGGGTAGTTTTTATTATAAAGACTAATTTGCTTACCCACAGACCTCTGTAGTTATTAGAGTTACTTCCGGTTTTCCACCATTCTGGGTAGTTTTTATTATAAAGTCTAATTTACTTACCGACAGATCTCTGTAGTTATTTGAGTTACTTCCGGTTTTCCGCCATTCTGGGTTGTTTTTATTATAAAATCTAATTTACTTATCCACAGACCTCTGTAGTTATTAGAGTTACTTCCGGTTTTCCGCCATTCTGGGTAGTTTTTATTATAAAGTCTAATTTACTGACCGACTGATCCCTGTAGTTATTAGAGTTGCTTCCCGTTTTCCACCATTCTGGGTAGTTTTTATTATAAAGTCTAATTTACTTACCGTCTGATCTCTGTAGTTATTAGAGTTACTTCCGTTTTTCCACCATTCGGGGTAGTTTTTATTATAAAGTCTAATTTACTTACCGACAGACCTCTGTAGTTATTAGAGTTACTTCCTGTTTTCCGGCATTCTGGGTAGTTTTTATTATAAAGTCTAATTTACTTACCGACTGATCTCTGTAGTTATTAGAGGTACTTCCGGTTTTCCGCCATTCTGGGTAGTTTTTATTATAAAGTCTAATTTGCTTACCGTCTGATCTCTGTAGTTATTAGAGTTACTTCCGGTTTTCCACCATTCTGGGTAGTTTTTATTATAAAGTCTAATTTACTTACCGACAGACCACTGTAGTTATTAGAGTTACTTCCGGTTTTCCACCATTCTGGGTAGTTTTTATTATAAAGTCTAATTTACTTACCGACAGACCTCTGTAGTTATTAGAGTTACTTCCTGTTTTCCGGCATTCTGGGTGGTTTTTATTATAAAGTCTAATTTACTTACCGACAGACCTCTGTAGTTATTAGAGTTACTTCCGGTTTTCCACCATTCTGGGTAGTTTTTATTATAAAGTCTAATTTGCATAACGACTGATCTCTGTAGTTAATAGAGTTACTTCCGGTTTTCTGCCATTCTGGGTAGTTTTTATTATAAAGTCTAATTTACTTACCCACAGACATCTGTAGTTATTAGAGTTACTTCCGGTTTTCCACCATTCTGGGTAGTTTTTATTATAAAGTCTAATTTACTTACCGACAGACCTCTGTAGTTATTAGAGTTACTTCCGGTTTTCCGCCATTCTGGGTAGTTTTTATTATAAAGTCTAATTTGCTAACCGACAGATCTCTGTAGTTATTAGAGTTACTTCCGGTTTTCCACCATTCTGGGTAGTTTTTATTATAAAGACTAATTTGCTTACCCACAGACCTCTGTAGTTATTAGAGTTACTTCCGGTTTTCCACCATTCTGGGTAGTTTTTATTATAAAGTCTAATTTACTTACCGACAGATCTCTGTAGTTATTTGAGTTACTTCCGGTTTTCCGCCATTCTGGGTTGTTTTTATTATAAAATCTAATTTACTTATCCACAGACCTCTGTAGTTATTAGAGTTACTTCCGGTTTTCCGCCATTCTGGGTAGTTTTTATTATAAAGTCTAATTTACTGACCGACTGATCCCTGTAGTTATTAGAGTTGCTTCCCGTTTTCCACCATTCTGGGTAGTTTTTATTATAAAGTCTAATTTACTTACCGTCTGATCTCTGTAGTTATTAGAGTTACTTCCGTTTTTCCACCATTCGGGGTAGTTTTTATTATAAAGTCTAATTTACTTACCGACTGATCTCTATAGTTATTAGAGTTACTTCCGGTTTTCCACCATTCTGGGTAGTTTTTATTATAAAGTCTAATTTACATACCGACAGACCTCTGTAGTTATTAGAGTTACTTCCGGTTTTTCACCACTCTGGGTAGTTTTTATTATAAAGTCTAATTTGCTTACCCACAGACCTCGGTAGTTATTAGAGTTACTTCCGGTTTTTCACCATTCTGGGTAGTTTTTATTATAAAGTCTAATTTACTTACCAACAGACCTCTGTAGTTATTAGAGTTACTTCCGGTTTTCCGGCATTCTGGGTAGTTTTTATTATAAAGTCTAATTTGCTTACCATCAGATCTCTGTAGTTATTAGAGTTACTTCCGGTTTTCCACCATTCTGGGTAGTTTTTATTATAAAGTCTAATTTACTTACCGACAGACCTCTGTAGTTATTTCAGTTACTTCCGGTTTTCCACCATTCTGGGTAGTTTTTATTATAAAGTCTAATTTGCTTACCCACAGACCTCTGTAGTTATTAGAGTTACTTCCGGTTTTCCGCCATTCTGGCTAGTTTTTATTATAAAGTCTAATTTACTTACCGACTGATCTCTGTAGTTATTAGAGTTACTTCCGGTTTTCAGGCATTCTGGGTAGTTTTTATTATAAAGTCTAATTTACTTACCGACTGATCTCTGTAGTTATTAGAGTTACTTCCGGTTTTCCACCATTCTGGGTAGTTTTTATTATAAAGTCTAATTTACTTACCGACAAGCCTCTGTAGTTATTAGAGTTACTTCCGGTTTTCCACCATTCTGGGTAGTTTTTATTATAAAGTCTAATTTAATTACCGACTGATCTCTGTAGTTATTAGAGTTACTTCCGGTTTTCCACCATTCTGGGTAGTTTTTATTATAAAGTCTAATTTACTTACCGACAGATCTCTGTAGTTATTAGAGTTACTTCCGGTTATCCACCATTCTGGGTAGTTTTTATTATAAAGTCTAATTTATTTACCGACAGACCTCTGTAGTTATTAGAGTTACTTCCGGTTTTCCACCATTCTGGGTAGTTTTTATTATAAAATCTAATTTACTTACCGACAGACCTCTGTAGTTATTAGAGTTACTTCCGGTTTTCTGCCATTCTGGGTATTTTTTGTTATAAAGTCTAATTTACTTACTGACAGATCTCTGTAGTTATTAGAGTTACTTCCGGTTTTCTGCCATTCTGGGTAGTTTTTATTATAAAGTCTAATTTACTTACCGACAGACCTCTGTAGTTATTAGAGTTACTTCCGGTTTTCCGCCATTCTGGGTAGTTTTTATTATAAAGTCTAATTTACTTACCGACAGACCTCTGTAGTTATTAGAGTTACTTCCGGTTTTCCACCATTCTGGGTAGTTTTTATTATAAAGTCTAATTTGCTTACCCACAGACCTCTGTAGTTATTAGAGTTACTTCCGGTTTTCCACCATTCTGGATTGTTTTTATTATAAAGTCTAATTTACTTACCGACAGATCTCTGTAGTTTTTAGAGTTACTTCCGGTTTTCCGCCATTCTGGGTAGTTTTTATTATAAAGTCTAATTTGCTTACCGTCTGATCTCTGTAGTTATTAGAGTTACTTCCGGTTTTCCACCATTCTGGGTAGTTTTTATCATAAAGTCTAATTTACTTACCGACAGACCTCTGTAGTTATTAGAGTTACTTCCGGTTTTCCACCATTCTGGGTAGTTTTTATTATAAAGTCTAATTTACTTACCGACAGACCTCTGTAGTTATTAGAGTTACTTCCGGTTTTCTGCCATTCTGGGTATTTTTTGTTATAAAGTCTAATTTACTTACCGACAGACCTCTGTAGTTATTAGAGTTACTTCCGGTTTTCCACCATTCTGGGTAGTTTTTATTATAAAGTCTAATTTGGTTACCCACAGACCTCTGTAGTTATTTATTAGAGTTACTTCCGGTTTTCCACCATTCTGGTTAGTTTTTATTATAAAGTCTAATTTACTTACCGACAGACCTCTGTAGTTATTAGAGTTATTTCCGGTTTTCCACCATTCTCGGTAGTTTTTATTATAAAGTCTAATTTACTTACCGACAGACCTCTGTAGTTATTAGAGTTACTTCCGGTTTTCCACCATTCTGGGTAGTTTTTATTATAAAGTCTAATTAACTTACCGACAGACCTCTGTAGTTATTAGAGTTACTTCCGGTTTTCCGGCACTCTGGGTAGTTTTTATTATAAAGTCTAATTTGCTTACCGACAGATCTCTGTAGTTATTACAGTTACTTCCGGATTTCTGCCATTCTGGGTAGTTTTTATTATAAAGTCTAATTTACTTACCGACTGATCTCTGTAGTTATTAGAGTTACTTCCGGTTTTCCACCATTCTGGGTAGTTTTTATTATAAAGTCTAATTTACTTACCGACAGACCTCTGTAGTTATTAGAGTTACTTCCGGTTTTCCGCCATTCTGGGTAGTTTTTATTATAAAGTCTAATTTGCTAACCGACAGATCTCTGTAGTTATTAGAGTTACTTCCGGTTTTCCACCATTCTGGGTAGTCTTTATTATAAAGTCTAATTTGCTTACCCACAGACCTCTGTAGTTATTAGAGTTACTTCCGGTTTTCCGCCATTCTGGGTAGTTTTTATTATAAAGTCTAATTTACTTACCGACAGATCTCTGTAGTTATTTGAGTTACTTCCGGTTTTCCGCCATTCTGGGTTGTTTTTATTATAAAATCTAATTTACTTATCCACAGACCTCTGTAGTTATTAGAGTTACTTCCGGTTTTCCGCCATTCTGGGTAGTTTTTATTATAAAGTCTAATTTACTGACCGACTGATCCCTGTAGTTATTAGAGTTACTTCCGGTTTTCCACCATTCTGGGTAGTTTTTATTATAAAGTCTAATTTACTTACCGTCTGATCTCTGTAGTTATTAGAGTTACTTCCGTTTTTCCACCATTCGGGGTAGTTTTTATTATAAAGTCTAATTTACTTACCGACTGATCTCTATAGTTATTAGAGTTACTTCCGGTTTTCCACCATTCTGGGTAGTTTTTATTATAAAGTCTAATTTACATACCGACAGACCTCTGTAGTTATTAGAGTTACTTCCGGTTTTTCACCACTCTGGGTAGTTTTTATTATAAAGTCTAATTTGCTTACCCACAGACATCGGTAGTTATTAGAGTTACTTCCGGTTTTTCACCATTCTGGGTAGTTTTTATTATAAAGTCTAATTTACTTACCGACAGACCTCTGTAGTTATTAGAGTTACTTCCGGTTTTCCGCCATTCTGGGTAGTTTTTATTATAAAGTCTAATTTGCTTACCGTCTGATCTCTGTACTTATTAGAGTTACTTCCGGTTTTCCACCATTCTGGGTAGTTTTTATTATAAAGTCTAATTTACTTACCGACAGACCTCTGTAGTTATTTGAGTTACTTCCGGTTTTCCACCATTCTGGGTAGTTTTTATTATAAAGTCTAATTTGCTTACCCACAGACCTCTGTAGTTATTAGAGTTACTTCCGGTTTTCCGCCATTCTGGGTAGTTTTTATTATAAAGTCTAATTTACTTACCGACTGATCTCTGTAGTTATTAGAGTTACTTCCGGTTTTCAGGCATTCTGGGTAGTTTTTATTATAAAGTCTAATTTACTTACCGACTGATCTCTGTAGTTATTAGAGTTACTTCCGATTTTCCACCATTCTGGGTAGTTTTTATTATAAAGTCTAATTTACTTACCGACAGACCTCTGTAGTTATTAGAGTTACTTCCGGTTTTCCACCATTCTGGGTAGTTTTTATTATAAAGTCTAATTTAATTACCGACTGATCTCTGTAGTTATTAGAGTTACTTCCGGTTTTCCACCATTCTGGGTAGTTTTTATTATAAAGTCTAATTTACTTACCGACAGATCTCTGTAGTTATTAGAGTTACTTCCGGTTTTCCACCATTCTGGGTAGTTTTTATTATAAAGTCTAATTTGCTTACCCACAGACCTCTGTAGTTATTAGAGTTACTTCCGGTTTTCCACCATTCTGGATTGTTTTTATTATAAAGTCTAATTTACTTACCGACAGATCTCTGTAGTTTTTAGAGTTACTTCCGGTTTTCCGCCATTCTGGGTAGTTTTTATTATAAAGTCTAATTTGCTTACCGTCTGATCTCTGTAGTTATTAGAGTTACTTCCGGTTTTCCACCATTCTGGGTAGTTTTTATCATAAAGTCTAATTTACTTACCGACAGACCTCTGTAGTTATTAGAGTTACTTCCGGTTTTCCACCATTCTGGGTAGTTTTTATTATAAAGTCTAATTTACTTACCGACAGACCTCTGTAGTTATTAGAGTTACTTCCGGTTTTCTGCCATTCTGGGTATTTTTTGTTATAAAGTCTAATTTACTTACCGACAGACCTCTGTAGTTATTAGAGTTACTTCCGGTTTTCCACCATTCTGGGTAGTTTTTATTATAAAGTCTAATTTGGTTACCCACAGACCTCTGTAGTTATTTATTAGAGTTACTTCCGGTTTTCCACCATTCTGGTTAGTTTTTATTATAAAGTCTAATTTACTTACCGACAGACCTCTGTAGTTATTAGAGTTATTTCCGGTTTTCCACCATTCTCGGTAGTTTTTATTATAAAGTCTAATTTACTTACCGACAGACCTCTGTAGTTATTAGAGTTACTTCCGGTTTTCCACCATTCTGGGTAGTTTTTATTATAAAGTCTAATTAACTTACCGACAGACCTCTGTAGTTATTAGAGTTACTTCCGGTTTTCCGGCACTCTGGGTAGTTTTTATTATAAAGTCTAATTTGCTTACCGACAGATCTCTGTAGTTATTACAGTTACTTCCGGATTTCTGCCATTCTGGGTAGTTTTTATTATAAAGTCTAATTTACTTACCGACTGATCTCTGTAGTTATTAGAGTTACTTCCGGTTTTCCACCATTCTGGGTAGTTTTTATTATAAAGTCTAATTTACTTACCGACAGACCTCTGTAGTTATTAGAGTTACTTCCGGTTTTCCGCCATTCTGGGTAGTTTTTATTATAAAGTCTAATTTGCTAACCGACAGATCTCTGTAGTTATTAGAGTTACTTCCGGTTTTCCACCATTCTGGGTAGTCTTTATTATAAAGTCTAATTTGCTTACCCACAGACCTCTGTAGTTATTAGAGTTACTTCCGGTTTTCCGCCATTCTGGGTAGTTTTTATTATAAAGTCTAATTTACTTACCGACAGATCTCTGTAGTTATTTGAGTTACTTCCGGTTTTCCGCCATTCTGGGTTGTTTTTATTATAAAATCTAATTTACTTATCCACAGACCTCTGTAGTTATTAGAGTTACTTCCGGTTTTCCGCCATTCTGGGTAGTTTTTATTATAAAGTCTAATTTACTGACCGACTGATCCCTGTAGTTATTAGAGTTACTTCCGGTTTTCCACCATTCTGGGTAGTTTTTATTATAAAGTCTAATTTACTTACCGTCTGATCTCTGTAGTTATTAGAGTTACTTCCGTTTTTCCACCATTCGGGGTAGTTTTTATTATAAAGTCTAATTTACTTACCGACTGATCTCTATAGTTATTAGAGTTACTTCCGGTTTTCCACCATTCTGGGTAGTTTTTATTATAAAGTCTAATTTACATACCGACAGACCTCTGTAGTTATTAGAGTTACTTCCGGTTTTTCACCACTCTGGGTAGTTTTTATTATAAAGTCTAATTTGCTTACCCACAGACATCGGTAGTTATTAGAGTTACTTCCGGTTTTTCACCATTCTGGGTAGTTTTTATTATAAAGTCTAATTTACTTACCGACAGACCTCTGTAGTTATTAGAGTTACTTCCGGTTTTCCGCCATTCTGGGTAGTTTTTATTATAAAGTCTAATTTGCTTACCGTCTGATCTCTGTACTTATTAGAGTTACTTCCGGTTTTCCACCATTCTGGGTAGTTTTTATTATAAAGTCTAATTTACTTACCGACAGACCTCTGTAGTTATTTGAGTTACTTCCGGTTTTCCACCATTCTGGGTAGTTTTTATTATAAAGTCTAATTTGCTTACCCACAGACCTCTGTAGTTATTAGAGTTACTTCCGGTTTTCCGCCATTCTGGGTAGTTTTTATTATAAAGTCTAATTTACTTACCGACTGATCTCTGTAGTTATTAGAGTTACTTCCGGTTTTCAGGCATTCTGGGTAGTTTTTATTATAAAGTCTAATTTACTTACCGACTGATCTCTGTAGTTATTAGAGTTACTTCCGATTTTCCACCATTCTGGGTAGTTTTTATTATAAAGTCTAATTTACTTACCGACAGACCTCTGTAGTTATTAGAGTTACTTCCGGTTTTCCACCATTCTGGGTAGTTTTTATTATAAAGTCTAATTTAATTACCGACTGATCTCTGTAGTTATTAGAGTTACTTCCGGTTTTCCACCATTCTGGGTAGTTTTTATTATAAAGTCTAATTTACTTACCGACAGATCTCTGTAGTTATTAGAGTTACTTCCGGTTTTCCACCATTCTGGGTAGTTTTTATTATAAAGTCTAATTTACTTACCGACAGACCTCTGTAGTTATTAGAGTTACTTCCGGTTTTCCACCATTCTGGGTAGTTTTTATTATAAAGTCTAATTTACTTACCGACAGACCTCTGTAGTTATTAGAGTTACTTCCGGTTTTCAGCCATTCTGGGTAGTTTTTATTATAAAGTCTAATTTACTTACCGACTGATCTCTGTAGTTATTAGAGTTACTTCCGGTTTTCCGCCATTCTGGGTAGTTTTTATTATAAAGTCAAATTTACTTACCGACAGACCTCTGTAGTTATTAGAGTTACTTCCGGTTTTCCACCATTCTGGGTAGTTTTTATTATAAAGTCTAATTTGGTTACCCACAGACCTCTGTAGTTATTAGAGTTACTTCCGGTTTTCCACCATTCTGGGTAGTTTTTATTATAAAGTCTAATTTACTTACCGACAGACCTCTGTAGTTATTAGAGTTACTTCCGGTTTTCCACCATTCTCGGTAGTTTTTATTATAAAATCTAATTTACTTACCGACAGACCTCTGTAGTTATTAGAGTTACTTCCGGTTTTCCACCATTCTGGGTAGTTTTTATTATAAAGTCTAATTAACTTACCGACAGACCTCTGTAGTTATTAGCGTTACTTCCGGTTTTCCGGCATTCTGGGTAGTTTTTATTATAAAGTCTAATTTGCTTACCGACAGATCTCTGTAGTTATTACAGTTACTTCCGGTTTTCCGCCATTGTGGGTAGTTTTTATTATAAAGTCTAATTTACTTACCGACTGATCTCTGTAGTTATTAGAGTTACTTCCGGTTTTTCACCATTCTGGGTAGTTTTTATTATAAAGTCTAATTTACTTACCGACTGATCTCTGTAGTTATTAGAGTTACGTCCGGTTTTCCGCCATTCTGGGTAGTTTTTATTATAAAGTCAAATTTACTTACCGACAGACCTCTGTAGTTATTAGAGTTACTTCCAGTTTTCCGCCATTCTGGGTAGTTTTTATTATAAAGTCTAATTTACATACCGACAGACCTCTGTAGTTATTAGAGTTACTTCCGGTTTTCCACCATTCTGGGTAGTTTTTATTATAAAGTCTAATTTGCTTGCCCACAGACCTCTGTAGTTATTAGAGTTACTTCCGGTTTTCCACCATTCTGGGTAGTTTTTATTATAAAGTCTAATTTACTTACCGACAGATCTCTGTAGTTATTAGAGTTACTTCCGGTTTTCCGCCATTCTGGGTAGTTTTTATTATAAAGTCTAATTTACTTACCGACTGATCTCTGTAGTTATTAGAGTTACTTCCGGTTTTCCGCCATTCTGGGTAGTTTTTATTATAAAGTCAAATTTACTTACCGACAGACCTCTGTAGTTATTAGAGTTACTTCCGGTTTTCCACCATTCTGGGTAGTTTTTATTATAAAGTCTAATTTGGTTACCCACAGACCTCTGTAGTTATTAGAGTTACTTCCGGTTTTCCACCATTCTGGTTAGTTTTTATTATAAAGTCTAATTTACTTACCGACAGACCTCTGTAGTTATTAGAGTTACTTCCGGTTTTCCACCATTCTCGGTAGTTTTTATTATAAAGTCTAATTTACTTACCGACTGACCTCTGTAGTTATTAGAGTTACTTCCGGTTTTCCACCATTCTGGGTAGTTTTTATTATAAAGTCTAATTAACTTACCGACAGACCTCTGTAGTTATTAGAGTTACTTCCGGTTTTCCGGCATTCTGGGTAGTTTTTATTATAAAGTCTAATTTGCTTACCGACAGATCTCTGTAGTTATTACAGTTACTTCCGGTTTTCTGCCATTCTGGGTAGTTTTTATTATAAAGTCTAATTTACTTACCGACTGATCTCTGTAGCTATTAGAGTTACTTCCGGTTTTTCACCATTCTGGGTAGTTTTTATTATAAAGTCTAATTTACTTACCGACTGATCTCTGTAGTTATTAGAGTTACTTCCGGTTTTCTGCCATTCTGGGTAGTTTTTATTATAAAGTCTAATTTACTTACCGACTGATCTCTGTAGTTATTAGAGTTACTTCCGGTTTTCAGCCATTCTGGGTAGTTTTTATTATAAAGTCTAATTTACTTACCGACAGACCTCTGTAGTTATTAGAGTTACTTCCGGTTTTCCGCCATTCTGGGTAGTTTTTATTATAAAGTCTAATTTACTTACCGACAGACCTCTGTAGTTATTAGAGTTACTTCCGGTTTTCCACCATTCTGGGTAGTTTTTATTATAAAGTCTAATTTGCTTACCCACAGACCACTGTAGTTATTAGAGTTACTTCCGGTTTTCCACCATTCTGGGTAGTTTTTATTATAAAGTCTAATTTCCTTACCGACAGATCTCTGTTGTTATTAGAGTTACTTCCGGTTTTCCGTCATTCTGGGTAGTTTTTATTATAAAGTCTAATTTGCTTACCGTCTGATCTCTGTAGTTATTAGAGTTACTTCCGGTTTTCCACCATTCTGGGTAGTTTTTATTATAAAGTCTAATTTACTTACCGACAGACCACTGTAGTTATTAGAGTTACTTCCGGTTTTCCACCATTCTGGGTAGTTTTTATTATAAAGTCTAATTTTCTTACCGACAGACCTCTGTAGTTATTAGAGTTACTTCCTGTTTTCCGGCATTCTGGGTGGTTTTTATTATAAAATCTAATTTACTTACCGACAGACCTCTATAGTTATTAGAGTAACTTCCGGTTTTCCACCATTCTGGGTAGTTTTTATTATAAAGTCTAATTTACATACCGACAGACCTCTGTAGTTATTAGAGTTACTTCCGGTTTTTCACCACTCTGGGTAGTTTTTATTATAAAGTCTAATTTGCTTACCCACAGACATCGGTAGTTATTAGAGTTACTTCCGGTTTTTCACCATTCTGGGTAGTTTTTATTATAAAGTCTAATTTACTTACCGACAGACCTCTGTAGTTATTAGAGTTACTTCCGGTTTTCCGCCATTCTGGGTAGTTTTTATTATAAAGTCTAATTTGCTTACCGTCTGATCTCTGTAGTTATTAGAGTTACTTCCGGTTTTGCACCATTCTGGGTAGTTTTTATTATAAAGTCTAATTTACTTACCGACAGACCTCTGTAGTTATTTGAGTTACTTCCGGTTTTCCACCATTCTGGGTAGTTTTTATTATAAAGTCTAATTTGCTTACCCACAGACCTCTGTAGTTATTAGAGTTACTTCCGGTTTTCCGCCATTCTGGGTAGTTTTTATTATAAAGTCTAATTTACTTACCGACTGATCTCTGTAGTTATTAGAGTTACTTCCGGTTTTCAGGCATTCTGGGTAGTTTTTGTTATAAAGTCTAATTTACTTACCGACAGATCTCTGTAGTTATTAGAGTTACTTCCGGTTTTCCACCATTCTGGGTAGTTTTTATTATAAAGTCTAATTTACTTACCGACAGACCTCTGTAGTTATTAGAGTTACTTCCGGTTTTCCACCATTCTGGGTAGTTTTTATTATAAAGTCTAATTTACTTACCGACAGACCTCTGTAGTTATTAGAGTTACTTCCGGTTTTCTGCCATTCTGGATAGTTTTTATTATAAAGTCTAATTTACTTACCGACTGATCTCTGTAGTTATTAGAGTTACTTCCGCTTTTCCGCCATTCTGGGTAGTTTTTATTATAAAGTCAAATTTACTTACCGACAGACCTCTGTAGTTATTAGAGTTACTTCCGGTTTTCCACCATTCTGGGTAGTTTTTATTATAAAGTCTAATTTGGTTACCCACAGACCTCTGTAGTTATTAGAGTTACTTCCGGTTTTCCACCATTCTGGGTAGTTTTTATTATAAAGTCTAATTTACTTACCGACAGACCTCTGTAGTTATTAGAGTTACTTCCGGTTTTCCACCATTCTCGGTAGTTTTTATTATAAAATCTAATTTACTTACCGACAGACCTCTGTAGTTATTAGAGTTACTTCCGGTTTTCCACCATTCTGGGTAGTTTTTATTATAAAGTCTAATTAACTTACCGACAGACCTCTGTAGTTATTAGCGTTACTTCCGGTTTTCCGGCATTCTGGGTAGTTTTTATTATAAAGTCTAATTTGCTTACCGACAGATCTCTGTAGTTATTACAGTTACTTCCGGTTTTCTGCCATTCTGGGTAGTTTTTATTATAAAGACTAATTTACTTACCGACTGATCTCTGTAGTTATTAGAGTTACTTCCGGTTTTTCACAATTCTGGGTAGTTTTTATTATAAAGTCTAATTTACTTACCGACTGATCTCTGTAGTTATTAGAGTTACTTCCGGTTTTCTGCCATTCTGGGTAGTTTTTATTATAAAGTCTAATTTACTTACCGACTGATCTCTGTAGTTATTAGAGTTACTTCCGGTTTTCCGCCATTCTGGGTAGTTTTTATTATAAAGTCTAATTTACTTACCGACAGACCTCTGTAGTTATTAGAGTTACTTCCGGTTTTCCGCCATTCTGGGTAGTTTTTATTATAAAGTCTAATTTACTTACCGACAGACCTCTGTAGTTATTAGAGTTACTTCCGGTTTTCCACCATTCTGGGTAGTTTTTATTATAAAGTCTAATTTGCTTACCCACAGACCACTGTAGTTATTAGAGTTACTTCCGGTTTTCCACCATTCTGGGTAGTTTTTATTATAAAGTCTAATTTACTTACCGACAGATCTCTGTAGTTTTTAGAGTTACTTCCGGTTTTCCGCCATTCTGGGTAGTTTTTATTATAAAGTCTAATTTGCTTACCGTCTGATCTCTGTAGTTATTAGAGTTACTTCCGGTTTTCCACCATTCTGGGTAGTTTTTATCATAAAGTCTAATTTACTTACCGACAGACCTCTGTAGTTATTAGAGTTACTTCCGGTTTTCCACCATTCTGGGTAGTTTTTATTATAAAGTCTAATTTACTTACCGACAGACCTCTGTAGTTATTAGAGTTACTTCCGGTTTTCTGCCATTCTGGGTATTTTTTGTTATAAAGTCTAATTTACTTACCGACAGACCTCTGTAGTTATTAGAGTTACTTCCGGTTTTCCACCATTCTGGGTAGTTTTTATTATAAAGTCTAATTTGGTTACCCACAGACCTCTGTAGTTATTTATTAGAGTTACTTCCGGTTTTCCACCATTCTGGTTAGTTTTTATTATAAAGTCTAATTTACTTACCGACAGACCTCTGTAGTTATTAGAGTTATTTCTGGTTTTCCACCATTCTCGGTAGTTTTTATTATAAAGTCTAATTTACTTACCGACAGACCTCTGTAGTTATTAGAGTTACTTCCGGTTTTCCACCATTCTGGGTAGTTTTTATTATAAAGTCTAATTAACTTACCGACAGACCTCTGTAGTTATTAGAGTTACTTCCGGTTTTCCGGCACTCTGGGTAGTTTTTATTATAAAGTCTAATTTGCTTACCGACAGATCTCTGTAGTTATTACAGTTACTTCCGGATTTCTGCCATTCTGGGTAGTTTTTATTATAAAGTCTAATTTACTTACCGACTGATCTCTGTAGTTATTAGAGTTACTTCCGGTTTTCCACCATTCTGGGTAGTTTTTATTATAAAGTCTAATTTACTTACCGACAGACCTCTGTAGTTATTAGAGTTACTTCCGGTTTTCCGCCATTCTGGGTAGTTTTTATTATAAAGTCTAATTTGCTAACCGACAGATCTCTGTAGTTATTAGAGTTACTTCCGGTTTTCCACCATTCTGGGTAGTCTTTATTATAAAGTCTAATTTGCTTACCCACAGACCTCTGTAGTTATTAGAGTTACTTCCGGTTTTCCGCCATTCTGGGTAGTTTTTATTATAAAGTCTAATTTACTTACCGACAGATCTCTGTAGTTATTTGAGTTACTTCCGGTTTTCCGCCATTCTGGGTTGTTTTTATTATAAAATCTAATTTACTTATCCACAGACCTCTGTAGTTATTAGAGTTACTTCCGGTTTTCCGCCATTCTGGGTAGTTTTTATTATAAAGTCTAATTTACTGACCGACTGATCCCTGTAGTTATTAGAGTTACTTCCGGTTTTCCACCATTCTGGGTAGTTTTTATTATAAAGTCTAATTTACTTACCGTCTGATCTCTGTAGTTATTAGAGTTACTTCCGTTTTTCCACCATTCGGGGTAGTTTTTATTATAAAGTCTAATTTACTTACCGACTGATCTCTATAGTTATTAGAGTTACTTCCGGTTTTCCACCATTCTGGGTAGTTTTTATTATAAAGTCTAATTTACATACCGACAGACCTCTGTAGTTATTAGAGTTACTTCCGGTTTTTCACCACTCTGGGTAGTTTTTATTATAAAGTCTAATTTGCTTACCCACAGACATCGGTAGTTATTAGAGTTACTTCCGGTTTTTCACCATTCTGGGTAGTTTTTATTATAAAGTCTAATTTACTTACCGACAGACCTCTGTAGTTATTAGAGTTACTTCCGGTTTTCCGCCATTCTGGGTAGTTTTTATTATAAAGTCTAATTTGCTTACCGTCTGATCTCTGTACTTATTAGAGTTACTTCCGGTTTTCCACCATTCTGGGTAGTTTTTATTATAAAGTCTAATTTACTTACCGACAGACCTCTGTAGTTATTTGAGTTACTTCCGGTTTTCCACCATTCTGGGTAGTTTTTATTATAAAGTCTAATTTGCTTACCCACAGACCTCTGTAGTTATTAGAGTTACTTCCGGTTTTCCGCCATTCTGGGTAGTTTTTATTATAAAGTCTAATTTACTTTCCGACTGATCTCTGTAGTTATTAGAGTTACTTCCGGTTTTCAGGCATTCTGGGTAGTTTTTATTATAAAGTCTAATTTACTTACCGACTGATCTCTGTAGTTATTAGAGTTACTTCCGATTTTCCACCATTCTGGGTAGTTTTTATTATAAAGTCTAATTTACTTACCGACAGACCTCTGTAGTTATTAGAGTTACTTCCGGTTTTCCACCATTCTGGGTAGTTTTTATTATAAAGTCTAATTTAATTACCGACTGATCTCTGTAGTTATTAGAGTTACTTCCGGTTTTCCACCATTCTGGGTAGTTTTTATTATAAAGTCTAATTTACTTACCGACAGATCTCTGTAGTTATTAGAGTTACTTCCGGTTTTCCACCATTCTGGGTAGTTTTTATTATAAAGTCTAATTTACTTACCGACAGACCTCTGTAGTTATTAGAGTTACTTCCGGTTTTCCACCATTCTGGGTAGTTTTTATTATAAAGTCTAATTTACTTACCGACAGACCTCTGTAGTTATTAGAGTTACTTCCGGTTTTCAGCCATTCTGGGTAGTTTTTATTATAAAGTCTAATTTACTTACCGACTGATCTCTGTAGTTATTAGAGTTACTTCCGGTTTTCCGCCATTCTGGGTAGTTTTTATTATAAAGTCAAATTTACTTACCGACAGACCTCTGTAGTTATTAGAGTTACTTCCGGTTTTCCACCATTCTGGGTAGTTTTTATTATAAAGTCTAATTTGGTTACCCACAGACCTCTGTAGTTATTAGAGTTACTTCCGGTTTTCCACCATTCTGGGTAGTTTTTATTATAAAGTCTAATTTACTTACCGACAGACCTCTGTAGTTATTAGAGTTACTTCCGGTTTTCCACCATTCTCGGTAGTTTTTATTATAAAATCTAATTTACTTACCGACAGACCTCTGTAGTTATTAGAGTTACTTCCGGTTTTCCACCATTCAGGGTAGTTTTTATTATAAAGTCTAATTAACTTACCGACAGACCTCTGTAGTTATTAGCGTTACTTCCGGTTTTCAGCCATTCTGGGTAGTTTTTATTATAAAGTCTAATTTACTTACCGACTGATCTCTGTAGTTATTAGAGTTACTTCCGGTTTTCAGCCATTCTGGGTAGTTTTTATTATAAAGTCTAATTTACTTACCGACAGACCTCTGTAGTTATTAGAGTTACTTCCGGTTTTCCGCCATTCTGGGTAGTTTTTATTATAAAGTCTAATTTACTTACCGACAGACCTCTGTAGTTATTAGAGTTACTTCCGGTTTTCCACCATTCTGGGTAGTTTTTATTATAAAGTCTAATTTGCTTACCCACAGACCACTGTAGTTATTAGAGTTACTTCCGGTTTTCCACCATTCTGGGTAGTTTTTATTATAAAGTCTAATTTCCTTACCGACAGATCTCTGTAGTTATTAGAGTTACTTCCGGTTTTCCGTCATTCTGGGTAGTTTTTATTATAAAGTCTAATTTGCTTACCGTCTGATCTCTGTAGTTATTAGAGTTACTTCCGGTTTTCCACCATTCTGGGTAGTTTTTATTATAAAGTCTAATTTACTTACCGACAGACCACTGTAGTTATTAGAGTTACTTCCGGTTTTCCACCATTCTGGGTAGTTTTTATTATAAAGTCTAATTTTCTTACCGACAGACCTCTGTAGTTATTAGAGTTACTTCCTGTTTTCCGGCATTCTGGGTGGTTTTTATTATAAAATCTAATTTACTTACCGACAGACCTCTATAGTTATTAGAGTAACTTCCGGTTTTCCACCATTCTGGGTAGTTTTTATTATAAAGTCTAATTTACATACCGACAGACCTCTGTAGTTATTAGAGTTACTTCCGGTTTTTCACCACTCTGGGTAGTTTTTATTATAAAGTCTAATTTGCTTACCCACAGACATCGGTAGTTATTAGAGTTACTTCCGGTTTTTCACCATTCTGGGTAGTTTTTATTATAAAGTCTAATTTACTTACCGACAGACCTCTGTAGTTATTAGAGTTACTTCCGGTTTTCCGCCATTCTGGGTAGTTTTTATTATAAAGTCTAATTTGCTTACCGTCTGATCTCTGTAGTTATTAGAGTTACTTCCGGTTTTGCACCATTCTGGGTAGTTTTTATTATAAAGTCTAATTTACTTACCGACAGACCTCTGTAGTTATTTGAGTTACTTCCGGTTTTCCACCATTCTGGGTAGTTTTTATTATAAAGTCTAATTTGCTTACCCACAGACCTCTGTAGTTATTAGAGTTACTTCCGGTTTTCCGCCATTCTGGGTAGTTTTTATTATAAAGTCTAATTTACTTACCGACTGATCTCTGTAGTTATTAGAGTTACTTCCGGTTTTCAGGCATTCTGGGTAGTTTTTGTTATAAAGTCTAATTTACTTACCGACAGATCTCTGTAGTTATTAGAGTTACTTCCGGTTTTCCACCATTCTGGGTAGTTTTTATTATAAAGTCTAATTTACTTACCGACAGACCTCTGTAGTTATTAGAGTTACTTCCGGTTTTCCACCATTCTGGGTAGTTTTTATTATAAAGTCTAATTTACTTACCGACAGACCTCTGTAGTTATTAGAGTTACTTCCGGTTTTCTGCCATTCTGGATAGTTTTTATTATAAAGTCTAATTTACTTACCGACTGATCTCTGTAGTTATTAGAGTTACTTCCGGTTTTCCGCCATTCTGGGTAGTTTTTATTATAAAGTCAAATTTACTTACCGACAGACCTCTGTAGTTATTAGAGTTACTTCCGGTTTTCCACCATTCTGGGTAGTTTTTATTATAAAGTCTAATTTGGTTACCCACAGACCTCTGTAGTTATTAGAGTTACTTCCGGTTTTCCACCATTCTGGGTAGTTTTTATTATAAAGTCTAATTTACTTACCGACAGACCTCTGTAGTTATTAGAGTTACTTCCGGTTTTCCACCATTCTCGGTAGTTTTTATTATAAAATCTAATTTACTTACCGACAGACCTCTGTAGTTATTAGAGTTACTTCCGGTTTTCCACCATTCTGGGTAGTTTTTATTATAAAGTCTAATTAACTTACCGACAGACCTCTGTAGTTATTAGCGTTACTTCCGGTTTTCCGGCATTCTGGGTAGTTTTTATTATAAAGTCTAATTTGCTTACCGACAGATCTCTGTAGTTATTACAGTTACTTCCGGTTTTCTGCCATTCTGGGTAGTTTTTATTATAAAGACTAATTTACTTACCGACTGATCTCTGTAGTTATTAGAGTTACTTCCGGTTTTTCACCATTCTGGGTAGTTTTTATTATAAAGTCTAATTTACTTACCGACTGATCTCTGTAGTTATTAGAGTTACTTCCGGTTTTCTGCCATTCTGGGTAGTTTTTATTATAAAGTCTAATTTACTTACCGACTGATATCTGTAGTTATTAGAGTTACTTCCGGTTTTCCGCCATTCTGGGTAGTTTTTATTATAAAGTCTAATTTACTTACCGACAGACCTCTGTAGTTATTAGAGTTACTTCCGGTTTTCCGCCATTCTGGGTAGTTTTTATTATAAAGTCTAATTTACTTACCGACAGACCTCTGTAGTTATTAGAGTTACTTCCGGTTTTCCACCATTCTGGGTAGTTTTTATTATAAAGTCTAATTTGCTTACCCACAGACCACTGTAGTTATTAGAGTTACTTCCGGTTTTCCACCATTCTGGGTAGTTTTTATTATAAAGTCTAATTTACTTACCGACAAATCTCTGTAGTTATTAGAGTTACTTCCGGTTTTCCACCATTCTGGGTAGTTTTTATTATAAAGTCTAATTTACTTACCGACTGATCTCTGTAGTTATTAGAGTTACTTCCGGTTTTCCACCATTCTGGGTAGTTTTTATTATAAAGTCTAATTTACTGACCGACAGACCTCTGTAGTTATTAGAGTTACTTCCGGTTTTCCACCATTCTGGGTAGTTTTTATTATAAAGTCTAATTTAATTACCGACTGATCTCTGTATTTATTAGAGTTACTTCCGGTTTTCCACCATTCTGGGTAGTTTTTATTATAAAGTCTAATTTACTTACCGACAGATCTCTGTAGTTATTAGAGTTACTTCCGGTTTTCCACCATTCTGGGTAGTTTTTATCATAAAGTCTAATTTACTTACCGACAGACCTCTGTAGTTATTAGAGTTACTTCCGGTTTTCCACCATTCTGGGTAGTTTTTATTATAAAGTCTAATTTACTTACCGACAGACCTCTGTAGTTATTAGAGTTACTTCCGGTTTTCTGCCATTCTGGGTAGTTTTTATTATAAAGTCTAATTTACTTACCGACTGATCTCTGTAGTTATTAGAGTTACTTCCGGTTTTCCGCCATTCTGGGTAGTTTTTATTATAAAGTCAAATTTACTTACCGACAGACCTCTGTAGTTATTAGAGTTACTTCCGGTTTTCCACCATTCTGGGTAGTTTTTATTATAAAGTCTAATTTGGTTACCCACAGACCTCTGTAGTTATTAGAGTTACTTCCGGTTTTCCACCATTCTGGGTAGTTTTTATTATAAAGTCTAATTTACTTACCGACAGACCTCTGTAGTTATTAGAGTTACTTCCGGTTTTCCACCATTCTCGGTAGTTTTTATTATAAAATCTAATTTACTTACCGACAGACCTCAGTAGTTATTAGAGTTACTTCCGGTTTTCCACCATTCTGGGTAGTTTTTATTATAAAGTCTAATTAACTTACCGACAGACCTCTGTAGTTATTAGCGTTACTTCCGGTTTTCCGGCATTCTGGGTAGTTTTTATTATAAAGTCTAATTTGCTTACCGACAGATCTCTGTAGTTATTACAGTTACTTCCGGTTTTCTGCCATTCTGGGTAGTTTTTATTATAAAGTCTAATTTACTTACCGACTGATCTCTGTAGTTATTAGAGTTACTTCCGGTTTTTCACCATTCTGGGTAGTTTTTATTATAAAGTCTAATTTACTTACCGACTGATCTCTGTAGTTATTAGAGTTACTTCCGGTTTTCCGCCATTCTGGGTAGTTTTTATTATAAAGTCAAATTTACTTACCGACAGACCTCTGTAGTTATTAGAGTTACTTCCGGTTTTCCGCCATTCTGGGTAGTTTTTATTATAAAGTCTAATTTACATACCGACAGACCTCTGTAGTTATTAGAGTTACTTCCGGTTTTCCACCATTCTGGGTAGTTTTTATTATAAAGTCTAATTTGCTTGCCCACAGACCTCTGTAGTTATTAGAGTTACTTCCGGTTTTCCACCATTCTGGGTAGTTTTTATTATAAAGTCTAATTTACTTACCGACAGATCTCTGTAGTTATTAGAGTTACTTCCGGTTTTCCGCCATTCTGGGTAGTTTTTATTATAAAGTCTAATTTACTTACCGACTGATCTCTGTAGTTATTAGAGTTACTTCCGGTTTTCCGCCATTCTGGGTAGTTTTTATTATAAAGTCAAATTTACTTACCGACAGACCTCTGTAGTTATTAGAGTTACTTCCGGTTTTCCACCATTCTGGGTAGTTTTTATTATAAAGTCTAATTTGGTTACCCACAGACCTCTGTAGTTATTAGAGTTACTTCCGGTTTTCCACCATTCTGGTTAGTTTTTATTATAAAGTCTAATTTACTTACCGACAGACCTCTGTAGTTATTAGAGTTACTTCCGGTTTTCCACCATTCTCGGTAGTTTTTATTGTAAAGTCTAATTTACTTACCGACAGACCTCTGTAGTTATTAGAGTTACTTCCGGTTTTCCACCATTCTGGGTAGTTTTTATTATAAAGTCTAATTAACTTACCGACAGACCTCTGTAGTTATTAGAGTTACTTCCGGTTTTCCGGCATTCTGGGTAGTTTTTATTATAAAGTCTAATTTGCTTACCGACAGATCTCTGTAGTTATTACAGTTACTTCCGGTTTTCTGCCATTCTGGGTAGTTTTTATTATAAAGTCTAATTTACTTACCGACTGATCTCTGTAGTTATTAGAGTTACTTCCGGTTTTTCACCATTCTGGGTAGTTTTTATTATAAAGTCTAATTTACTTACCGACTGATCTCTGTAGTTATTAGAGTTACTTCCGGTTTTCTGCCATTCTGGGTAGTTTTTATTATAAAGTCTAATTTACTTACCGACTGATCTCTGTAGTTATTAGAGTTACTTCCGGTTTTCCGCCATTCTGGGTAGTTTTTATTATAAAGTCTAATTTACTTACCGACAGACCTCTGTAGTTATTAGAGTTACTTCCGGTTTTCCGCCATTCTGGGTAGTTTTTATTATAAAGTCAAATTTACTTACCGACAGACCTCTGTAGTTATTAGAGTTACTTCCGGTTTTCCACCATTCTGGGTAGTTTTTATTATAAAGTCTAATTTGGTTACCCACAGACCTCTGTAGTTATTAGAGTTACTTCCGGTTTTCCACCATTCTGGGTAGTTTTTATTATAAAGTCTAATTTACTTACCGACAGACCTCTGTAGTTATTAGAGTTACTTCCGGTTTTCCAATATTCTCGGTAGTTTTTATTATAAAATCTAATTTACTTACCGACAGACCTCTGTAGTTATTAGAGTTACTTCCGGTTTTCCACCATTCTGGGTAGTTTTTATTATAAAGTCTAATTAACTTACCGACAGACCTCTGTAGTTATTAGCGTTACTTCCGGTTTTCCGGCATTCTGGGTAGTTTTTATTATAAAGTCTAATTTGCTTACCGACAGATCTCTGTAGTTATTACAGTTACTTCCGGTTTTCTGCCATTCTGGGTAGTTTTTATTATAAAGTCTAATTTACTTACCGACTGATCTCTGTAGTTATTAGAGTTACTTCCGGTTTTTCACCATTCTGGGTAGTTTTTATTATAAAGTCTAATTTACTTACCGACTGATCTCTGTAGTTATTAGAGTTACTTCCGGTTTTCCGCCATTCTGGGTAGTTTTTATTATAAAGTCAAATTTACTTACCGACAGACCTCTGTAGTTATTAGAGTTACTTCCGGTTTTCCGCCATTCTGGGTAGTTTTTATTATAAAGTCTAATTTACATACCGACAGACCTCTGTAGTTATTAGAGTTACTTCCGGTTTTCCACCATTCTGGGTAGTTTTTATTATAAAGTCTAATTTGCTTGCCCACAGACCTCTGTAGTTATTAGAGTTACTTCCGGTTTTCCACCATTCTGGGTAGTTTTTATTATAAAGTCTAATTTACTTACCGACAGATCTCTGTAGTTATTAGAGTTACTTCCGGTTTTCCGCCATTCTGGGTAGTTTTTATTATAAAGTCTAATTTACTTACCGACTGATCTCTGTAGTTATTAGAGTTACTTCCGGTTTTCCGCCATTCTGGGTAGTTTTTATTATAAAGTCAAATTTACTTACCGACAGACCTCTGTAGTTATTAGAGTTACTTCCGGTTTTCCACCATTCTGGGTAGTTTTTATTATAAAGTCTAATTTGGTTACCCACAGACCTCTGTAGTTATTAGAGTTACTTCCGGTTTTCCACCATTCTGGTTAGTTTTTATTATAAAGTCTAATTTACTTACCGACAGACCTCTGTAGTTATTAGAGTTACTTCCGGTTTTCCACCATTCTCGGTAGTTTTTATTATAAAGTCTAATTTACTTACCGACAGACCTCTGTAGTTATTAGAGTTACTTCCGGTTTTCCACCATTCTGGGTAGTTTTTATTATAAAGTCTAATTAACTTACCGACAGACCTCTGTAGTTATTAGAGTTACTTCCGGTTTTCCGGCATTCTGGGTAGTTTTTATTATAAAGTCTAATTTGCTTACCGACAGATCTCTGTAGTTATTACAGTTACTTCCGGTTTTCTGCCATTCTGGGTAGTTTTTATTATAAAGTCTAATTTACTTACCGACTGATCTCTGTAGTTATTAGAGTTACTTCCGGTTTTTCACCATTCTGGGTAGTTTTTATTATAAAGTCTAATTTACTTACCGACTGATCTCTGTAGTTATTAGAGTTACTTCCGGTTTTCTGCCATTCTGGGTAGTTTTTATTATAAAGTCTAATTTACTTACCGACTGATCTCTGTAGTTATTAGAGTTACTTCCGGTTTTCCGCCATTCTGGGTAGTTTTTATTATAAAGTCTAATTTACTTACCGACAGACCTCTGTAGTTATTAGAGTTACTTCCGGTTTTCCGCCATTCTGGGTAGTTTTTATTATAAAGTCTAATTTACTTACCGACAGACCTCTGTAGTTATTAGAGTTACTTCCGGTTTTCCACCATTCTGGGTAGTTTTTATTATAAAGTCTAATTTGCTTACCCACAGACCACTGTAGTTATTAGAGTTACTTCCGGTTTTCCACCATTCTGGGTAGTTTTTATTATAAAGTCTAATTTCCTTACCGACAGATCTCTGTAGTTATTAGAGTTACTTCCGGTTTTCCGTCATTCTGGGTAGTTTTTATTATAAAGTCTAATTTGCTTACCGTCTGATCTCTGTAGTTATTAGAGTTACTTCCGGTTTTCCACCATTCTGGGTAGTTTTTATTATAAAGTCTAATTTACTTACCGACAGACCTCTGTAGTTATTAGAGTTACTTCCGGTTTTCCACCATTCTGGGTAGTTTTTATTATAAAGTCTAATTTGCTTACCCACAGACCTCTGTAGTTATTAGAGTTTCTTCCGGTTTTCCACCATTCTGGGTTGTTTTTATTATAAAGTCTAATTTACTTACCGACAGATCTCTGTAGTTTTTAGAGTTACTTCCGGTTTTCCGCCATTCTGGGTAGTTTTTATTATAAAGTCTAATTTGCTTACCGTCTGATCTCTGTAGTTATTAGAGTTACTTCCGGTTTTCCACCATTCTGGGTAGTTTTTATCATAAAGTCTAATTTACTTACCGACAGACCTCTGTAGTTATTAGAGTTACTTCCGGTTTTCCACCATTCTGGGTAATTTTTATTATAAAGTCTAATTTACTTACCGACAGACCTCTGTAGTTATTAGAGTTACTTCCGGTTTTCTGCCATTCTGGGTATTTTTTGTTATAAAGTCTAATTTACTTACTGACAGATCTCTGTAGTTATTAGAGTTACTTCCGGTTTTCCACCATTCTCGGTAGTTTTTATTATAAAGTCTAATTAACTTACCGACAGACCTCTGTAGTTATTAGAGTTACTTCCGGTTTTCCAGCTTTCTGGGTAGTTTTTATTATAAAGTCTAATTTGCTTACCGACAGATCTCTGTAGTTATTACAGTTACTTCCGGTTTTCTGCCATTCTGGGTAGTTTTTATTATAGAGTCTAATTTACTTACCGACTGATCTCTGTAGTTATTAGAGTTACTTCCGGTTTTCCACCATTCTGGGTAGTTTTTATTATAAAGTCTAATTTACTTACCGAGAGATCTCTGTAGTTATTAGAGTTACTTCCGGTTTTCCGCCATTCTGGGTTGTTTTTATTATAAAATCTAATTTACTTATCCACAGACCTCGGTAGTTATTAGAGTTACTTCCGGTTTTCCGCCATTCTGGGTAGTTTTTATTATAAAGTCTAATTTACTGACCGACTGATCCCTGTAGTTATTAGAGTTACTTCCGGTTTTCCACCATTCTGGGTAGTTTTTATTATAAAGTCTAATTTACTTACCGTCTGATCTCTGTAGTTATTAGAGTTACTTCCGTTTTTCCACCATTCGGGGTAGTTTTTATTATAAAGTCTAATTTACTTACCGACTGATCTCTATAGTTATTAGAGTAACTTCCGGTTTTCCACCATTCTGGGTAGTTTTTATTATAAAGTCTAATTTACATACCGACAGACCTCTGTAGTTATTAGAGTTACTTCCGGTTTTTCACCACTCTGGGTAGTTTTTATTATAAAGTCTAATTTGCTTACCCACAGACATCGGTAGTTATTAGAGTTACTTCCGGTTTTTCACCATTCTGGGTAGTTTTTATTATAAAGTCTAATTTACTTACCGACAGACCTCTGTAGTTATTAGAGTTACTTCCGGTTTTCCGCCATTCTGGGTAGTTTTTATTATAAAGTCTAATTTGCTTACCGTCTGATCTCTGTAGTTATTAGAGTTACTTCCGGTTTTCCACCATTCTGGGTAGTTTTTATTATAAAGTCTAATTTACTTACCGACAGACCTCTGTAGTTATTTGAGTTACTTCCGGTTTTCCACCATTCTGGGTAGTTTTTATTATAAAGTCTAATTTGCTTACCCACAGACCTCTGTAGTTATTAGAGTTACTTCCGGTTTTCCGCCATTCTGGGTAGTTTTTATTATAAAGTCTAATTTACTTACCGACTGATCTCTGTAGTTATTAGAGTTACTTCCGGTTTTCAGGCATTCTGGGTAGTTTTTATTATAAAGTCTAATTTACTTACCGACTGATCTCTGTAGTTATTAGAGTTACTTCCGGTTTTCCACCATTCTGGGTAGTTTTTATTATAAAGTCTAATTTACTTACCGACAGACCTCTGTAGTTATTAGAGTTACTTCCGGTTTTCCACCATTCTGGGTAGTTTTTATTATAAAGTCTAACTTAATTACCGACTGATCTCTGTATTTATAAGAGTTACTTCCGGTTTTCCACCATTCTGGGTAGTTTTTATTATAAAGTCTAATTTACTTACCGACAGATCTCTGTAGTTATTAGAGTTACTTCCGGTTTTCCACCATTCTGGGTAGTTTTTATTATAAAGTCTAATTTACTTACCGACAGACCTCTGTAGTTATTAGAGTTACTTCCGGTTTTCCACCATTCTGGGTAGTTTTTATTATAAAGTCTAATTTACTTACCGACAGACCTCTGTAGTTATTAGAGTTACTTCCGGTTTTCTGCCATTCTGGGTAGTTTTTATTATAAAGTCTAATTTACTTACCGACTGATCTCTGTAGTTATTAGCGTTACTTCCGGTTTTCCGCCATTCTGGGTAGTTTTTATTATAAAGTCAAATTTACTTACCGACAGACCTCTGTAGTTATTAGAGTTACTTCCGGTTTTCCACCATTCTGGGTAGTTTTTATTATAAAGTCTAATTTGGTTACCCACAGACCTCTGTAGTTATTAGAGTTACTTCCGGTTTTCCACCATTCTGGGTAGTTTTTATTATAAAGTCTAATTTACTTACCGACAGACCTCTGTAGTTATTAGAGTTACTTCCGGTTTTCCACCATTCTCGGTAGTTTTTATTATAAAATCTAATTTACTTACCGACAGACCTCTGTAGTTATTAGAGTTACTTCCGGTTTTCCACCATTCTGGGTAGTTTTTATTATAAAGTCTAATTAACTTACCGACAGACCTCTGTAGTTATTAGCGTTACTTCCGGTTTTCCGGCATTCTGGGTAGTTTTTATTATAAAGTCTAATTTGCTTACCGACAGATCTCTGTAGTTATTACAGTTACTTCCGGTTTTCTGCCATTCTGGGTAGTTTTTATTATAAAGTCTAATTTACTTACCGACTGATCTCTGTAGTTATTAGAGTTACTTCCGGTTTTTCACCATTCTGGGTAGTTTTTATTATAAAGTCTAATTTACTTACCGACTGATCTCTGTAGTTATTAGAGTTACTTCCGGTTTTCTGCCATTCTGGGTAGTTTTTATTATAAAGTCTAATTTACTTACCGACTGATCTCTGTAGTTATTAGAGTTACTTCCGGTTTTCCGCCATTCTGGGTAGTTTTTATTATAAAGTCTAATTTACTTACCGACAGACCTCTGTAGTTATTAGAGTTACTTCCGGTTTTCCGCCATTCTGGGTAGTTTTTATTATAAAGTCTAATTTACTTACCGACAGACCTCTGTAGTTATTAGAGTTACTTCCGGTTTTCCACCATTCTGGGTAGTTTTTATTATAAAGTCTAATTTGCTTACCCACAGACCACTGTAGTTATTAGAGTTACTTCCGGTTTTCCACCATTCTGGGTAGTTTTTATTATAAAGTCTAATTTCCTTACCGACAGATCTCTGTAGTTATTAGAGTTACTTCCGGTTTTCCGTCATTCTGGGTAGTTTTTATTATAAAGTCTAATTTGCTTACCGTCTGATCTCTGTAGTTATTGGAGTTACTTCCGGTTTTCCACCATTCTGGGTAGTTTTTATTATAAAGTCTAATTTACTTACCGACAGACCACTGTAGTTATTAGAGTTACTTCCGGTTTTCCACCATTCTGGGTAGTTTTTATTATAAAGTCTAATTTACTTACCGACAGACCTCTGTAGTTATTAGAGTTACTTCCTGTTTTCCAGCATTCTGGGTGGTTTTTATTATAAAATCTAATTTACTTACCGACAGACCTCTGTAGTTATTAGAGTTACTTCCGGTTTTCCACCATTCTCGGTAGTTTTTATTGTAAAGTCTAATTTACTTACCGACAGACCTCTGTAGTTATTAGAGTTACTTCCGGTTTTCCACCATTCTGGGTAGTTTTTATTATAAAGTCTAATTAACTTACCGACAGACCTCTGTAGTTATTAGAGTTACTTCCGGTTTTCCGGCATTCTGGGTAGTTTTTATTATAAAGTCTAATTTGCTTACCGACAGATCTCTGTAGTTATTACAGTTACTTCCGGTTTTCTGCCATTCTGGGTAGTTTTTATTATAAAGTCTAATTTACTTACCGACTGATCTCTGTAGTTATTAGAGTTACTTCCGGTTTTTCACCATTCTGGGTAGTTTTTATTATAAAGTCTAATTTACTTACCGACTGATCTCTGTAGTTATTAGAGTTACTTCCGGTTTTCTGCCATTCTGGGTAGTTTTTATTATAAAGTCTAATTTACTTACCGACTGATCTCTGTAGTTATTAGAGTTACTTCCGGTTTTCCCCCATTCTGGGTAGTTTTTATTATAAAGTCTAATTTACTTACCGACAGACCTCTGTAGTTATTAGAGTTACTTCCGGTTTTCCGCCATTCTGGGTAGTTTTTATTATAAAGTCAAATTTACTTACCGACAGACCTCTGTAGTTATTAGAGTTACTTCCGGTTTTCCACCATTCTGGGTAGTTTTTATTATAAAGTCTAATTTGGTTACCCACAGACCTCTGTAGTTATTAGAGTTACTTCCGGTTTTCCACCATTCTGGGTAGTTTTTATTATAAAGTCTAATTTACTTACCGACAGACCTCTGTAGTTATTAGAGTTACTTCCGGTTTTCCAATATTCTCGGTAGTTTTTATTATAAAATCTAATTTACTTACCGACAGACCTCTGTAGTTATTAGAGTTACTTCCGGTTTTCCACCATTCTGGGTAGTTTTTATTATAAAGTCTAATTAACTTACCGACAGACCTCTGTAGTTATTAGCGTTACTTCCGGTTTTCCGGCATTCTGGGTAGTTTTTATTATAAAGTCTAATTTGCTTACCGACAGATCTCTGTAGTTATTACAGTTACTTCCGGTTTTCTGCCATTCTGGGTAGTTTTTATTATAAAGTCTAATTTACTTACCGACTGATCTCTGTAGTTATTAGAGTTACTTCCGGTTTTTCACCATTCTGGGTAGTTTTTATTATAAAGTCTAATTTACTTACCGACTGATCTCTGTAGTTATTAGAGTTACTTCCGGTTTTCCGCCATTCTGGGTAGTTTTTATTATAAAGTCAAATTTACTTACCGACAGACCTCTGTAGTTATTAGAGTTACTTCCGGTTTTCCGCCATTCTGGGTAGTTTTTATTATAAAGTCTAATTTACATACCGACAGACCTCTGTAGTTATTAGAGTTACTTCCGGTTTTCCACCATTCTGGGTAGTTTTTATTATAAAGTCTAATTTGCTTGCCCACAGACCTCTGTAGTTATTAGAGTTACTTCCGGTTTTCCACCATTCTGGGTAGTTTTTATTATAAAGTCTAATTTACTTACCGACAGATCTCTGTAGTTATTAGAGTTACTTCCGGTTTTCCGCCATTCTGGGTAGTTTTTATTATAAAGTCTAATTTACTTACCGACTGATCTCTGTAGTTATTAGAGTTACTTCCGGTTTTCCGCCATTCTGGGTAGTTTTTATTATAAAGTCAAATTTACTTACCGACAGACCTCTGTAGTTATTAGAGTTACTTCCGGTTTTCCACCATTCTGGGTAGTTTTTATTATAAAGTCTAATTTGGTTACCCACAGACCTCTGTAGTTATTAGAGTTACTTCCGGTTTTCCACCATTCTGGTTAGTTTTTATTATAAAGTCTAATTTACTTACCGACAGACCTCTGTAGTTATTAGAGTTACTTCCGGTTTTCCACCATTCTCGGTAGTTTTTATTATAAAGTCTAATTTACTTACCGACAGACCTCTGTAGTTATTAGAGTTACTTCCGGTTTTCCACCATTCTGGGTAGTTTTTATTATAAAGTCTAATTAACTTACCGACAGACCTCTGTAGTTATTAGAGTTACTTCCGGTTTTCCGGCATTCTGGGTAGTTTTTATTATAAAGTCTAATTTGCTTACCGACAGATCTCTGTAGTTATTACAGTTACTTCCGGTTTTCTGCCATTCTGGGTAGTTTTTATTATAAAGTCTAATTTACTTACCGACTGATCTCTGTAGTTATTAGAGTTACTTCCGGTTTTTCACCATTCTGGGTAGTTTTTATTATAAAGTCTAATTTACTTACCGACTGATCTCTGTAGTTATTAGAGTTACTTCCGGTTTTCTGCCATTCTGGGTAGTTTTTATTATAAAGTCTAATTTACTTACCGACTGATCTCTGTAGTTATTAGAGTTACTTCCGGTTTTCCGCCATTCTGGGTAGTTTTTATTATAAAGTCTAATTTACTTACCGACAGACCTCTGTAGTTATTAGAGTTACTTCCGGTTTTCCGCCATTCTGGGTAGTTTTTATTATAAAGTCTAATTTACTTACCGACAGACCTCTGTAGTTATTAGAGTTACTTCCGGTTTTCCACCATTCTGGGTAGTTTTTATTATAAAGTCTAATTTGCTTACCCACAGACCACTGTAGTTATTAGAGTTACTTCCGGTTTTCCACCATTCTGGGTAGTTTTTATTATAAAGTCTAATTTCCTTACCGACAGATCTCTGTAGTTATTAGAGTTACCTCCGGTTTTCCGTCATTCTGGGTAGTTTTTATTATAAAGTCTAATTTGCTTACCGTCTGATCTCTGTAGTTATTAGAGTTACTTCCGGTTTTCCACCATTCTGGGTAGTTTTTATTATAAAGTCTAATTTACTTACCGACAGACCTCTGTAGTTATTAGAGTTACTTCCGGTTTTCCACCATTCTGGGTAGTTTTTATTATAAAGTCTAATTTGCTTACCCACAGACCTCTGTAGTTATTAGAGTTACTTCCGGTTTTCCACCATTCTGGGTTGTTTTTATTATAAAGTCTAATTTACTTACCGACAGATCTCTGTAGTTTTTAGAGTTACTTCCGGTTTTCCGCCATTCTGGGTAGTTTTTATTATAAAGTCTAATTTGCTTACCGTCTGATCTCTGTAGTTATTAGAGTTACTTCCGGTTTTCCACCATTCTGGGTAGTTTTTATCATAAAGTCTAATTTACTTACCGACAGACCTCTGTAGTTATTAGAGTTACTTCCGGTTTTCCACCATTCTGGGTAATTTTTATTATAAAGTCTAATTTACTTACCGACAGACCTCTGTAGTTATTAGAGTTACTTCCGGTTTTCTGCCATTCTGGGTATTTTTTGTTATAAAGTCTAATTTACTTACTGACAGATCTCTGTAGTTATTAGAGTTACTTCCGGTTTTCCACCATTCTCGGTAGTTTTTATTATAAAGTCTAATTAACTTACCGACAGACCTCTGTAGTTATTAGAGTTACTTCCGGTTTTCCAGCTTTCTGGGTAGTTTTTATTATAAAGTCTAATTTGCTTACCGACAGATCTCTGTAGTTATTACAGTTACTTCCGGTTTTCTGCCATTCTGGGTAGTTTTTATTATAGAGTCTAATTTACTTACCGACTGATCTCTGTAGTTATTAGAGTTACTTCCGGTTTTCCACCATTCTGGGTAGTTTTTATTATAAAGTCTAATTTACTTACCGAGAGATCTCTGTAGTTATTAGAGTTACTTCCGGTTTTCCGCCATTCTGGGTTGTTTTTATTATAAAATCTAATTTACTTATCCACAGACCTCGGTAGTTATTAGAGTTACTTCCGGTTTTCCGCCATTCTGGGTAGTTTTTATTATAAAGTCTAATTTACTGACCGACTGATCCCTGTAGTTATTAGAGTTACTTCCGGTTTTCCACCATTCTGGGTAGTTTTTATTATAAAGTCTAATTTACTTACCGTCTGATCTCTGTAGTTATTAGAGTTACTTCCGTTTTTCCACCATTCGGGGTAGTTTTTATTATAAAGTCTAATTTACTTACCGACTGATCTCTATAGTTATTAGAGTAACTTCCGGTTTTCCACCATTCTGGGTAGTTTTTATTATAAAGTCTAATTTACATACCGACAGACCTCTGTAGTTATTAGAGTTACTTCCGGTTTTTCACCACTCTGGGTAGTTTTTATTATAAAGTCTAATTTGCTTACCCACAGACATCGGTAGTTATTAGAGTTACTTCCGGTTTTTCACCATTCTGGGTACTTTTTATTATAAAGTCTAATTTACTTACCGACAGACCTCTGTAGTTATTAGAGTTACTTCCGGTTTTCCGCCATTCTGGGTAGTTTTTATTATAAAGTCTAATTTGCTTACCGTCTGATCTCTGTAGTTATTAGAGTTACTTCCGGTTTTCCACCATTCTGGGTAGTTTTTATTATAAAGTCTAATTTACTTACCGACAGACCTCTGTAGTTATTTGAGTTACTTCCGGTTTTCCACCATTCTGGGTAGTTTTTATTATAAAGTCTAATTTGCTTACCCACAGACCTCTGTAGTTATTAGAGTTACTTCCGGTTTTCCGCCATTCTGGGTAGTTTTTATTATAAAGTCTAATTTACTTACCGACTGATCTCTGTAGTTATTAGAGTTACTTCCGGTTTTCAGGCATTCTGGGTAGTTTTTATTATAAAGTCTAATTTACTTACCGACTGATCTCTGTAGTTATTAGAGTTACTTCCGGTTTTCCACCATTCTGGGTAGTTTTTATTATAAAGTCTAATTTACTTACCGACAGACCTCTGTAGTTATTAGAGTTACTTCCGGTTTTCCACCATTCTGGGTAGTTTTTATTATAAAGTCTAACTTAATTACCGACTGATCTCTGTATTTATTAGAGTTACTTCCGGTTTTCCACCATTCTGGGTAGTTTTTATTATAAAGTCTAATTTACTTACCGACAGATCTCTGTAGTTATTAGAGTTACTTCCGGTTTTCCACCATTCTGGGTAGTTTTTATTATAAAGTCTAATTTACTTACCGACAGACCTCTGTAGTTATTAGAGTTACTTCCGGTTTTCCACCATTCTGGGTAGTTTTTATTATAAAGTCTAATTTACTTACCGACAGACCTCTGTAGTTATTAGAGTTACTTCCGGTTTTCTGCCATTCTGGGTAGTTTTTATTATAAAGTCTAATTTACTTACCGACTGATCTCTGTAGTTATTAGCGTTACTTCCGGTTTTCCGCCATTCTGGGTAGTTTTTATTATAAAGTCAAATTTACTTACCGACAGACCTCTGTAGTTATTAGAGTTACTTCCGGTTTTCCACCATTCTGGGTAGTTTTTATTATAAAGTCTAATTTGGTTACCCACAGACCTCTGTAGTTATTAGAGTTACTTCCGGTTTTCCACCATTCTGGGTAGTTTTTATTATAAAGTCTAATTTACTTACCGACAGACCTCTGTAGTTATTAGAGTTACTTCCGGTTTTCCACCATTCTCGGTAGTTTTTATTATAAAATCTAATTTACTTACCGACAGACCTCTGTAGTTATTAGAGTTACTTCCGGTTTTCCACCATTCTGGGTAGTTTTTATTATAAAGTCTAATTAACTTACCGACAGACCTCTGTAGTTATTAGCGTTACTTCCGGTTTTCCGGCATTCTGGGTAGTTTTTATTATAAAGTCTAATTTGCTTACCGACAGATCTCTGTAGTTATTACAGTTACTTCCGGTTTTCTGCCATTCTGGGTAGTTTTTATTATAAAGTCTAATTTACTTACCGACTGATCTCTGTAGTTATTAGAGTTACTTCCGGTTTTTCACCATTCTGGGTAGTTTTTATTATAAAGTCTAATTTACTTACCGACTGATCTCTGTAGTTATTAGAGTTACTTCCGGTTTTCTGCCATTCTGGGTAGTTTTTATTATAAAGTCTAATTTACTTACCGACTGATCTCTGTAGTTATTAGAGTTACTTCCGGTTTTCCGCCATTCTGGGTAGTTTTTATTATAAAGTCTAATTTACTTACCGACAGACCTCTGTAGTTATTAGAGTTACTTCCGGTTTTCCGCCATTCTGGGTAGTTTTTATTATAAAGTCTAATTTACTTACCGACAGACCTCTGTAGTTATTAGAGTTACTTCCAGTTTTCCACCATTCTGGGTAGTTTTTATTATAAAGTCTAATTTGCTTACCCACAGACCACTGTAGTTATTAGAGTTACTTCCGGTTTTCCACCATTCTGGGTAGTTTTTATTATAAAGTCTAATTTCCTTACCGACAGATCTCTGTAGTTATTAGAGTTACTTCCGGTTTTCCGTCATTCTGGGTAGTTTTTATTATAAAGTCTAATTTGCTTACCGTCTGATCTCTGTAGTTATTAGAGTTACTTCCGGTTTTCCACCATTCTGGGTAGTTTTTATTATAAAGTCTAATTTACTTACCGACAGACCACTGTAGTTATTAGAGTTACTTCCGGTTTTCCACCATTCTGGGTAGTTTTTATTATAAAGTCTAATTTACTTACCGACAGACCTCTGTAGTTATTAGAGTTACTTCCTGTTTTCCAGCATTCTGGGTGGTTTTTATTATAAAATCTAATTTACTTACTGACAGACCTCTGTAGTTATTAGAGTTACTTCCGGTTTTCCACCATTCTGGGTAGTTTTTATTATAAAGTCTAATTTACTTACCGACAGACCTCTGTAGTTATTAGAGTTACTTCCGGTTTTCTGCCATTCTGGGTATTTTTTGTTATAAAGTCTAATTTACTTACTGACAGCTCTCTGTAGTTATTAGAGTTACTTCCGGTTTTCTGCCATTCTGGGTAGTTTTTATTATAAAGTCTAATTTACTTACCGACAGACCTCTATAGTTATTAGAGTTACTTCCGGTTTTCCATCATTCTGGGTAGTTTTTATTATAAAGTCTAATTTGCTTACCCACAGACCTCTGTAGTTATTAGAGTTACTTCCGGTTTTCCACCATTCTGGTTAGTTTTTATTATAAAGTCTAATTAACTTACCGACAGACCTCTGTAGTTATTAGAGTTACTTCCGGTTTTCCGGCATTCTGGGTAGTTTTTATTATAAAGTCTAATTTGCTTACCGACAGATCTCTGTAGTTATTAGAGTTACTTCCGGTTTTCTGCCATTCTGGGTAGTTTTTATTATAAAGTCTAATTTCCTTACCGACTGATCTCTGTAGTTATTAGAGTTACTTCCGGTTTTCCACCATTCTGGGTAGTTTTTATTATAAAGTCTAATTTACTTACCGACTGATCTCTGTAGTTATTAGAGTTACTTCCGGTTTTCTGCCATTCTGGGTAGTTTTTATTATAAAGTCTAATTTACTTACCGACGGATCTCTGTAGTTATTAGAGTTACTTCCGGTTTTCCGCCATTCTGGGTAGTTTTTATTATAAAGTCTAATTTACTTACCGACAGACCTCTGTAGTTATTAGAGTTACTTCCGGTTTTCCGCCATTCTGGGTAGTTTTTATTATAAAGTCTAATTTACTTACCGACAGACCTCTGTAGTTATTAGAGTTACTTCCGGTTTTCCACCATTCTGGGTAGTTTTTATTATAAAGTCTAATTTGCTTACCCACAGACCTCTGTAGTTATTAGAGTTACTTCCGGTTTTCCACCATTCTGGGTTGTTTTTATTATAAAGTCTAATTTACTTACCGACAGATCTCTGTAGTTTTTAGAGTTACTTCCGGTTTTCCGCCATTCTGGGTAGTTTTTATTATAAAGTCTAATTTGCTTACCGTCTGATCTCTGTAGTTATTAGAGTTACTTCCGGTTTTCCACCATTCTGGGTAGTTTTTATCATAAAGTCTAATTTACTTACCGACAGACCTCTGTAGTTATTAGAGTTACTTCCGGTTTTCCACCATTCTGGGTAGTTTTTATTATAAAGTCTAATTTACTTACCGACAGACCTCTGTAGTTATTAGAGTTACTTCCGGTTTTCTGCCATTCTGGGTATTTTTTGTTATAAAGTCTAATTTACTTACTGACAGATCTCTGTAGTTATTAGAGTTACTTCCGGTTTTCCACCATTCTCGGTAGTTTTTATTATAAAGTCTAATTAACTTACCGACAGACCTCTGTAGTTATTAGAGTTACTTCCGGTTTTCCGGCTTTCTGGGTAGTTTTTATTATAAAGTCTAATTTGCTTACCGACAGATCTCTGTAGTTATTACAGTTACTTCCGGTTTTCCGCCATTCTGGGTAGTTTTTATTATAAAGTCTAATTTACTTACCGACAGACCTCTGTAGTTATTAGAGTTACTTCCGGTTTTCCACCATTCTGGGTAGTTTTTATTATAAAGTCTAATTTGCTTACCCACAGACCACTGTAGTTATTAGAGTTACTTCCGGTTTTCCACCATTCTGGGTAGTTTTTATTATAAAGTCTAATTTCCTTACCGACAGATCTCTGTAGTTATTAGAGTTACTTCCGGTTTTCCGTCATTCTGGGTAGTTTTTATTTTAAAGTCTAATTTGCTTACCGTCTGATCTCTGTAGTTATTAGAGTTACTTCCGGTTTTCCACCATTCTGGGTAGTTTTTATTATAAAGTCTAATTTACTTACCGACAGGCCACTGTAGTTATTAGAGTTACTTCCGGTTTTCCACCATTCTGGGTAGTTTTTATTATAAAGTCTAATTTGCTTACCGACAGATCTCTGTAGTTATTAGAGTTACTTCCGGTTTTCTGCCATTCTGGGTAGTTTTTATTATAAAGTCTAATTTCCTTACCGACTGATCTCTGTAGTTATTAGAGTTACTTCCGGTTTTCCACCATTCGGGGTAGTTTTTATTATAAAGTCTAATTTACTTACCGACTGATCTCTATAGTTATTAGAGTAACTTCCGGTTTTCCACCATTCTGGGTAGTTTTTATTATAAAGTCTAATTTACATACCGACAGACCTCTGTAGTTATTAGAGTTACTTCCGGTTTTTCACCACTCTGGGTAGTTTTTATTATAAAGTCTAATTTGCTTACCCACAGACATCGGTAGTTATTAGAGTTACTTCCGGTTTTTCACCATTCTGGGTAGTTTTTATTATAAAGTCTAATTTACTTACCGACAGACCTCTGTAGTTATTAGAGTTACTTCCGGTTTTCCGCCATTCTGGGTAGTTTTTATTATAAAGTCTAATTTGCTTACCGTCTGATCTCTGTAGTTATTAGAGTTACTTCCGGTTTTCCACCATTCTGGGTAGTTTTTATTATAAAGTCTAATTTACTTACCGACAGACCTCTGTAGTTATTTGAGTTACTTCCGGTTTTCCACCATTCTGGGTAGTTTTTATTATAAAGTCTAATTTGCTTACCCACAGACCTCTGTAGTTATTAGAGTTACTTCCGGTTTTCCGCCATTCTGGGTAGTTTTTATTATAAAGTCTAATTTACTTACCGACTGATCTCTGTAGTTATTAGAGTTACTTCCGGTTTTCAGGCATTCTGGGTAGTTTTTATTATAAAGTCTAATTTACTTACCGACTGATCTCTGTAGTTATTAGAGTTACTTCCGGTTTTCCACCATTCTGGGTAGTTTTTATTATAAAGTCTAATTTACTTACCGACAGACCTCTGTAGTTATTAGAGTTACTTCCGGTTTTCCACCATTCTGGGTAGTTTTTATTATAAAGTCTAACTTAATTACCGACTGATCTCTGTATTTATTAGAGTTACTTCCGGTTTTCCACCATTCTGGGTAGTTTTTATTATAAAGTCTAATTTACTTACCGACAGATCTCTGTACTTATTAGAGTTACTTCCGGTTTTCCACCATTCTGGGTAGTTTTTATTATAAAGTCTAATTTACTTACCGACAGACCTCTGTAGTTATTAGAGTTACTTCCGGTTTTCCACCATTCTGGGTAGTTTTTATTATAAAGTCTAATTTACTTACCGACAGACCTCTGTAGTTATTAGAGTTACTTCCGGTTTTCTGCCATTCTGGGTAGTTTTTATTATAAAGTCTAATTTACTTACCGACTGATCTCTGTAGTTATTAGCGTTACTTCCGGTTTTCCGCCATTCTGGGTAGTTTTTATTATAAAGTCAAATTTACTTACCGACAGACCTCTGTAGTTATTAGAGTTACTTCCGGTTTTCCACCATTCTGGGTAGTTTTTATTATAAAGTCTAATTGGGTTACCCACAGACCTCTGTAGTTATTAGAGTTACTTCCGGTTTTCCACCATTCTGGGTAGTTTTTATTATAAAGTCTAATTTACTTACCGACAGACCTCTGTAGTTATTAGAGTTACTTCCGGTTTTCCACCATTCTCGGTAGTTTTTATTATAAAATCTAATTTACTTACCGACAGACCTCTGTAGTTATTAGAGTTACTTCCGGTTTTCCACCATTCTGGGTAGTTTTTATTATAAAGTCTAATTAACTTACCGACAGACCTCTGTAGTTATTAGCGTTACTTCCGGTTTTCCGGCATTCTGGGTAGTTTTTATTATAAAGTCTAATTTGCTTACCGACAGATCTCTGTAGTTATTACAGTTACTTCCGGTTTTCAGCCATTCTGGGTAGTTTTTATTATAAAGTCTAATTTACTTACCGACTGATCTCTGTAGTTATTAGAGTTACTTCCGGTTTTTCACCATTCTGGGTAGTTTTTATTATAAAGTCTAATTTACTTACCGACTGATCTCTGTAGTTATTAGAGTTACTTCCGGTTTTCTGCCATTCTGGGTAGTTTTTATTATAAAGTCTAATTTACTTACCGACTGATCTCTGTAGTTATTAGAGTTACTTCCGGTTTTCCGCCATTCTGGGTAGTTTTTATTATAAAGTCTAATTTACTTACCGACAGACCTCTGTAGTTATTAGAGTTACTTCCGGTTTTCCGCCATTCTGGGTAGTTTTTATTATAAAGTCTAATTTACTTACCGACAGACCTCTGTAGTAATTAGAGTTACTTCCGGTTTTCCACCATTCTGGGTAGTTTTTATTATAAAGTCTAATTTGCTTACCCACAGACCACTGTAGTTATTAGAGTTACTTCCGGTTTTCCACCATTCTGGGTAGTTTTTATTATAAAGTCTAATTTCCTTACCGACAGATCTCTGTAGTTATTAGAGTTACTTCCGGTTTTCCGTCATTCTGGGTAGTTTTTATTATAAAGTCTAATTTGCTTACCGTCTGATCTCTGTAGTTATTAGAGTTACTTCCGGTTTTCCACCATTCTGGGTAGTTTTTATTATAAAGTCTAATTTACTTACCGACAGACCACTGTAGTTATTAGAGTTACTTCCGGTTTTCCACCATTCTGGGTAGTTTTTATTATAAAGTCTAATTTACTTACCGACAGACCTCTGTAGTTATTAGAGTTACTTCCTGTTTTCCGGCATTCTGGGTGGTTTTTATTATAAAATCTAATTTACTTACCGACAGACCTCTGTAGTTATTAGAGTTACTTCCGGTTTTCCACCATTCTGGGTAGTTTTTATTATAAAGTCTAATTTACTTACCGACAGACCTCTGTAGTTATTAGAGTTACTTCCGGTTTTCTGCCATTCTGGGTATTTTTTGTTATAAAGTCTAATTTACTTACTGACAGATCTCCGTAGTTATTAGAGTTACTTCCGGTTTTCTGCCATTCTGGGTAGTTTTTATTATAAAGTCTAATTTACTTACCGACAGACCTCTATAGTTATTAGAGTTACTTCCGGTTTTCCATCATTCTGGGTAGTTTTTATTATAAAGTCTAATTTGCTTACCCACAGACCTCTGTAGTTATTAGAGTTACTTCCGGTTTTCCACCATTCTGGTTAGTTTTTATTATAAAGTCTAATTAACTTACCGACAGACCTCTGTAGTTATTAGAGTTACTTCCGGTTTTCCGGCATTCTGGGTAGTTTTTATTATAAAGTCTAATTTGCTTACCGACAGATCTCTGTAGTTATTAGAGTTACTTCCGGTTTTCTGCCATTCTGGGTAGTTTTTATTATAAAGTCTAATTTCCTTACCGACTGATCTCTGTAGTTATTAGAGTTACTTCCGGTTTTCCACCATTCTGGGTAGTTTTTATTATAAAGTCTAATTTACTTACCGACTGATCTCTGTAGTTATTAGAGTTACTTCCGGTTTTCTGCCATTCTGGGTAGTTTTTATTATAAAGTCTAATTTACTTACCGACGGATCTCTGTAGTTATTAGAGTTACTTCCGGTTTTCCGCCATTCTGGGTAGTTTTTATTATAAAGTCTAATTTACTTACCGACAGACCTCTGTAGTTATTAGAGTTACTTCCGGTTTTCCGCCATTCTGGGTAGTTTTTATTATAAAGTCTAATTTACTTACCGACAGACCTCTGTAGTTATTAGAGTTACTTCCGGTTTTCCACCATTCTGGGTAGTTTTTATTATAAAGTCTAATTTGCTTACCCACAGACCTCTGTAGTTATTAGAGTTACTTCCGGTTTTCCACCATTCTGGGTTGTTTTTATTATAAAGTCTAATTTACTTACCGACAGATCTCTGTAGTTTTTAGAGTTACTTCCGGTTTTCCGCCATTCTGGGTAGTTTTTATTATAAAGTCTAATTTGCTTACCGTCTGATCTCTGTAGTTATTAGAGTTACTTCCGGTTTTCCACCATTCTGGGTAGTTTTTATCATAAAGTCTAATTTACTTACCGACAGACCTCTGTAGTTATTAGAGTTACTTCCGGTTTTCCACCATTCTGGGTAGTTTTTATTATAAAGTCTAATTTACTTACCGACAGACCTCTGTAGTTATTAGAGTTACTTCCGGTTTTCTGCCATTCTGGGTATTTTTTGTTATAAAGTCTAATTTACTTACTGACAGATCTCTGTAGTTATTAGAGTTACTTCCGGTTTTCCACCATTCTCGGTAGTTTTTATTATAAAGTCTAATTAACTTACCGACAGACCTCTGTAGTTATTAGAGTTACTTCCGGTTTTCCGGCTTTCTGGGTAGTTTTTATTATAAAGTCTAATTTGCTTACCGACAGATCTCTGTAGTTATTACAGTTACTTCCGGTTTTCCGCCATTCTGGGTAGTTTTTATTATAAAGTCTAATTTACTTACCGACAGACCTCTGTAGTTATTAGAGTTACTTCCGGTTTTCCACCATTCTGGGTAGTTTTTATTATAAAGTCTAATTTGCTTACCCACAGACCACTGTAGTTATTAGAGTTACTTCCGGTTTTCCACCATTCTGGGTAGTTTTTATTATAAAGTCTAATTTCCTTACCGACAGATCTCTGTAGTTATTAGAGTTACTTCCGGTTTTCCGTCATTCTGGGTAGTTTTTATTTTAAAGTCTAATTTGCTTACCGTCTGATCTCTGTAGTTATTAGAGTTACTTCCGTTTTTCCACCATTCTGGGTAGTTTTTATTATAAAGTCTAATTTACTTACCGACAGGCCACTGTAGTTATTAGAGTTACTTCCGGTTTTCCACCATTCTGGGTAGTTTTTATTATAAAGTCTAATTTACTTACCGACAGACCTCTGTAGTTATTAGAGTTACTTCCTGTTTTCCGGCATTCTGGGTGGTTTTTATTATAAAATCTAATTTACTTACCGACAGACCTCTGTAGTTATTAGAGTTACTTCCGGTTTTCCACCATTCTGGGTAGTTTTTATTATAAAGTATAATTTACTTACCGACAGACCTCTGTAGTTATTAGAGTTACTTCCGGTTTTCTGCCATTCTGGGTATTTTTTGTTATAAAGTCTAATTTACTTACTGACAGATCTCTGTAGTTATTAGAGTTACTTCCGGTTTTCTGCCATTCTGGGTAGTTTTTATTATAAAGTCTAATTTACTTACCGACAGACCTCTATAGTTATTAGAGTTACTTCCGGTTTTCCATCTTTCTGGGTAGTTTTTATTATAAAGTCTAATTTGCTTACCCACAGACCTCTGTAGTTATTAGAGTTACTTCCGGTTTTCCACCATTCTGGTTAGTTTTTATTATAAAGTCTAATTAACTTACCGACAGACCTCTGTAGTTATTAGAGTTACTTCCGGTTTTCCGGCATTCTGGGTAGTTTTTATTATAAAGTCTAATTTGCTTACCGACAGATCTCTGTAGTTATTAGAGTTACTTCCGGTTTTCTGCCATTCTGGGTAGTTTTTATTATAAAGTCTAATTTCCTTACCGACTGATCTCTGTAGTTATTAGAGTTACTTCCGGTTTTCCACCATTCTGGGTAGTTTTTATTATAAAGTCTAATTTACTTACCGACTGATCTCTGTAGTTATTAGAGTTACTTCCGGTTTTCTGCCATTCTGGGTAGTTTTTATTATAAAGTCTAATTTACTTACCGACGGATCTCTGTAGTTATTAGAGTTACTTCCGGTTTTCCGCCATTCTGGGTAGTTTTTATTATAAAGTCTAATTTACTTACCGACAGACCTCTGTAGTTATTAGAGTTACTTCCGGTTTTCTGCCATTCTGGGTATTTTTTGTTATAAAGTCTAATTTACTTACTGACAGATCTCTGTAGTTATTAGAGTTACTTCCGGTTTTCCACCATTCTCGGTAGTTTTTATTATAAAGTCTAATTAACTTACCGACAGACCTCTGTAGTTATTAGAGTTACTTCCGGTTTTCCGGCTTTCTGGGTAGTTTTTATTATAAAGTCTAATTTGCTTACCGACAGATCTCTGTAGTTATTACAGTTACTTCCGGTTTTCCGCCATTCTGGGTAGTTTTTATTATAAAGTCTAATTTACTTACCGACAGACCTCTGTAGTTATTAGAGTTACTTCCGGTTTTCCACCATTCTGGGTAGTTTTTATTATAAAGTCTAATTTGCTTACCCACAGACCACTGTAGTTATTAGAGTTACTTCCGGTTTTCCACCATTCTGGGTAGTTTTTATTATAAAGTCTAATTTCCTTACCGACAGATCTCTGTAGTTATTAGAGTTACTTCCGGTTTTCCGTCATTCTGGGTAGTTTTTATTTTAAAGTCTAATTTGCTTACCGTCTGATCTCTGTAGTTATTAGAGTTACTTCCGTTTTTCCACCATTCTGGGTAGTTTTTATTATAAAGTCTAATTTACTTACCGACAGGCCACTGTAGTTATTAGAGTTACTTCCGGTTTTCCACCATTCTGGGTAGTTTTTATTATAAAGTCTAATTTACTTACCGACAGACCTCTGTAGTTATTAGAGTTACTTCCTGTTTTCCGGCATTCTGGGTGGTTTTTATTATAAAATCTAATTTACTTACCGACAGACCTCTGTAGTTATTAGAGTTACTTCCGGTTTTCCACCATTCTGGGTAGTTTTTATTATAAAGTCTAATTTACTTACCGACAGACCTCTGTAGTTATTAGAGTTACTTCCGGTTTTCTGCCATTCTGGGTATTTTTTGTTATAAAGTCTAATTTACTTACTGACAGATCTCTGTAGTTATTAGAGTTACTTCCGGTTTTCTGCCATTCTGGGTAGTTTTTATTATAAAGTCTAATTTACTTACCGACAGACCTCTATAGTTATTAGAGTTACTTCCGGTTTTCCATCTTTCTGGGTAGTTTTTATTATAAAGTCTAATTTGCTTACCCACAGACCTCTGTAGTTATTAGAGTTACTTCCGGTTTTCCACCATTCTGGTTAGTTTTTATTATAAAGTCTAATTAACTTACCGACAGACCTCTGTAGTTATTAGAGTTACTTCCGGTTTTCCGGCATTCTGGGTAGTTTTTATTATAAAGTCTAATTTGCTTACCGACAGATCTCTGTAGTTATTAGAGTTACTTCCGGTTTTCTGCCATTCTGGGTAGTTTTTATTATAAAGTCTAATTTCCTTACCGACTGATCTCTGTAGTTATTAGAGTTACTTCCGGTTTTCCACCATTCTGGGTAGTTTTTATTATAAAGTCTAATTTACTTACCGACTGATCTCTGTAGTTATTAGAGTTACTTCCGGTTTTCTGCCATTCTGGGTAGTTTTTATTATAAAGTCTAATTTACTTACCGACGGATCTCTGTAGTTATTAGAGTTACTTCCGGTTTTCCGCCATTCTGGGTAGTTTTTATTATAAAGTCTAATTTACTTACCGACAGACCTCTGTAGTTATTAGAGTTACTTCCGGTTTTCCGCCATTCTGGGTAGTTTTTATTATAAAGTCTAATTTACTTACCGACAGACCTCTGTAGTTATTAGAGTTACTTCCGGTTTTCCACCATTCTGGGTAGTTTTTATTATAAAGTCTAATTTGCTTACCCACAGACCTCTGTAGTTATTAGAGTTACTTCCGGTTTTCCACCATTCTGGGTTGTTTTTATTATAAAGTCTAATTTACTTACCGACAGATCTCTGTAGTTTTTAGAGTTACTTCCGGTTTTCCGCCATTCTGGGTAGTTTTTATTATAAAGTCTAATTTGCTTACCGTCTGATCTCTGTAGTTATTAGAGTTACTTCCGGTTTTCCACCATTCTGGGTAGTTTTTATCATAAAGTCTAATTTACTTACCGACAGACCTCTGTAGTTATTAGAGTTACTTCCGGTTTTCCACCATTCTGGGTAGTTTTTATTATAAAGTCTAATTTACTTACCGACAGACCTCTGTAGTTATTAGAGTTACTTCCGGTTTTCTGCCATTCTGGGTATTTTTTGTTATAAAGTCTAATTTACTTACTGACAGATCTCTGTAGTTATTAGAGTTACTTCCGGTTTTCCACCATTCTCGGTAGTTTTTATTATAAAGTCTAATTAACTTACCGACAGACCTCTGTAGTTATTAGAGTTACTTCCGGTTTTCCGGCTTTCTGGGTAGTTTTTATTATAAAGTCTAATTTGCTTACCGACAGATCTCTGTAGTTATTACAGTTACTTCCGGTTTTCCGCCATTCTGGGTAGTTTTTATTATAAAGTCTAATTTACTTACCGACAGACCTCTGTAGCTATTAGAGTTACTTCCGGTTTTCCACCATTCTGGGTAGTTTTTATTATAAAGTCTAATTTGCTTACCCACAGACCACTGTAGTTATTAGAGTTACTTCCGGTTTTCCACCATTCTGGGTAGTTTTTATTATAAAGTCTAATTTCCTTACCGACAGATCTCTGTAGTTATTAGAGTTACTTCCGGTTTTCCGTCATTCTGGGTAGTTTTTATTTTAAAGTCTAATTTGCTTACCGTCTGATCTCTGTAGTTATTAGAGTTACTTCCGGTTTTCCACCATTCTGGGTAGTTTTTATTATAAAGTCTAATTTACTTACCGACAGGCCACTGTAGTTATTAGAGTTACTTCCGGTTTTCCACCATTCTGGGTAGTTTTTATTATAAAGTCTAATTTGCTTACCGACAGATCTCTGTAGTTATTAGAGTTACTTCCGGTTTTCTGCCATTCTGGGTAGTTTTCATTATAAAGTCTAATTTCCTTACCGACTGATCTCTGTAGTTATTAGAGTTACTTCCGGTTTTCCACCATTCGGGGTAGTTTTTATTATAAAGTCTAATTTACTTACCGACTGATCTCTATAGTTATTAGAGTAACTTCCGGTTTTCCACCATTCTGGGTAGTTTTTATTATAAAGTCTAATTTACATACCGACAGACCTCTGTAGTTATTAGAGTTACTTCCGGTTTTTCACCACTCTGGGTAGTTTTTATTATAAACTCTAATTTGCTTACCCACAGACATCGGTAGTTATTAGAGTTACTTCCGGTTTTTCACCATTCTGGGTAGTTTTTATTATAAAGTCTAATTTACTTACCGACAGACCTCTGTAGTTATTAGAGTTACTTCCGGTTTTCCGCCATTCTGGGTAGTTTTTATTATAAAGTCTAATTTGCTTACCGTCTGATCTCTGTAGTTATTAGAGTTACTTCCGGTTTTCCACCATTCTGGGTAGTTTTTATTATAAAGTCTAATTTACTTACCGACAGACCTCTGTAGTTATTTGAGTTACTTCCGGTTTTCCACCATTCTGGGTAGTTTTTATTATAAAGTCTAATTTGCTTACCCACAGACCTCTGTAGTTATTAGAGTTACTTCCGGTTTTCCGCCATTCTGGGTAGTTTTTATAATAAAGTCTAATTTACTTACCGACTGATCTCTGTAGTTATTAGAGTTACTTCCGGTTTTCAGGCATTCTGGGTAGTTTTTATTATAAAGTCTAATTTACTTACCGACTGATCTCTGTAGTTATTAGAGTTACTTCCGGTTTTCCACCATTCTGGGTAGTTTTTATTATAAAGTCTAATTTACTTACCGACAGACCTCTGTAGTTATTAGAGTTACTTCCGGTTTTCCACCATTCTGGGTAGTTTTTATTATAAAGTCTAACTTAATTACCGACTGATCTCTGTATTTATTAGAGTTACTTCCGGTTTTCCACCATTCTGGGTAGTTTTTATTATAAAGTCTAATTTACTTACCGACAGATCTCTGTAATTATTAGAGTTACTTCCGGTTTTCCACCATTCTGGGTAGTTTTTATTATAAAGTCTAATTTACTTACCGACAGACCTCTGTAGTTATTAGAGTTACTTCCGGTTTTCCACCATTCTGGGTAGTTTTTATTATAAAGTCTAATTTACTTACCGACAGACCTCTGTAGTTATTAGAGTTACTTCCGGTTTTCTGCCATTCTGGGTAGTTTTTATTATAAAGTCTAATTTACTTACCGACTGATCTCTGTAGTTATTAGCGTTGCTTCCGGTTTTCCGCCATTCTGGGTAGTTTTTATTATAAAGTCAAATTTACTTACCGACAGACCTCTGTAGTTATTAGAGTTACTTCCGGTTTTCCACCATTCTGGGTAGTTTTTATTATAAAGTCTAATTGGGTTACCCACAGACCTCTGTAGTTATTAGAGTTACTTCCGGTTTTCCACCATTCTGGGTAGTTTTTATTATAAAGTCTAATTTACTTACCGACAGACCTCTGTAGTTATTAGAGTTACTTCCGGTTTTCCACCATTCTCGGTAGTTTTTATTATAAAATCTAATTTACTTACCGACAGACCTCTGTAGTTATTAGAGTTACTTCCGGTTTTCCACCATTCTGGGTAGTTTTTATTATAAAGTCTAATTAACTTACCGACAGACCTCTGTAGTTATTAGCGTTACTTCCGGTTTTCCGGCATTCTGGGTAGTTTTTATTATAAAGTCTAATTTGCTTACCGACAGATCTCTGTAGTTATTACAGTTACTTCCGGTTTTCTGCCATTCTGGGTAGTTTTTATTATAAAGTCTAATTTACTTACCGACTGATCTCTGTAGTTATTAGAGTTACTTCCGGTTTTTCACCATTCTGGGTAGTTTTTATTATAAAGTCTAATTTACTTACCGACTGATCTCTGTAGTTATTAGAGTTACTTCCGGTTTTCTGCCATTCTGGGTAGTTTTTATTATAAAGTCTAATTTACTTACCGACTGATCTCTGTAGTTATTAGAGTTAATTCCGGTTTTCCGCCATTCTGGGTAGTTTTTATTATAAAGTCTAATTTACTTACCGACAGACCTCTGTAGTTATTAGAGTTACTTCCGGTTTTCCGCCATTCTGGGTAGTTTTTATTATAAAGTCTAATTTACTTACCGACAGACCTCTGTAGTTATTAGAGTTACTTCCGGTTTTCCACCATTCTGGGTAGTTTTTATTATAAAGTCTAATTTGCTTACCCACAGACCACTGTAGTTATTAGAGTTACTTCCGGTTTTCCACCATTCTGGGTAGTTTTTATTATAAAGTCTAATTTCCTTACCGACAGATCTCTGTAGTTATTAGAGTTACTTCCGGTTTTCCGTCATTCTGGGTAGTTTTTATTATAAAGTCTAATTTGCTTACCGTCTGATCTCTGTAGTTATTAGAGTTACTTCCGGTTTTCCACCATTCTGGGTAGTTTTTATTATAAAGTCTAATTTACTTACCGACAGACCACTGTAGTTATTAGAGTTACTTCCGGTTTTCCACCATTCTGGGTAGTTTTTATTATAAAGTCTAATTTACTTACCGACAGACCTCTGTAGTTATTAGAGTTACTTCCTGTTTTCCGGCATTCTGGGTGGTTTTTATTATAAAATCTAATTTACTTACCGACAGACCTCTGTAGTTATTAGAGTTACTTCCGGTTTTCCACCATTCTGGGTAGTTTTTATTATAAAGTCTAATTTACTTACCGACAGACCTCTGTAGTTATTAGAGTTACTTCCGGTTTTCTGCCATTCTGGGTATTTTTTGTTATAAAGTCTAATTTACTTACTGACAGATCTCTGTAGTTATTAGAGTTACTTCCGGTTTTCTGCCATTCTGGGTAGTTTTTATTATAAAGTCTAATTTACTTACCGACAGACCTCTATAGTTATTAGAGTTATTTCCGGTTTTCCATCATTCTGGGTAGTTTTTATTATAAAGTCTAATTTGCTTACCCACAGACCTCTGCAGTTATTAGAGTTACTTCCGGTTTTCCACCATTCTGGTTAGTTTTTATTATAAAGTCTAATTAACTTACCGACAGACCTCTGTAGTTATTAGAGTTACTTCCGGTTTTCCGGCATTCTGGGTAGTTTTTATTATAAAGTCTAATTTGCTTACCGACAGATCTCTGTAGTTATTAGAGTTACTTCCGGTTTTCTGCCATTCTGGGTAGTTTTTATTATAAAGTCTAATTTCCTTACCGACTGATCTCTGTAGTTATTAGAGTTACTTCCGGTTTTCCACCATTCTGGGTAGTTTTTATTATAAAGTCTAATTTACTTACCGACTGATCTCTGTAGTTATTAGAGTTACTTCCGGTTTTCTGCCATTCTGGGTAGTTTTTATTATAAAGTCTAATTTACTTACCGACGGATCTCTGTAGTTATTAGAGTTACTTCCGGTTTTCCGCCATTCTGGGTAGTTTTTATTATAAAGTCTAATTTACTTACCGACAGACCTCTGTAGTTATTAGAGTTACTTCCGGTTTTCCGCCATTCTGGGTAGTTTTTATTATAAAGTCTAATTTACTTACCGACAGACCTCTGTAGTTATTAGAGTTACTTCCGGTTTTCCACCATTCTGGGTAGTTTTTATTATAAAGTCTAATTTGCTTACCCACAGACCTCTGTAGTTATTAGAGTTACTTCCGGTTTTCCACCATTCTGGGTTGTTTTTATTATAAAGTCTAATTTACTTACCGACAGATCTCTGTAGTTTTTAGAGTTACTTCCGGTTTTCCGCCATTCTGGGTAGTTTTTATTATAAAGTCTAATTTGCTTACCGTCTGATCTCTGTAGTTATTAGAGTTACTTCCGGTTTTCCACCATTCTGGGTAGTTTTTATCATAAAGTCTAATTTACTTACCGACAGACCTCTGTAGTTATTAGAGTTACTTCCGGTTTTCCACCATTCTGGGTAGTTTTTATTATAAAGTCTAATTTACTTACCGACAGACCTCTGTAGTTATTAGAGTTACTTCCGGTTTTCTGCCATTCTGGGTATTTTTTGTTATAAAGTCTAATTTACTTACTGACAGATCTCTGTAGTTATTAGAGTTACTTCCGGTTTTCCACCATTCTCGGTAGTTTTTATTATAAAGTCTAATTAACTTACCGACAGACCTCTGTAGTTATTAGAGTTACTTCCGGTTTTCCGGCTTTCTGGGTAGTTTTTATTATAAAGTCTAATTTGCTTACCGACAGATCTCTGTAGTTATTACAGTTACTTCCGGTTTTCCGCCATTCTGGGTAGTTTTTATTATAAAGTCTAATTTACTTACCGACAGACCTCTGTAGTTATTAGAGTTACTTCCGGTTTTCCACCATTCTGGGTAGTTTTTATTATAAAGTCTAATTTGCTTACCCACAGACCACTGTAGTTATTAGAGTTACTTCCGGTTTTCCACCATTCTGGGTAGTTTTTATTATAAAGTCTAATTTCCTTACCGACAGATCTCTGTAGTTATTAGAGTTACTTCCGGTTTTCCGTCATTCTGGGTAGTTTTTATTTTAAAGTCTAATTTGCTTACCGTCTGATCTCTGTAGTTATTAGAGTTACTTCCGGTTTTCCACCATTCTGGGTAGTTTTTATTATAAAGTCTAATTTACTTACCGACAGGCCACTGTAGTTATTAGAGTTACTTCCGGTTTTCCACCATTCTGGGTAGTTTTTATTATAAAGTCTAATTTACTTACCGACAGACCTCTGTAGTTATTAGAGTTACTTCCTGTTTTCCGGCATTCTGGGTGGTTTTTATTATAAAATCTAATTTACTTACCGACAGACCTCTGTAGTTATTAGAGTTACTTCCCGTTTTCCACCATTCTGGGTAGTTTTTATTATAAAGTCTAATTTACTTACCGACAGACCTCTGTAGTTATTAGAGTTACTTCCGGTTTTCTGCCATTCTGGGTATTTTTTGTTATAAAGTCTAATTTACTTACTGACAGATCTCTGTAGTTATTAGAGTTACTTCCGGTTTTCTGCCATTCTGGGTAGTTTTTATTATAAAGTCTAATTTACTTACCGACAGACCTCTATAGTTATTAGAGTTACTTCCGGTTTTCCATCATTCTGGGTAGTTTTTATTATAAAGTCTAATTTGCTTACCCACAGACCTCTGTAGTTATTAGAGTTACTTCCGGTTTTCCACCATTCTGGTTAGTTTTTATTATAAAGTCTAATTAACTTACCGACAGACCTCTGTAGTTATTAGAGTTACTTCCGGTTTTCCGGCATTCTGGGTAGTTTTTATTATAAAGTCTAATTTGCTTACCGACAGATCTCTGTAGTTATTAGAGTTACTTCCGGTTTTCTGCCATTCTGGGTAGTTTTTATTATAAAGTCTAATTTCCTTACCGACTGATCTCTGTAGTTATTAGAGTTACTTCCGGTTTTCCACCATTCTGGGTAGTTTTTATTATAAAGTCTAATTTACTTACCGACTGATCTCTGTAGTTATTAGAGTTACTTCCGGTTTTCTGCCATTCTGGGTAGTTTTTATTATAAAGTCTAATTTACTTACCGACGGATCTCTGTAGTTATTAGAGTTACTTCCGGTTTTCCGCCATTCTGGGTAGTTTTTATTATAAAGTCTAATTTACTTACCGACAGACCTCTGTAGTTATTAGAGTTACTTCCGGTTTTCCGCCATTCTGGGTAGTTTTTATTATAAAGTCTAATTTACTTACCGACAGACCTCTGTAGTTATTAGAGTTACTTCCGGTTTTCCACCATTCTGGGTAGTTTTTATTATAAAGTCTAATTTGCTTACCCACAGACCTCTGTAGTTATTAGAGTTACTTCCGGTTTTCCACCATTCTGGGTTGTTTTTATTATAAAGTCTAATTTACTTACCGACAGATCTCTGTAGTTTTTAGAGTTACTTCCGGTTTTCCGCCATTCTGGGTAGTTTTTATTATAAAGTCTAATTTGCTTACCGTCTGATCTCTGTAGTTATTAGAGTTACTTCCGGTTTTCCACCATTCTGGGTAGTTTTTATCATAAAGTCTAATTTACTTACCGACAGACCTCTGTAGTTATTAGAGTTACTTCCGGTTTTCCACCATTCTGGGTAGTTTTTATTATAAAGTCTAATTTACTTACCGACAGACCTCTGTAGTTATTAGAGTTACTTCCGGTTTTTTGCCATTCTGGGTATTTTTTCTTATAAAGTCTAATTTACTTACTGACAGATCTCTGTAGTTATTAGAGTTACTTCCGGTTTTCCACCATTCTCGGTAGTTTTTATTATAAAGTCTAATTAACTTACCGACAGACCTCTGTAGTTATTAGAGTTACTTCCGGTTTTCCGGCTTTCTGGGTAGTTTTTATTATAAAGTCTAATTTGCTTACCGACAGATCTCTGTAGTTATTACAGTTACTTCCGGTTTTCTGCCATTCTGGGTAGTTTTTATTATAGAGTCTAATTTACTTACCGACTGATCTCTGTAGTTATTAGAGTTACTTCCGGTTTTCTGCCATTCTGGGTAGTTTTTATTATAAAGTCTAATTTACTTACCGACTGATCTCTGTAGTTATTAGAGTTACTTCCGGTTTTCCGCCATTCTGGGTAGTTTTTATTATAAAGTCTAATTTACTTACCGACAGACCTCTGTAGTTATTAGAGTTACTTCCGGTTTTCCACCATTCTCGGTAGTTTTTATTATAAAGTCTAATTTAATTACCGACTGATCTCTGTAGTTATTAGAGTTACTTCCGGTTTTCCACCATTCTGGGTAGTTTTTATTATAAAGTCTAATTTACTTACCGACAGATCTCTGTATTTATTAGAGTTACTTCCGGTTTTCCACCATTCTGGGTAGTTTTTATTATAAAGTCTAATTTACTTACCGACAGACCTCTGTAGTTATTAGAGTTACTTCCGGTTTTCCACCATTCTGGTTAGTTTTTTTTATAAAGTCTAATTAACTTACCGACAGACCTCTGTAGTTATTAGAGTTACTTCCGGTTTTCCGGCATTCTGGGTAGTTTTTATTATAAAGTCTAATTTGCTTACCGACAGATCTCTGTAGTTATTAGAGTTACTTCCGGTTTTCTGCCATTCTGGGTAGTTTTTATTATAAAGTCTAATTTCCTTACCGACTGATCTCTGTAGTTATTAGAGTTACTTCCGGTTTTCCACCATTCTGGGTAGTTTTTATTATAAAGTCTAATTTACTTACCGACTGATCTCTGTAGTTATTAGAGTTACTTCCGGTTTTCTGCCATTCTGGGTAGTTTTTATTATAAAGTCTAATTTACTTACCGACGGATCTCTGTAGTTATTAGAGTTACTTCCGGTTTTCCGCCATTCTGGGTAGTTTTTATTATAAAGTCTAATTTACTTACCGACAGACCTCTGTAGTTATTAGAGTTACTTCCGGTTTTCCGCCATTCTGGGTAGTTTTTATTATAAAGTCTAATTTACTTACCGACAGACCTCTGTAGTTATTAGAGTTACTTCTGGTTTTCCACCATTCTGGGTAGTTTTTATTATAAAGTCTAATTTGCTTACCCACAGACCTCTGTAGTTATTAGAGTTACTTCCGGTTTTCCACCATTCTGGGTTGTTTTTATTATAAAGTCTAATTTACTTACCGACAGATCTCTGTAGTTTTTAGAGTTACTTCCGGTTTTCCGCCATTCTGGGTAGTTTTTATTATAAAGTCTAATTTGCTTACCGTCTGATCTCTGTAGTTATTAGAGTTACTTCCGGTTTTCCACCATTCTGGGTAGTTTTTATCATAAAGTCTAATTTACTTACCGACAGACCTCTGTAGTTATTAGAGTTACTTCCGGTTTTCCACCATTCTGGGTAGTTTTTATTATAAAGTCTAATTTACTTACCGACAGACCTCTGTAGTTATTAGAGTTACTTCCGGTTTTCTGCCATTCTGGGTATTTTTTGTTATAAAGTCTAATTTACTTACTGACAGATCTCTGTAGTTATTAGAGTTACTTCCGGTTTTCCACCATTCTCGGTAGTTTTTATTATAAAGTCTAATTAACTTACCGACAGACCTCTGTAGTTATTAGAGTTACTTCCGGTTTTCCGGCTTTCTGGGTAGTTTTTATTATAAAGTCTAATTTGCTTACCGACAGATCTCTGTAGTTATTACAGTTACTTCCGGTTTTCTGCCATTCTGGGTAGTTTTTATTATAGAGTCTAATTTACTTACCGACTGATCTCTGTAGTTATTAGAGTTACTTCCGGTTTTCTGCCATTCTGGGTAGTTTTTATTATAAAGTCTAATTTACTTACCGACTGATCTCTGTAGTTATTAGAGTTACTTCCGGTTTTCCGCCATTCTGGGTAGTTTTTATTATAAAGTCTAATTTACTTACCGACAGACCTCTGTAGTTATTAGAGTTACTTCCGGTTTTCCACCATTCTCGGTAGTTTTTATTATAAAGACTAATTTGGTTACCCACAGACCTCTGTAGTTATTTATTAGAGTTACTTCCGGTTTTCCACCATTCTGGTTAGTTTTTATTATAAAGTCTAATTTACTTACCGACAGACCTCTGTAGTTATTAGAGTTATTTCCGGTTTTCCGCCATTCTCGGTAGTTTTTATTATAAAGTCTAATTTACTTACCGACAGACCTCTGTAGTTATTAGAGTTACTTCCGGTTTTCCACCATTCTGGGTAGTTTTTATTATAAAGTCTAATTAACTTACCGACAGACCTCTGTAGTTATTAGAGTTACTTCCGGTTTTCCGGCACTCTGGGTAGTTTTTATTATAAAGTCTAATTTGCTTACCGACAGATCTCTGTAGTTATTACAGTTACTTCCGGTTTTCTGCCATTCTGGGTAGTTTTTATTATAAAGTCTAATTTACTTACCGACTGATCTCTGTAGTTATTAGAGTTACTTCCGGTTTTCCACCATTCTGGGTAGTTTTTATTATAAAGTCTAATTTACTTACCGACAGACCTCTGTAGTTATTAGAGTTACTTCCGGTTTTCCGCCATTCTGGGTAGTTTTTATTATAAAGTCTAATTTGCTAACCGACAGATCTCTGTAGTTATTAGAGTTACTTCCGGTTTTCCACCATTCTGGGTAGTCTTTATTATAAAGTCTAATTTGCTTACCCACAGACCTCTGTAGTTATTAGAGTTACTTCCGGTTTTCCGCCATTCTGGGTAGTTTTTATTATAAAGTCTAATTTACTTACCGACAGATCTCTGTAGTTATTTGAGTTACTTCCGGTTTTCCACCATTCTGGGTTGTTTTTATTATAAAATCTAATTTACTTATCCACAGACCTCTGTAGTTATTAGAGTTACTTCCGGTTTTCCGCCATTCTGGGTAGTTTTTATTATAAAGTCTAATTTACTGACCGACTGATCCCTGTAGTTATTAGAGTTACTTCCGGTTTTCCACCATTCTGGGTAGTTTTTATTATAAAGTCTAATTTACTTACCGTCTGATCTCTGTAGTTATTAGAGTTACTTCCGTTTTTCCACCATTCGGGGTAGTTTTTATTATAAAGTCTAATTTACTTACCGACTGATCTCTATAGTTATTAGAGTTACTTCCGGTTTTCCACCATTCTGGGTAGTTTTTATTATAAAGTCTAATTTACATACCGACAGACCTCTGTAGTTATTAGAGTTACTTCCGGTTTTTCACCACTCTGGGTAGTTTTTATTATAAAGTCTAATTTGCTTACCCACAGACATCGGTAGTTATTAGAGTTACTTCCGGTTTTTCACCATTCTGGGTAGTTTTTATTATAAAGTCTAATTTACTTACCGACAGACCTCTGTAGTTATTAGAGTTACTTCCGGTTTTCCGCCATTCTGGGTAGTTTTTATTATAAAGTCTAATTTGCTTACCGTCTGATCTCTGTAGTTATTAGAGTTACTTCCGGTTTTCCACCATTCTGGGTAGTTTTTATTATAAAGTTTAATTTACTTACCGACAGACCTCTGTAGTTATTTGAGTTACTTCCGGTTTTCCACCATTCTGGGTAGTTTTTATTATAAAGTCTAATTTGCTTACCCACAGACCTCTGTAGTTATTAGAGTTACTTCCGGTTTTCCGCCATTCTGGGTAGTTTTTATTATAAAGTCTAATTTACTTACCGACTGATCTCTGTAGTTATTAGAGTTACTTCCGGTTTTCAGGCATTCTGGGTAGTTTTTATTATAAAGTCTAATTTACTTACCGACTGATCTCTGTAGTTAGTAGAGTTACTTCCGGTTTTCCACCATTCTGGGTAGTTTTTATTATAAAGTCTAATTTACTTACCGACAGACCTCTGTAGTTATTAGAGTTACTTCCGGTTTTCCACCATTCGCGGTAGTTTTTATTATAAAGTCTAATTTAATTACCGACTGATCTCTGTAGTTATTAGAGTTACTTCCGGTTTTCCACCATTCTGGGTAGTTTTTATTATAAAGTCTAATTTACTTACCGACAGATCTCTGTAGTTATTAGAGTTACTTCCGGTTTTCCACCATTCTGGGTAGTTTTTATTATAAAGTCTAATTTACTTACCGACAGACCTCTGTAGTTATTAGAGTTACTTCCGGTTTTCCACCATTCTGGGTAGTTTTTATTATAAAGTCTAATTTACTTACCGACAGACCTCTGTAGTTATTAGAGTTACTTCCGGTTTTCTGCCATTCTGGGTAGTTTTTATTATAAAGTCTAATTTACTTACCGACTGATCTCTGTAGTTATTAGAGTTACTTCCGGTTTTCCGCCATTCTGGGTAGTTTTTATTATAAAGTCAAATTTACTTACCGACAAACCTCTGTAGTTATTAGAGTTACTTCCGGTTTTCCACCATTCTGGGTAGTTTTTATTATAAAGTCTAATTTGGTTACCCACAGACCTCTGTAGTTATTAGAGTTACTTCCGGTTTTCCACCATTCTGGGTAGTTTTTATCATAAAGTCTAATTTACTTACCGACAGACCTCTGTAGTTATTAGAGTTACTTCCGGTTTTCCACCATTCTCGGTAGTTTTTATTATAAAATCTAATTTACTTACCGACAGACCTCTGTAGTTATTAGAGTTACTTCCGGTTTTCCACCATTCTGGGTAGTTTTTATTATAAAGTCTAATTAACTTACCGACAGACCTCTGTAGTTATTAGCGTTACTTCCGGTTTTCCGGCATTCTGGGTAGTTTTTATTATAAAGTCTAATTTGCTTACCGACAGATCTCTGTAGTTATTACAGTTACTTCCGGTTTTCTGCCATTCTGGGTAGTTTTTATTATAAAGTCTAATTTACTTACCGACTGATCTCTGTAGTTATTAGAGTTACTTCCGGTTTTTCACCATTCTGGGTAGTTTTTATTATAAAGTCTAATTTACTTACCGACTGATCTCTGTAGTTATTAGAGTTACTTCCGGTTTTCTGCCATTCTGGGTAGTTTTTATTATAAAGTCTAATTTACTTACCGACTGATCTCTGTAGTTATTAGAGTTACTTCCGGTTTTCCGCCATTCTGGGTAGTTTTTATTATAAAGTCTAATTTACTTACCGACAGACCTCTGTAGTTATTAGAGTTACTTCCGGTTTTCCGCCATTCTGGGTAGTTTTTATTATAAAGTCTAATTTGCTTACCCACAGACCTCTGTAGTTATTAGAGTTACTTCCGGTTTTCCACCATTCTGGGTTGTTTTTATTATAAAGTCTAATTTACTTACCGACAGATCTCTGTAGTTTTTAGAGTTACTTCCGGTTTTCCGCCATTCTGGGTAGTTTTTATCATAAAGTCTAATTTGCTTACCGTCTGATCTCTGTAGTTATTAGAGTTACTTCCGGTTTTCCACCATTCTGGGTAGTTTTTATCATAAAGTCTAATTTACTTACCGACAGACCTCTGTAGTTATTAGAGTTACTTCCGGTTTTCCACCATTCTGGGTAGTTTTTATTATAAAGTCTAATTTACTTACCGACAGACCTCTGTAGTTATTAGAGTTACTTCCGGTTTTCTGCCATTCTGGGTATTTTTTGTTATAAAGTCTAATTTACTTACTGACAGATCTCTGTAGTTATTAGAGTTACTTCCGGTTTTCCACCATTCTCGGTAGTTTTTATTATAAAGTCTAATTAACTTACCGACAGACCTCTGTAGTTATTAGAGTTACTTCCGGTTTTCCGGCTTTCTGGGTAGTTTTTATTATAAAGTCTAATTTGCTTACCGACAGATCTCTGTAGTTATTACAGTTACTTCCGGTTTTCTGCCATTCTGGGTAGTTTTTATTATAGAGTCTAATTTACTTACCGACTGATCTCTGTAGTTATTAGAGTTACTTCCGGTTTTCTGCCATTCTGGGTAGTTTTTATTATAAAGTCTAATTTACTTACCGACTGATCTCTGTAGTTATTAGAGTTACTTCCGGTTTTCCGCCATTCTGGGTAGTTTTTATTATAAAGTCTAATTTACTTACCGACAGACCTCTGTAGTTATTTATTAGAGTTACTTCCGGTTTTCCACCATTCTGGTTAGTTTTTATTATAAAATCTAATTTACTTACCGACAGACCTCTGTAGTTATTAGAGTTATTTCCGGTTTTCCACCATTCTCGGTAGTTTTTATTATAAAGTCTAATTTACTTACCGACAGACCTCTGTAGTTATTAGAGTTACTTCCGGTTATCCACCATTCTGGGTAGTTTTTATTATAAAGTCTAATTAACTTACCGACAGACCTCTGTAGTTATTAGAGTTACTTCCGGTTTTCCAGCACTCTGGGTAGTTTTTATTATAAAGTCTAATTTGCTTACCGACAGATCTCTGTAGTTATTACAGTTACTTCCGGTTTTCTGCCATTCTGGGTAGTTTTTATTATAAAGTCTAATTTACTTACCAATTGATCTCTGTAGTTATTAGAGTTACTTCTGGTTTTCCACCATTCTGGGTAGTTTTTATTATAAAGTCTAATTTACTTACCGACAGACCTCTGTAGTTATTAGAGTTACTTCCGGTTTTCCGCCATTCTGGGTAGTTTTTATTATAAAGTCTAATTTGCTAACCGACAGATCTCTGTAGTTATTAGAGTTACTTCCGGTTTTCCACCATTCTGGGTAGTCTTTATTATAAAGTCTAATTTGCTTACCCACAGACCTCTGTAGTTATTAGAGTTACTTCCGGTTTTCCGCCATTCTGGGTAGTTTTTATTATAAAGTCTAATTTACTTACCGACAGATCTCTGTAGTTATTTGAGTTACTTCCGGTTTTCCGCCATTCTGGGTTGTTTTTATTATAAAATCTAATTTACTTATCCACAGACCTCTGTAGTTATTAGAGTTACTTCCGGTTTTCCGCCATTCTGGGTAGTTTTTATTATAAAGTCTAATTTACTGACCGACTGATCCCTGTAGTTATTAGAGTTACTTCCGGTTTTCCACCATTCTGGGTAGTTTTTATTATAAAGTCTAATTTACTTACCGTCTGATCTCTGTAGTTATTAGAGTTACTTCCGTTTTTCCACCATTCGGGGTAGTTTTTATTATAAAGTCTAATTTACTTACCGACTGATCTCTATAGTTATTAGAGTTACTTCCGGTTTTCCACCATTCTGGGTAGTTTTTATTATAAAGTCTAATTTACATACCGACAGACCTCTGTAGTTATTAGAGTTACTTCCGGTTTTTCACCACTCTGGGTAGTTTTTATTATAAAGTCTAATTTGCTTACCCACAGACATCGATAGTTATTAGAGTTACTTCCGGTTTTTCACCATTCTGGGTAGTTTTTATTATAAAGTCTAATTTACTTACCGACAGAGCTCTGTAGTTATTAGAGTTACTTCCGGTTTTCCGCCATTCTGCGTAGTTTTTATTATAAAGTCTAATTTGCTTACCGTCTGATCTCTGTAGTTATTAGAGTTACTTCCGGTTTTCCACCATTCTGGGTAGTTTTTATTATAAAGTCTAATTTACTTACCGACAGACCTCTGTAGTTATTTGAGTTACTTCCGGTTTTCCACCATTCTGGGTAGTTTTTATTATAAAGTCTAATTTGCTTACCCACAGACCTCTGTAGTTATTAGAGTTACTTCCGGTTTTCCGCCATTCTGGGTAGTTTTTATTATAAAGTCTAATTTACTTACCGACTGATCTCTGTAGTTATTAGAGTTACTTCCGGTTTTCAGGCATTCTGGGTAGTTTTTATTATAAAGTCTAATTTACTTACCGACTGATCTCTGTAGTTAGTAGAGTTACTTCCGGTTTTCCACCATTCTGGGTAGTTTTTATTATAAAGTCTAATTTACTTACCGACAGACCTCTGTAGTTATTAGAGTTACTTCCGGTTTTCCACCATTCTCGGTAGTTTTTATTATAAAGTCTAATTTAATTACCGACTGATCTCTGTAGTTATTAGAGTTACTTCCGGTTTTCCACCATTCTGGGTAGTTTTTATTATAAAGTCTAATTTACTTACCGACAGATCTCTGTAGTTATTAGAGTTACTTCCGGTTTTCCACCATTCTGGGTAGTTTTTATTATAAAGTCTAATTTACTTACCGACAGACCTCTGTAGTTATTAGAGTTACTTCCGGTTTTCCACCATTCTGGGTAGTTTTTATTATAAAGTCTAATTTACTTACCGACAGACCTCTGTAGTTATTAGAGTTACTTCCGGTTTTCTGCCATTCTGGGTAGTTTTTATTATAAAGTCTAATTTACTTACCGACTGATCTCTGTAGTTAATAGAGTTACTTCCGGTTTTCCGCCATTCTGGGTAGTTTTTATTATAAAGTCAAATTTACTTACCGACAGACCTCTGTAGTTATTAGAGTTACTTCCGGTTTTCCACCATTCTGGGTAGTTTTTATTATAAAGTCTAATTTGGTTACCCACAGACCTCTGTGGTTATTAGAGTTACTTCCGGTTTTCCACCATTCTGGGTAGTTTTTATTATAAAGTCTAATTTACTTACCGACAGACCTCTGTAGTTATTAGAGTTACTTCCGGTTTTCCACCATTCTGGGTAGTTTTTATTATAAAATCTAATTTACTTACCGACAGACCTCTGTAGTTATTAGAGTTACTTCCGGTTTTCCACCATTCTGGGTAGTTTTTATTATAAAGTCTAATTAACTTACCGACAGACCTCTGTAGTTATTAGAGTTACTTCCGGTTTTCCGGCATTCTGGGTAGTTTTTATTATAAAGTCTAATTTGCTTACCGACAGATCTCTGTAGTTATTACAGTTACTTCCGGTTTTCTGCCATTCTGGGTAGTTTTTATTATAAAGTCTAACTTACTTACCGACTGATCTCTGTAGTTATTAGAGTTACTTCTGGTTTTTCACCATTCTGGGTAGTTTTTATTATAAAGTCTAATTTACTTACACACAGACCTCTGTAGTTATTAGAGTTACTTCCGGTTTTCCACCATTCTGGGTAGTTTTTATTATAAAGTCTAATTTGCTTACACACAGACCTCTGTAGTTATTAGAGTTACTTCCGGTTTTCCGGCATTCTGGGTAGTTTTTATTATAAAGTCTAATTTGCTTACCGACAGATCTCTGTAGTTATTACAGTTACTTCCGGTTTTCTGCCATTCTGGGTAGTTTTTATTATAAAGTCTAACTTACTTACCGACTGATCTCTGTAGTTATTAGAGTTACTTCTGGTTTTTCACCATTCTGGGTAGTTTTTATTATAAAGTCTAATTTACTTACACACAGACCTCTGTAGTTATTAGAGTTACTTCCGGTTTTCCACCATTCTGGGTAGTTTTTATTATAAAGTCTAATTTGCTTACACACAGACCTCTGTAGTTATTAGAGTTACTTCCGGTTTTCCACCATTCTGGGTAGTTTTTATTATAAAGTCTAATTTACTTACCGACAGATCTCTGTAGTTATTAGAGTTACTTCCGGTTTTCCGCCATTCTGGGTAGTTTTTATTATAAAGTCTAATTTACTTACCGACTGATCTCTGTAGTTATTAGAGTTACTTCCGGTTTTCCGCCATTCTGGGTAGTTTTTATTATAAAGTCTAATTAACTTACCGACAGACCTCTGTAGTTATTAGCGTTACTTCCGGTTTTCCGGCATTCTGGGTAGTTTTTATTATAAAGTCTAATTTGCTTACCGACAGATCTCTGTAGTTATTACAGTTACTTCCGGTTTTCTGCCATTCTGGGTAGTTTTTATTATAAAGTCTAATTTACTTACCGACTGATCTCTGTAGTTATTAGAGTTACTTCCGGTTTTTCACCATTCTGGGTAGTTTTTATTATAAAGTCTAATTTACTTACCGACTGATCTCTGTAGTTATTAGAGTTACTTCCGGTTTTCTGCCATTCTGGGTAGTTTCTATTATAAAGTCTAATTTACTTACCGACTGATCTCTGTAGTTATTAGAGTTACTTCCGGTTTTCCACCATTCTGGGTAGTTTTTATTATAAAGTCTAATTTACTTACCGACAGACCTCTGTAGTTATTAGAGTTACTTCCGGTTTTCTGCCATTCTGGGTATTTTTTGTTATAAAGTCTAATTTACTTACTGACAGATCTCTGTAGTTATTAGAGTTACTTCCGGTTTTCCACCATTCTCGGTAGTTTTTATTATAAAGTCTAATTAACTTACCGACAGCCCTCTGTAGTTATTAGAGTTACTTCCGGTTTTCCGGCTTTCTGGGTAGTTTTTATTATAAAGTCTAATTTGCTTACCGACAGATCTCTGTAGTTATTACAGTTACTTCCGGTTTTCTGCCATTCTGGGTAGTTTTTATTATAGAGTCTAATTTACTTACCGACTGATCTCTGTAGTTATTAGAGTTACTTCCGGTTTTCTGCCATTCTGGGTAGTTTTTATTATAAAGTCTAATTTACTTACCGACTGATCTCTGTAGTTATTAGAGTTACTTCCGGTTTTCCGCCATTCTGGGTAGTTTTTATTATAAAGTCTAATTTACTTACCGACAGACCTCTGTAGTTATTAGAGTTACTTCCGGTTTTCCACCATTCTGGGTAGTTTTTATTATAAAGTCTAATTTGGTTACCCACAGACCTCTGTAGTTATTTATTAGAGTTACTTCCGGTTTTCCACCATTCTGGTTAGTTTTTATTATAAAGTCTAATTTACTTACCGACAGACCTCTGTAGTTATTAGAGTTATTTCCGGTTTTCCACCATTCTCGGTAGTTTTTATTATAAAGTCTAATTTACTTACCGACAGACCTCTGTAGTTATTAGAGTTACTTCCGGTTTTCCACCATTCTGGGTAGTTTTTATTATAAAGTCTAATTAACTTACCGACAGACCTCTGTAGTTATTAGAGTTACTTCCGGTTTTCCGGCACTCTGGGTAGTTTTTATTATAAAGTCTAATTTGCTTACCGACAGATCTCTGTAGTTATTACAGTTACTTCCGGTTTTCTGCCATTCTGGGTAGTTTTTATTATAATGTCTAATTTACTTACCGACTTATCTCTGTAGTTATTAGAGTTACTTCCGGTTTTCCACCATTCTGGGTAGTTTTTATTATAAAGTCTAATTTACTTACCGACAGACCTCTGTAGTTATTAGAGTTACTTCCGGTTTTCCACCATTCTGGGTAGTCTTTATTATAAAGTCTAATTTGCTTACCCACAGACCTCTGTAGTTATTAGAGTTACTTCCGGTTTTCCGCCATTCTGGGTAGTTTTTATTATAAAGTCTAATTTACTTACCGACAGATCTCTGTAGTTATTTGAGTTACTTCCGGTTTTCCGCCATTCTGGGTTGTTTTTATTATAAAATCTAATTTACTTATCCACAGACCTCTGTAGTTATTAGAGTTACTTCCGGTTTTCCGCCATTCTGGGTAGTTCTTATTATAAAGTCTAATTTACTGACCGACTGATCCCTGTAGTTATTAGAGTTACTTCCGGTTTTCCACCATTCTGGGTAGTTTTTATTATAAAGTCTAATTTACTTACCGTCTGATCTCTGTAGTTATTAGAGTTACTTCCGTTTTTCCACCATTCGGGGTAGTTTTTATTATAAAGTCTAATTTACTTACCGACTGATCTCTATAGTTATTAGAGTTACTTCCGGTTTTCCACCATTCTGGGTAGTTTTTATTATAAAGTCTAATTTACATACCGACAGACCTCTGTAGTTATTAGAGTTACTTCCGGTTTTTCACCACTCTGGGTAGTTTTTATTATAAAGTCTAATTTGCTTACCCACAGACATCGGTACTTATTAGAGTTACTTCCGGTTTTTCACCATTCTGGGTAGTTTTTATTATAAAGTCTAATTTACTTACCGACAGACCTCTGTAGTTATTAGAGTTACTTCCGGTTTTCCGCCATTCTGGGTAGTTTTTATTATAAATTCTAATTTGCTTACCGTCTGATCTCTGTAGTTATTAGAGTTACTTCCGGTTTTCCACCGTTCTGGGTAGTTTTTATTATAAAGTCTAATTTACTTACCGACAGACCTCTGTAGTTATTTGAGTTACTTCCGGTTTTCCACCATTCTGGGTAGTTTTTATTATAAAGTCTAATTTGCTTACCCACAGACCTCTGTAGTTATTAGAGTTACTTCCGGTTTTCCGCCATTCTGGGTAGTTTTTATTATAAAGTCTAATTTACTTACCGACTGATCTCTGTAGTTATTAGAGTTACTTCCGGTTTTCAGGCATTCTGGGTAGTTTTTATTATAAAGTCTAATTTACTTACCGACTGATCTCTGTAGTTAGTAGAGTTACTTCCGGTTTTCCACCATTCTGGGTAGTTTTTATTATAAAGTCTAATTTACTTACCGACAGACCTCTGTAGTTATTTGAGTTACTTCCGGTTTTCCACCATTCTCGGTAGTTTTTATTATAAAGTCTAATTTAATTACCGACTGATCTCTGTAGTTATTAGAGTTACATCCGGTTTTCCACCATTCTGGGTAGTTTTTATTATAAAGTCTAATTTATTTTCCGACAGATCTCTGTAGTTATTAGAGTTACTTCCGGTTATCCACCATTCTGGGTAGTTTTTATTATAAAGTCTAATTTACTTACCGACAGACCTCTGTAGTTATTAGAGTTACTTCCGGTTTTCCACCATTCTGGGTAGTTTTTATTATAAAGTCTAATTTACTTACCGACAGACCTCTGTAGTTATTAGAGTTACTTCCGGTTTTCTGCCATTCTGGGTAGTTTTTATTATAAAGTCTAATTTACTTACCGACTGATCTCTGTAGTTATTAGAGTTACTTCCGGTTTTCCGCCATTCTGGGTAGTTTTTATTATAAAGTCAAATTTACTTACCGACAGACCTCTGTAGTTATTAGAGTTACTTCCGGTTTTCCACCATTCTGGGTAGTTTTTATTATAAAGTCTAATTTGGTTACCCACAGACCTCTGTAGTTATTAGAGTTACTTCCGGTTTTCCACCATTCTGGGTAGTTTTTATTATAAAGTCTAATTTACTTACCGACAGACCTCTGTAGTTATTAGAGTTACTTCCGGTTTTCCACCATTCTCGGTAGTTTTTATTATAAAATCTAATTTACTTACCGACAGACCTCTAGAGTTATTAGAGTTACTTCCGGTTTTCCACCATTCTGGGTAGTTTTTATTGTAAAGTCTAATTAACTTACCGACAGACCTCTGTAGTTATTAGCGTTACTTCCGGTTTTCCGGCATTCTGGGTAGTTTTTATTATAAAGTCTAATTTGCTTACCGACAGATCTCTGTAGTTATTACAGTTACTTCCGGTTTTCTGCCATTCTGGGTAGTTTTTATTATAAAGTCTAATTTACTTACCGACTGATCCCTGTAGTTATTAGAGTTACTTCCGGTTTTTCACCATTCTGGGTAGTTTTTATTATAAAGTCTAATTTACTTACCGACTGATCTCTGTAGTTATTAGAGTTACTTCCGGTTTTCTGCCATTCTGGGTAGTTTTTATTATAAAGTCTAATTTACTTACCGACTGATCTCTGTAGTTATTAGAGTTACTTCCGGTTTTCCGCCATTCTGGGTAGTTTTAATTATAAAGTCAAATTTACTTACCGACAGACCTCTGTAGTTATTAGAGTTACTTCCGGTTTTCCGCCATTCTGGGTAGTTTTTATTATAAAGTCTAATTTACATACCGACAGACCTCTGTAGTTATTAGAGTTACTTCCGGTTTTCCACCATTCTGGGTAGTTTTTATTATAAAGTCTAATTTGCTTACCCACAGACCTCTGTAGTTATTAGAGTTACTTCCGGTTTTCCACCATTCTGGGTAGTTTTTATTATAAAGTCTAATTTACTTACCGACAGATCTCTGTAGTTATTAGAGTTACTTCCGGTTTTCCGCCATTCTGGGTAGTTTTTATTATAAAGTCTAATTTACTTACCGACTGATCTCTGTAGTTATTAGAGTTACTTCCGGTTTTCCGCCATTCTGGGTAGTTTTTATTATAAAGTCAAATTTACTTACCGACAGACCTCTGTAGTTATTAGAGTTACTTCCGGTTTTCCACCATTCTGGGTAGTTTTTATTATAAAGTCTAATTTGGTAACCCACAGACCTCTGTAGTTATTAGAGTTACTTCCGGTTTTCCACCATTCTGGTTAGTTTTTATTATAAAGTCTAATTTACTTACCGACAGACCTCTGTAGTTATTAGAGTTACTTCCGGTTTTCCACCATTCTCGGTAGTTTTTATTATAAAGTCTAATTTACTTACCGACAGACCTCTGTAGTTATTAGAGTTACTTCCGGTTTTCCACCATTCTGGGTAGTTTTTATTATAAAGTCTAATTAACTTACCGACAGACCTCTGTAGTTATTAGAGTTACTTCCGGTTTTCCGGCATTCTGGGTAGTTTTTATTATAAAGTCTAATTTGCTTACCGACAGATCTGTGTAGTTATTACAGTTACTTCCGGTTTTCTGCCATTCTGGGTAGTTTTTATTATAAAGTCTAATTTACTTACCGACTGATCTCTGTAGTTATTAGAGTTACTTCCGGTTTTTCACCATTCTGGGTAGTTTTTATTATAAAGTCTAATTTACTTACCGACTGATCTCTGTAGTTATTAGAGTTACTTCCGGTTTTCTGCCATTCTGGGTAGTTTTTATTATTAAGTCTAATTTACTTACCGACTGATCTCTGTAGTTATTAGAGTTACTTCCGGTTTTCCGCCATTCTGGGTAGTTTTAATTATAAAGTCAAATTTACTTACCGACAGACCTCTGTAGTTATTAGAGTTACTTCCGGTTTTCCGCCATTCTGGGTAGTTTTTATTATAAAGTCTAATTTACATACCGACAGACCTCTGTAGTTATTAGAGTTACTTCCGGTTTTCCACCATTCTGGGTAGTTTTTATTATAAAGTCTAATTTGCTTACCCACAGACCTCTGTAGTTATTAGAGTTACTTCCGGTTTTCCACCATTCTGGGTAGTTTTTATTATAAAGTCTAATTTACTTACCGACAGATCTCTGTAGTTATTAGAGTTACTTCCGGTTTTCCGCCATTCTGGGTAGTTTTTATTATAAAGTCTAATTTACTTACCGACTGATCTCTGTAGTTATTAGAGTTACTTCCGGTTTTCCGCCATTCTGGGTAGTTTTTATTATAAAGTCAAATTTACTTACCGACAGACCTCTGTAGTTATTAGAGTTACTTCCGGTTTTCCACCATTCTCGGTAGTTTTTATTATAAAATCTAATTTACTTACCGACAGACCTCTGTAGTTATTAGAGTTACTTCCGGTTTTCCACCATTCTGGGTAGTTTTTATTATAAAGTCTAATTAACTTACCGACAGACCTCTGTAGTTATTAGCGTTACTTCCGGTTTTCCGGCATTCTGGGTAGTTTTTATTATAAAGTCTAATTTACTTACCGACAGATCTCTGTAGTTTTTAGAGTTACTTCCGGTTTTCCGCCATTCTGGGTAGTTTTTATTATAAAGTCTAATTTGCTTACCGTCTGATCTCTGTAGTTATTAGAGTTACTTCCGGTTTTCCACCATTCTGGGTAGTTTTTATTATAAAATCTAATTTACTTACCGACAGACCTCTGTAGTTATTAGAGTTACTTCCGGTTTTCCACCATTCTGGGTAGTTTTTATTATAAAGTCTAATTAACTTACCGACAGACCTCTGTAGTTATTAGCGTTACTTCCGGTTTTCCGGCATTCTGGGTAGTTTTTATTATAAAGTCTAATTTGCTTACCGACAGATCTCTGTAGTTATTACAGTTACTTCCGGTTTTCTGCCATTCTGGGTAGTTTTTATTATAAAGTCTAATTTACTTACCGACTGATCTCTGTAGTTATTAGAGTTACTTCCGGTTTTTCACCATTCTGGGTAGTTTTTATTATAAAGTCTAATTTACTTACCGACTGATCTCTGTAGTTATTAGAGTTACTTCCGGTTTTCTGCCATTCTGGGTAGTTTTTATTATAAAGTCTAATTTACTTACCGACTGATCTCTGTAGTTATTAGAGTTACTTCCGGTTTTCCGCCATTCTGGGTAGTTTTAATTATAAAGTCAAATTTACTTACCGACAGACCTCTGTAGTTATTAGAGTTACTTCCGGTTTTCCGCCATTCTGGGTAGTTTTTATTATAAAGTCTAATTTACATACCGACAGACCTCTGTAGTTATTAGAGTTACTTCCGGTTTTCCACCATTCAGGGTAGTTTTTATTATAAAGTCTAATTTGCTTACCCACAGACCTCTGTAGTTATTAGAGTTACTTCCGGTTTTCCACCATTCTGGGTAGTTTTTATTATAAAGTCTAATTTACTTACCGACAGATCTCTGTAGTTATTAGAGTTACTTCCGGTTTTCCGCCATTCTGGGTAGTTTTTATTATAAAGTCTAATTTACTTACCGACTGATCTCTGTAGTTATTAGAGTTACTTCCGGTTTTCCGCCATTCTGGGTAGTTTTTATTATAAAGTCTAATTTACTTACCGACTGATCTCTGTAGTTATTAGAGTTACTTCCGGTTTTCCACCATTCTGGGTAGTTTTTATTATAAAGTCTAATTTACTTACCGACAGACCTCTGTAGTTATTAGAGTTACTTCCGGTTTTCCGCCATTCTGGGTAGTTTTTATTATAAAGTCTAATTTGCTAACCGACAGATCTCTGTAGTTATTAGAGTTACTTCCGGTTTTACACCATTCTGGGTAGTCTTTATTATAAAGTCTAATTTGCTTACCCACAGACCTCTGTAGTTATTAGAGTTACTTCCGGTTTTCCGCCATTCTGGGTAGTTTTTATTATAAAGTCTAATTTACTTACCGACAGATCTCTGTAGTTATTTGAGTTACTTCCGGTTTTCCGCCATTCTGGGTTGTTTTTATTATAAAATCTAATTTACTTATCCACAGACCTCTGTAGTTATTAGAGTTACTTCCGGTTTTCCGCCATTCTGGGTAGTTTTTATTATAAAGTCTAATTTACTGACCGACTGATCCCTGTAGTTATTAGAGTTACTTCCGGTTTTCCACCATTCTGGGTAGTTTTTATTATAAAGTCTAATTTACTTACCGTCTGATCTCTGTAGTTATTAGAGTTACTTCCGTTTTTCCACCATTCGGGGTAGTTTTTATTATAAAGTCTAATTTACTTACCGACTGATCTCTATAGTTATTAGAGTTACTTCCGGTTTTCCACCATTCTGGGTAGTTTTTATTATAAAGTCTAATTTACTTACCGACTGATCTCTGTAGTTATTAGAGTTACTTCCGGTTTTCCGCCATTCTGGGTAGTTTTAATTATAAAGTCAAATTTACTTACCGACAGACCTCTGTAGTTATTAGAGTTACTTCCGGTTTTCCGCCATTCTGGGTAGTTTTTATTATAAAGTCTAATTTACATACCGACAGACCTCTGTAGTTATTAGAGTTACTTCCGGTTTTCCACCATTCTGGGTAGTTTTTATTATAAAGTCTAATTTGCTTACACACAGACCTCTGTAGTTATTAGAGTTACTTCCGGTTTTCCACCATTCTGGGTAGTTTTTATTATAAAGTCTAATTTACTTACCGACAGATCTCTGTAGTTATTAGAGTTACTTCCGGTTTTCCGCCATTCTGGGTAGTTTTTATTATAAAGTCTAATTTACTTACCGACTGATCTCTGTAGTTATTAGAGTTACTTCCGGTTTTCCGCCATTCTGGGTAGTTTTTATTATAAAGTCTAATTAACTTACCGACAGACCTCTGTAGTTATTAGCGTTACTTCCGGTTTTCCGGCATTCTGGGTAGTTTTTATTATAAAGTCTAATTTGCTTACCGACAGATCTCTGTAGTTATTACAGTTACTTCCGGTTTTCTGCCATTCTGGGTAGTTTTTATTATAAAGTCTAATTTACTTACCGACTGATCTCTGTAGTTATTAGAGTTACTTCCGGTTTTTCACCATTCTGGGTAGTTTTTATTATAAAGTCTAATTTACTTACCGACTGATCTCTGTAGTTATTAGAGTTACTTCCGGTTTTCTGCCATTCTGGGTACTTTCTATTATAAAGTCTAATTTACTTACCGACTGATCTCTGTAGTTATTAGAGTTACTTCCGGTTTTCCGCCATTCTGGGTAGTTTTTATTATAAAGTCTAATTTACTTACCGACAGACCTCTGTAGTTATTAGAGTTACTTCCGGTTTTCCGCCATTCTGGGTAGTTTTTATTATAAAGTCTAATTTACTTACCGACAGACCTCTGTAGTTATTAGAGTTACTTCCGGTTTTCCACCATTCTGGGTAGTTTTTATTATAAAGTCTAATTTGCTTACCCACAGACCTCTGTAGTTATTAGAGTTACTTCCGGTTTTCCACCATTCTGGGTTGTTTTTATTATAAAGTCTAATTTACTTACCGACAGACCTCTGTAGTTATTAGAGTTACTTCCGGTTTTCCACCATTCTCGGTAGTTTTTATTATAAAGTCTAATTTACTTACCGACAGACCTCTGTAGTTATTAGAGTTACTTCCGGTTTTCCACCATTCTGGGTAGTTTTTATTATAAAGTCTAATTAACTTACCGACAGACCTCTGTAGTTATTAGAGTTACTTCCGGTTTTCCGGCATTCTGGGTAGTTTTTATTATAAAGTCTAATTTGCTTACCGACAGATCTCTGTAGTTATTACAGTTACTTCCGGTTTTCTGCCATTCTGGGTAGTTTTTATTATAAAGTCTAATTTACTTACCGACTGATCTCTGTAGTTATTAGAGTTACTTCCGGTTTTTCACCATTCTGGGTAGTTTTTATTATAAAGTCTAATTTACTTACCGACTGATCTCTGTAGTTATTAGAGTTACTTCCGGTTTTCTGCCATTCTGGGTAGTTTTTATTATTAAGTCTAATTTACTTACCGACTGATCTCTGTAGTTATTAGAGTTACTTCCGGTTTTCCGCCATTCTGGGTAGTTTTAATTATAAAGTCAAATTTACTTACCGACAGACCTCTGTAGTTATTAGAGTTACTTCCGGTTTTCCGCCATTCTGGGTAGTTTTTATTATAAAGTCTAATTTACATACCGACAGACCTCTGTAGTTATTAGAGTTACTTCCGGTTTTCCACCATTCTGGGTAGTTTTTATTATAAAGTCTAATTTGCTTACCCACAGACCTCTGTAGTTATTAGAGTTACTTCCGGTTTTCCACCATTCTGGGTAGTTTTTATTATAAAGTCTAATTTACTTACCGACAGATCTCTGTAGTTATTAGAGTTACTTCCGGTTTTCCGCCATTCTGGGTAGTTTTTATTATAAAGTCTAATTTACTTACCGACTGATCTCTGTAGTTATTAGAGTTACTTCCGGTTTTCCGCCATTCTGGGTAGTTTTTATTATAAAGTCAAATTTACTTACCGACAGACCTCTGTAGTTATTAGAGTTACTTCCGGTTTTCCACCATTCTCGGTAGTTTTTATTATAAAATCTAATTTACTTACCGACAGACCTCTGTAGTTATTAGAGTTACTTCCGGTTTTCCACCATTCTGGGTAGTTTTTATTATAAAGTCTAATTAACTTACCGACAGACCTCTGTAGTTATTAGCGTTACTTCCGGTTTTCCGGCATTCTGGGTAGTTTTTATTATAAAGTCTAATTTACTTACCGACAGATCTCTGTAGTTTTTAGAGTTACTTCCGGTTTTCCGCCATTCTGGGTAGTTTTTATTATAAAGTCTAATTTGCTTACCGTCTGATCTCTGTAGTTATTAGAGTTACTTCCGGTTTTCCACCATTCTGGGTAGTTTTTATTATAAAATCTAATTTACTTACCGACAGACCTCTGTAGTTATTAGAGTTACTTCCGGTTTTCCACCATTCTGGGTAGTTTTTATTATAAAGTCTAATTAACTTACCGACAGACCTCTGTAGTTATTAGCGTTACTTCCGGTTTTCCGGCATTCTGGGTAGTTTTTATTATAAAGTCTAATTTGCTTACCGACAGATCTCTGTAGTTATTACAGTTACTTCCGGTTTTCTGCCATTCTGGGTAGTTTTTATTATAAAGTCTAATTTACTTACCGACTGATCTCTGTAGTTATTAGAGTTACTTCCGGTTTTTCACCATTCTGGGTAGTTTTTATTATAAAGTCTAATTTACTTACCGACTGATCTCTGTAGTTATTAGAGTTACTTCCGGTTTTCTGCCATTCTGGGTAGTTTTTATTATAAAGTCTAATTTACTTACCGACTGATCTCTGTAGTTATTAGAGTTACTTCCGGTTTTCCGCCATTCTGGGTAGTTTTAATTATAAAGTCAAATTTACTTACCGACAGACCTCTGTAGTTATTAGAGTTACTTCCGGTTTTCCGCCATTCTGGGTAGTTTTTATTATAAAGTCTAATTTACATACCGACAGACCTCTGTAGTTATTAGAGTTACTTCCGGTTTTCCACCATTCTGGGTAGTTTTTATTATAAAGTCTAATTTGCTTACCCACAGACCTCTGTAGTTATTAGAGTTACTTCCGGTTTTCCACCATTCTGGGTAGTTTTTATTATAAAGTCTAATTTACTTACCGACAGATCTCTGTAGTTATTAGAGTTACTTCCGGTTTTCCGCCATTCTGGGTAGTTTTTATTATAAAGTCTAATTTACTTACCGACTGATCTCTGTAGTTATTAGAGTTACTTCCGGTTTTCCGCCATTCTGGGTAGTTTTTATTATAAAGTCTAATTTACTTACCGACTGATCTCTGTAGTTATTAGAGTTACTTCCGGTTTTCCACCATTCTGGGTAGTTTTTATTATAAAGTCTAATTTACTTACCGACAGACCTCTGTAGTTATTAGAGTTACTTCCGGTTTTCCGCCATTCTGGGTAGTTTTTATTATAAAGTCTAATTTGCTAACCGACAGATCTCTGTAGTTATTAGAGTTACTTCCGGTTTTACACCATTCTGGGTAGTCTTTATTATAAAGTCTAATTTGCTTACCCACAGACCTCTGTAGTTATTAGAGTTACTTCCGGTTTTCCGCCATTCTGGGTAGTTTTTATTATAAAGTGTAATTTACTTACCGACAGATCTCTGTAGTTATTTGAGTTACTTCCGGTTTTCCGCCATTCTGGGTTGTTTTTATTATAAAATCTAATTTACTTATCCACAGACCTCTGTAGTTATTAGAGTTACTTCCGGTTTTCCGCCATTCTGGGTAGTTTTTATTATAAAGTCTAATTTACTGACCGACTGATCCCTGTAGTTATTAGAGTTACTTCCGGTTTTCCACCATTCTGGGTAGTTTTTATTATAAAGTCTAATTTACTTACCGTCTGATCTCTGTAGTTATTAGAGTTACTTCCGTTTTTCCACCATTCGGGGTAGTTTTTATTATAAAGTCTAATTTACTTACCGACTGATCTCTATAGTTATTAGAGTTACTTCCGGTTTTCCACCATTCTGGGTAGTTTTTATTATAAAGTCTAATTTACTTACCGACTGATCTCTGTAGTTATTAGAGTTACTTCCGGTTTTCCGCCATTCTGGGTAGTTTTAATTATAAAGTCAAATTTACTTACCGACAGACCTCTGTAGTTATTAGAGTTACTTCCGGTTTTCCGCCATTCTGGGTAGTTTTTATTATAAAGTCTAATTTACATACCGACAGACCTCTGTAGTTATTAGAGTTACTTCCGGTTTTCCACCATTCTGGGTAGTTTTTATTATAAAGTCTAATTTGCTTACACACAGACCTCTGTAGTTATTAGAGTTACTTCCGGTTTTCCACCATTCTGGGTAGTTTTTATTATAAAGTCTAATTTACTTACCGACAGATCTCTGTAGTTATTAGAGTTACTTCCGGTTTTCCGCCATTCTGGGTAGTTTTTATTATAAAGTCTAATTTACTTACCGACTGATCTCTGTAGTTATTAGAGTTACTTCCGGTTTTCCGCCATTCTGGGTAGTTTTTATTATAAAGTCTAATTAACTTACCGACAGACCTCTGTAGTTATTAGCGTTACTTCCGGTTTTCCGGCATTCTGGGTAGTTTTTATTATAAAGTCTAATTTGCTTACCGACAGATCTCTGTAGTTATTACAGTTACTTCCGGTTTTCTGCCATTCTGGGTAGTTTTTATTATAAAGTCTAATTTACTTACCGACTGATCTCTGTAGTTATTAGAGTTACTTCCGGTTTTTCACCATTCTGGGTAGTTTTTATTATAAAGTCTAATTTACTTACCGACTGATCTCTGTAGTTATTAGAGTTACTTCCGGTTTTCTGCCATTCTGGGTACTTTCTATTATAAAGTCTAATTTACTTACCGACTGATCTCTGTAGTTATTAGAGTTACTTCCGGTTTTCCGCCATTCTGGGTAGTTTTTATTATAAAGTCTAATTTACTTACCGACAGACCTCTGTAGTTATTAGAGTTACTTCCGGTTTTCCGCCATTCTGGGTAGTTTTTATTATAAAGTCTAATTTACTTACCGACAGACCTCTGTAGTTATTAGAGTTACTTCCGGTTTTCCACCATTCTGGGTAGTTTTTATTATAAAGTCTAATTTGCTTACCCACAGACCTCTGTAGTTATTAGAGTTACTTCCGGTTTTCCACCATTCTGGGTTGTTTTTATTATAAAGTCTAATTTACTTACCGACAGATCTCTGTAGTTTTTAGAGTTACTTCCGGTTTTCCGCCATTCTGGGTAGTTTTTATTATAAAGTCTAATTTGCTTACCGTCTGATCTCTGTAGTTATTAGAGTTACTTCCGGTTTTCCACCATTCTGGGTAGTTTTTATCATAAAGTCTAATTTACTTACCGACAGACCTCTGTAGTTATTTGAGTTACTTCCGGTTTTCCACCATTCTGGGTAGTTTTTATTATAAAGTCTAATTTACTTACCGACAGACCTCTGTAGTTATTAGAGTTACTTCCGGTTTTCTGCCATTCTGGGTATTTTTTGTTATAAAGTCTAATTTACTTACTGACAGATCTCTGTAGTTATTAGAGTTACTTCCGGTTTTCCACCATTCTCGGTAGTTTTTATTATAAAGTCTAATTAACTTACCGACAGACCTCTGTAGTTATTAGAGTTACTTCCGGTTTTCCGGCTTTCTGGGTAGTTTTTATTATAAAGTCTAATTTGCTTACCGACAGATCTCTGTAGTTATTACAGTTACTTCCGGTTTTCTGCCATTCTGGGTAGTTTTTATTATAGAGTCTAATTTACTTACCGACTGATCTCTGTAGTTATTAGAGTTACTTCCGGTTTTCTGCCATTCTGGGTAGTTTTTATTATAAAGTCTAATTTACTTACCGACTGATCTCTGTAGTTATTAGAGTTACTTCCGGTTTTCCGCCATTCTGGGTAGTTTTTATTATAAAGTCTAATTTACTTACCGACAGACCTCTGTAGTTATTAGAGTTACTTCCGGTTTTCCACCATTCTGGGTAGTTTTTATTATAAAGTCTAATTTGGTTACCCACAGACCTCTGTAGTTATTTATTAGAGTTACTTCCGGTTTTCCACCATTCTGGTTAGTTTTTATTATAAAGTCTAATTTACTTACCGACAGACCTCTGTAGTTATTAGAGTTATTTCCGGTTTTCCACCATTCTCGGTAGTTTTTATTATAAAGTCTAATTTACTTACCGACAGACCTCTGTAGTTATTAGAGTTACTTCCGGTTTTCCACCATTCTGGGTAGTTTTTATTATAAAGTCTAATTAACTTACCGACAGACCTCTGTAGTTATTAGAGTTACTTCCGGTTTTCCGGCACTCTGGGTAGTTTTTATTATAAAGTCTAATTTGCTTACCGACAGATCTCTGTAGTTATTACAGTTACTTCCGGTTTTCTGCCATTCTGGGTAGTTTTTATTATAATGTCTAATTTACTTACCGACTTATCTCTGTAGTTATTAGAGTTACTTCCGGTTTTCCACCATTCTGGGTAGTTTTTATTATAAAGTCTAATTTACTTACCGACAGACCTCTGTAGTTATTAGAGTTACTTCCGGTTTTCCACCATTCTGGGTAGTCTTTATTATAAAGTCTAATTTGCTTACCCACAGACCTCTGTAGTTATTAGAGTTACTTCCGGTTTTCCGCCATTCTGGGTAGTTTTTATTATAAAGTCTAATTTACTTACCGACAGATCTCTGTAGTTATTTGAGTTACTTCCGGTTTTCCGCCATTCTGGGTTGTTTTTATTATAAAATCTAATTTACTTATCCACAGACCTCTGTAGTTATTAGAGTTACTTCCGGTTTTCCGCCATTCTGGGTAGTTTTTATTATAAAGTCTAATTTACTGACCGACTGATCCCTGTAGTTATTAGAGTTACTTCCGGTTTTCCACCATTCTGGGTAGTTTTTATTATAAAGTCTAATTTACTTACCGTCTGATCTCTGTAGTTATTAGAGTTACTTCCGTTTTTCCACCATTCGGGGTAGTTTTTATTATAAAGTCTAATTTACTTACCGACTGATCTCTATAGTTATTAGAGTTACTTCCGGTTTTCCACCATTCTGGGTAGTTTTTATTATAAAGTCTAATTTACATACCGACAGACCTCTGTAGTTATTAGAGTTACTTCCGGTTTTTCACCACTCTGGGTAGTTTTTATTATAAAGTCTAATTTGCTTACCCACAGACATCGGTAGTTATTAGAGTTACTTCCGGTTTTTCACCATTCTGGGTAGTTTTTATTATAAAGTCTAATTTACTTACCGACAGACCTCTGTAGTTATTAGAGTTACTTCCGGTTTTCCGCCATTCTGGGTAGTTTTTATTATAAATTCTAATTTGCTTACCGTCTGATCTCTGTAGTTATTAGAGTTACTTCCGGTTTTCCACCGTTCTGGGTAGTTTTTATTATAAAGTCTAATTTACTTACCGACAGACCTCTGTAGTTATTTGAGTTACTTCCGGTTTTCCACCATTCTGGGTAGTTTTTATTATAAAGTCTAATTTGCTTACCCACAGACCTCTGTAGTTATTAGAGTTACTTCCGGTTTTCCGCCATTCTGGGTAGTTTTTATTATAAAGTCTAATTTACTTACCGACCGATCTCTGTAGTTATTAGAGTTACTTCCGGTTTTCAGGCATTCTGGGTAGTTTTTATTATAAAGTCTAATTTACTTACCGACTGATCTCTGTAGTTAGTAGAGTTACTTCCGGCTTTCCACCATTCTGGGTTGTTTTTATTATAAAGTCTAATTTACTTACCGACAGACCTCTGTAGTTATTAGAGTTACTTCCGGTTTTCCACCATTCTCGGTAGTTTTTATTATAAAGTCTAATTTAATTACCGACTGATCTCTGTAGTTATTAGAGTTACTTCCGGTTTTCCACCATTCTGGGTAGTTTTTATTATAAAGTCTAATTTATTTTCCGACAGATCTCTGTAGTTATTAGAGTTACTTCCGGTTATCCACCATTCTGGGTAGTTTTTATTATAAAGTCTAATTTACTTACCGACAGACCTCTGTAGTTATTAGAGTTACTTCCGGTTTTCCACCATTCTGGGTAGTTTTTATTATAAAGTCTAATTTACTTACCGACAGACCTCTGTAGTTATTAGAGTTACTTCCGGTTTTCTGCCATTCTGGGTAGTTTTTATTATAAAGTCTAATTTACTTACCGACTGATCTCTGTAGTTATTAGAGTTACTTCCGGTTTTCCGCCATTCTGGGTAGTTTTTATTATAAAGTCAAATTTACTTACCGACAGACCTCTGTAGTTATTAGAGTTACTTCCGGTTTTCCACCATTCTGGGTAGTTTTTATTATAAAGTCTAATTTGGTTACCCACAGACCTCTGTAGTTATTAGAGTTACTTCCGGTTTTCCACCATTCTGGGTAGTTTTTATTATAAAGTCTAATTTACTTACCGACAGACCTCTGTAGTTATTAGAGTTACTTCCGGTTTTCCACCATTCTCGGTAGTTTTTATTATAAAATCTAATTTACTTACCGACAGACCTCTAGAGTTATTAGAGTTACTTCCGGTTTTCCACCATTCTGGGTAGTTTTTATTATAAAGTCTAATTAACTTACCGACAGACCTCTGTAGTTATTAGCGTTACTTCCGGTTTTCCGGCATTCTGGGTAGTTTTTATTATAAAGTCTAATTTGCTTACCGACAGATCTCTGTAGTTATTACAGTTACTTCTGGTTTTCTGCCATTCTGGGTAGTTTTTATTATAAAGTCTAATTTACTTACCGACTGATCCCTGTAGTTATTAGAGTTACTTCCGGTTTTTCACCATTCTGGGTAGTTTTTATTATAAAGTCTAATTTACTTACCGACTGATCTCTGTAGTTATTAGAGTTACTTCCGGTTTTCTGCCATTCTGGGTAGTTTTTATTATAAAGTCTAATTTACTTACCGACTGATCTCTGTAGTTATTAGAGTTACTTCCGGTTTTCCGCCATTCTGGGTAGTTTTAATTATAAAGTCAAATTTACTTACCGACAGACCTCTGTAGTTATTAGAGTTACTTCCGGTTTTCCGCCATTCTGGGTAGTTTTTATTATAAAGTCTAATTTACATACCGACAGACCTCTGTAGTTATTAGAGTTACTTCCGGTTTTCCACCATTCTGGGTAGTTTTTATTATAAAGTCTAATTTGCTTACCCACAGACCTCTGTAGTTATTAGAGTTACTTCCGGTTTTCCACCATTCTGGGTAGTTTTTATTATAAAGTCTAATTTACTTACCGACAGATCTCTGTAGTTATTAGAGTTACTTCCGGTTTTCCGCCATTCTGGGTAGTTTTTATTATAAAGTCTAATTTACTTACCGACTGATCTCTGTAGTTATTAGAGTTACTTCCGGTTTTCCGCCATTCTGGGTAGTTTTTATTATAAAGTCAAATTTACTTACCGACAGACCTCTGTAGTTATTAGAGTTACTTCCGGTTTTCCACCATTCTGGGTAGTTTTTATTATAAAGTCTAATTTGGTAACCCACAGACCTCTGTAGTTATTAGAGTTACTTCCGGTTTTCCACCATTCTGGTTAGTTTTTATTATAAAGTCTAATTTACTTACCGACAGACCTCTGTAGTTATTAGAGTTACTTCCGGTTTTCCACCATTCTCGGTAGTTTTTATTATAAAGTCTAATTTACTTACCGACAGACCTCTGTAGTTATTAGAGTTACTTCCGGTTTTCAACCATTCTGGGTAGTTTTTATTATAAAGTCTAATTAACTTACCGACAGACCTCTGTAGTTATTAGAGTTACTTCCGGTTTTCCGGCATTCTGGGTAGTTTTTATTATAAAGTCTAATTTGCTTACCGACAGATCTCTGTAGTTATTACAGTTACTTCCGGTTTTCTGCCATTCTGGGTAGTTTTTATTATAAAGTCTAATTTACTTACCGACTGATCTCTGTAGTTATTAGAGTTACTTCCGGTTTTTCACCATTCTGGGTAGTTTTTATTATAAAGTCTAATTTACTTACCGACTGATCTCTGTAGTTATTAGAGTTACTTCCGGTTTTCTGCCATTCTGGGTAGTTTTTATTATAAAGTCTAATTTACTTACCGACTGATCTCTGTAGTTATTAGAGTTACTTCCGGTTTTCCGCCATTCTGGGTAGTTTTAATTATAAAGTCAAATTTACTTACCGACAGACCTCTGTAGTTATTAGAGTTACTTCCGGTTTTCCGCCATTCTGGGTAGTTTTTATTATAAAGTCTAATTTACATACCGACAGACCTCTGTAGTTATTAGAGTTACTTCCGGTTTTCCACCATTCTGGGTAGTTTTTATTATAAAGTCTAATTTACTTACCGACAGACCTCTGTAGTTATTAGAGTTACTTCCGGTTTTCCACCATTCTGGGTAGTTTTTATTATAAAGTCTAATTTGCTTACCCACAGACCTCTGTAGTTATTAGAGTTACTTCCGGTTTTCCACCATTCTGGGTTGTTTTTATTATAAAGTCTAATTTACTTACCGACAGATCTCTGTAGTTTTTAGAGTTACTTCCGGTTTTCCGCCATTCTGGGTAGTTTTTATTATAAAGTCTAATTTGCTTACCGTCTGATCTCTGTAGTTATTAGAGTTACTTCCGGTTTTCCACCATTCTGGGTAGTTTTTATCATAAAGTCTAATTTACTTACCGACAGACCTCTGTAGTTATTAGAGTTACTTCCGGTTTTCCACCATTCTGGGTAGTTTTTATTATAAAGTCTAATTTACTTACCGACAGACCTCTGTAGTTATTAGAGTTACTTCCGGTTTTCTGCCATTCTGGGTATTTTTTGTTATAAAGTCTAATTTACTTACTGACAGATCTCTGTAGTTATTAGAGTTACTTCCGGTTTTCCACCATTCTCGGTAGTTTTTATTATAAAGTCTAATTAACTTACCGACAGACCTCTGTAGTTATTAGAGTTACTTCCGGTTTTCCGGCTTTCTGGGTAGTTTTTATTATAAAGTCTAATTTGCTTACCGACAGATCTCTGTAGTTATTACAGTTACTTCCGGTTTTCTGCCATTCTGGGTAGTTTTTATTATAGAGTCTAATTTACTTATCGACTGATCTCTGTAGTTATTAGAGTTACTTCCGGTTTTCTGCCATTCTGGGTAGTTTTTATTATAAAGTCTAATTTACTTACCGACTGATCTCTGTAGTTATTAGAGTTACTTCCGGTTTTCCGCCATTCTGGGTAGTTTATATTATAAAGTCTAATTTACTTACCGACAGACCTCTGTAGTTATTAGAGTTACTTCCGGTTTTCCACCATTCTGGGTAGTTTTTATTATAAAGTCTAATTTGGTTACCCACAGACCTCTGTAGTTATTTATTAGAGTTACTTCCGGTTTTCCACCATTCTGGTTAGTTTTTATTATAAAGTCTAATTTACTTACCGACAGACCTCTGTAGTTATTAGAGTTATTTCCGGTTTTCCACCATTCTCGGTAGTTTTTATTATAAAGTCTAATTTACTTACCGACAGACCTCTGTAGTTATTAGAGTTACTTCCGGTTTTCCACCATTCTGGGTAGTTTTTATTATAAAGTCTAATTAACTTACCGACAGACCTCTGTAGTTATTAGAGTTACTTCCGGTTTTCCGGCACTCTGGGTAGTTTTTATTATAAAGTCTAATTTGCTTACCGACAGATCTCTGTAGTTATTACAGTTACTTCCGGTTTTCTGCCATTCTGGGTAGTTTTTATTATAATGTCTAATTTACTTACCGACTTATCTCTGTAGTTATTAGAGTTACTTCCGGTTTTCCACCATTCTGGGTAGTTTTTATTATAAAGTCTAATTTACTTACCGACAGACCTCTGTAGTTATTAGAGTTACTTCCGGTTTTCCACCATTCTGGGTAGTCTTTATTATAAAGTCTAATTTGCTTACCCACAGACCTCTGTAGTTATTAGAGTTACTTCCGGTTTTCCGCCATTCTGGGTAGTTTTTATTATAAAGTCTAATTTACTTACCGACAGATCTCTGTAGTTATTTGAGTTACTTCCGGTTTTCCGCCATTCTGGGTTGTTTTTATTATAAAATCTAATTTACTTATCCACAGACCTCTGTAGTTATTAGAGTTACTTCCGGTTTTCCGCCATTCTGGGTAGTTTTTATTATAAAGTCTAATTTACTGACCGACTGATCCCTGTAGTTATTAGAGTTACTTCCGGTTTTCCACCATTCTGGGTAGTTTTTATTATAAAGTCTAATTTACTTACCGTCTGATCTCTGTAGTTATTAGAGTTACTTCCGGTTTTCCACCATTCGGGGTAGTTTTTATTATAAAGTCTAATTTACTTACCGACTGATCTCTATAGTTATTAGAGTTACTTCCGGTTTTCCACCATTCTGGGTAGTTTTTATTATAAAGTCTAATTTACATACCGACAGACCTCTGTAGTTATTAGAGTTACTTCCGGTTTTTCACCACTCTGGGTAGTTTTTATTATAAAGTCTAATTTGCTTACCCACAGACATCGGTAGTTATTAGAGTTACTTCCGGTTTTTCACCATTCTGGGTAGTTTTTATTATAAAGTCTAATTTACTTACCGACAGACCTCTGTAGTTATTAGAGTTACTTCCGGTTTTCCGCCATTCTGGGTAGTTTTTATTATAAATTCTAATTTGCTTACCGTCTGATCTCTGTAGTTATTAGAGTTACTTCCGGTTTTCCACCGTTCTGGGTAGTTTTTATTATAAAGTCTAATTTACTTACCGACAGACCTCTGTAGTTATTTGAGTTACTTCCGGTTTTCCACCATTCTGGGTAGTTTTTATTATAAAGTCTAATTTGCTTACCCACAGACCTCTGTAGTTATTAGAGTTACTTCCGGTTTTCCGCCATTCTGGGTAGTTTTTATTATAAAGTCTAATTTACTTACCGACTGATCTCTGTAGTTATTAGAGTTACTTCCGGTTTTCAGGCATTCTGGGTAGTTTTTATTATAAAGTCTAATTTACTTACCGACTGATCTCTGTAGTTAGTAGAGTTACTTCCGGTTTTCCACCATTCTGGGTAGTTTTTATTATAAAGTCTAATTTACTTACCGACAGACCTCTGTAGTTATTAGAGTTACTTCCGGTTTTCCACCATTCTCGGTAGTTTTTATTATAAAGTCTAATTTAATTACCGACTGATCTCTGTAGTTATTAGAGTTACTTCCGGTTTTCCACCATTCTGGGTAGTTTTTATTATAAAGTCTAATTTATTTTCCGACAGATCTCTGTAGTTATTAGAGTTACTTCCGGTTATCCACCATTCTGGGTAGTTTTTATTATAAAGTCTAATTTACTTACCGACAGACCTCTGTAGTTATTAGAGTTACTTCCGGTTTTCCACCATTCTGGGTAGTTTTTATTATAAAGTCTAATTTACTTACCGACAGACCTCTGTAGTTATTAGAGTTACTTCCGGTTTTCTGCCATTCTGGGTAGTTTTTATTATAAAGTCTAATTTACTTACCGACTGATCTCTGTACTTATTAGAGTTACTTCCGGTTTTCCGCCATTCTGGGTAGTTTTTATTATAAAGTCAAATTTACTTACCGACAGACCTCTGTAGTTATTAGAGTTACTTCCGGTTTTCCACCATTCTGGGTAGTTTTTATTATAAAGTCTAATTTGGTTACCCACAGACCTCTGTAGTTATTAGAGTTACTTCCGGTTTTCCACCATTCTGGGTAGTTTTTATTATAAAGTCTAATTTACTTACCGACAGACCTCTGTAGTTATTAGAGTTACTTCCGGTTTTCCACCATTCTCGGTAGTTTTTATTATAAAATCTAATTTACTTACCGACAGACCTCTAGAGTTATTAGAGTTACTTCCGGTTTTCCACCATTCTGGGTAGTTTTTATTATAAAGTCTAATTAACTTACCGACAGACCTCTGTAGTTATTAGCGTTACTTCCGGTTTTCCGGCATTCTGGGTAGTTTTTATTATAAAGTCTAATTTGCTTACCGACAGATCTCTGTAGTTATTACAGTTACTTCCGGTTTTCTGCCATTCTGGGTAGTTTTTATTATAAAGTCTAATTTACTTACCGACTGATCCCTGTAGTTATTAGAGTTACTTCCGGTTTTTCACCATTCTGGGTAGTTTTTATTATAAAGTCTAATTTACTTACCGACTAATCTCTGTAGTTATTAGAGTTACTTCCGGTTTTCTGCCATTCTGGGTAGTTTTTATTATAAAGTCTAATTTACTTACCGACTGATCTCTGTAGTTATTAGAGTTACTTCCGGTTTTCCGCCATTCTGGGTAGTTTTAATTATAAAGTCAAATTTACTTACCGACAGACCTCTGTAGTTATTAGAGTTACTTCCGGTTTTCCGCCATTCTGGGTAGTTTTTATTATAAAGTCTAATTTACATACCGACAGACCTCTGTAGTTATTAGAGTTACTTCCGGTTTTCCACCATTCTGGGTAGTTTTTATTATAAAGTCTAATTTGCTTACCCACAGACCTCTGTAGTTATTAGAGTTACTTCCGGTTTTCCACCATTCTGGGTAGTTTTTATTATAAAGTCTAATTTACTTACCGACAGATCTCTGTAGTTATTTGAGTTACTTCCGGTTTTCCGCCATTCTGGGTAGTTTTTATTATAAAGTCTAATTTACTTACCGACTGATCTCTGTAGTTATTAGAGTTACTTCCGGTTTTCCGCCATTCTGGGTAGTTTTTATTATAAAGTCAAATTTACTTACCGACAGACCTCTGTAGTTATTAGAGTTACTTCCGGTTTTCCACCATTCTGGGTAGTTTTTATTATAAAGTCTAATTTGGTAACCCACAGACCTCTGTAGTTATTAGAGTTACTTCCGGTTTTCCACCATTCTGGTTAGTTTTTATTATAAAGTCTAATTTACTTACCGACAGACCTCTGTAGTTATTAGAGTTACTTCCGGTTTTCCACCATTCTCGGTAGTTTTTATTATAAAGTCTAATTTACTTACCGACAGACCTCTGTAGTTATTAGAGTTACTTCCGGTTTTCCACCATTCTGGGTAGTTTTTATTATAAAGTCTAATTAACTTACCGACAGACCTCTGTAGTTATTAGAGTTACTTCCGGTTTTCCGGCATTCTGGGTAGTTTTTATTATAAACTCTAATTTGCTTACCGACAGATCTCTGTAGTTATTACAGTTACTTCCGGTTTTCTGCCATTCTGGGTAGTTTTTATTATAAAGTCTAATTTACTTACCGACTGATCTCTGTAGTTATTAGAGTTACTTCCGGTTTTTCACCATTCTGGGTAGTTTTTATTATAAAGTCTAATTTACTTACCGACTGATCTCTGTAGTTATTAGAGTTACTTCCGGTTTTCTGCCATTCTGGGTAGTTTTTATTATAAAGTCTAATTTACTTACCGACTGATCTCTGTAGTTATTAGAGTTACTTCCGGTTTTCCGCCATTCTGGGTAGTTTTAATTATAAAGTCAAATTTACTTACCGACAGACCTCTGTAGTTATTAGAGTTACTTCCGGTTTTCCGCCATTCTGGGTAGTTTTTATTATAAAGTCTAATTTACATACCGACAGACCTCTGTAGTTATTAGAGTTACTTCCGGTTTTCCACCATTCTGGGTAGTTTTTATTATAAAGTCTAATTTGCTTACCCACAGACCTCTGTAGTTATTAGAGTTACTTCCGGTTTTCCACCATTCTGGGTAGTTTTTATTATAAAGTCTAATTTACTTACCGACAGATCTCTGTAGTTATTAGAGTTACTTCCGGTTTTCCGCCATTCTGGGTAGTTTTTATTATAAAGTCTAATTTACTTACCGACTGATCTCTGTAGTTATTAGAGTTACTTCCGGTTTTCCGCCATTCTGGGTAGTTTTTATTATAAAGTCAAATTTACTTACCGACAGACCTCTGTAGTTATTAGAGTTACTTCCGGTTTTCCACCATTCTCGGTAGTTTTTATTATAAAATCTAATTTACTTACCGACAGACCTCTGTAGTTATTAGAGTTACTTCCGGTTTTCCACCATTCTGGGTAGTTTTTATTATAAAGTCTAATTAACTTACCGACAGACCTCTGTAGTTATTAGCGTTACTTCCGGTTTTCCGGCATTCTGGGTAGTTTTTATTATAAAGTCTAATTTACTTACCGACAGATCTCTGTAGTTTTTAGAGTTACTTCCGGTTATCCGCCATTCTGGGTAGTTTTTATTATAAAGTCTAATTTGCTTACCGTCTGATCTCTGTAGTTATTAGAGTTACTTCCGGTTTTCCACCATTCTGGGTAGTTTTTATTATAAAATCTAATTTACTTACCGACAGACCTCTGTAGTTATTAGAGTTACTTCCGGTTTTCCACCATTCTGGGTAGTTTTTATTATAAAGTCTAATTAACTTACCGACAGACCTCTGTAGTTATTAGCGTTACTTCCGGTTTTCCGGCATTCTGGGTAGTTTTTATTATAAAGTCTAATTTGCTTACCGACAGATCTCTGTAGTTATTACAGTTACTTCCGGTTTTCTGCCATTCTGGGTAGTTTTTATTATAAAGTCTAATTTACTTACCGACTGATCTCTGTAGTTATTAGAGTTACTTCCGGTTTTTCACCATTCTGGGTAGTTTTTATTATAAAGTCTAATTTACTTACCGACTGATCTCTGTAGTTATTAGAGTTACTTCCGGTTTTCTGCCATTCTGGGTAGTTTTTATTATAAAGTCTAATTTACTTACCGACTGATCTCTGTAGTTATTAGAGTTACTTCCGGTTTTCCGCCATTCTGGGTAGTTTTAATTATAAAGTCAAATTTACTTACCGACAGACCTCTGTAGTTATTAGAGTTACTTCCGGTTTTCCGCCATTCTGGGTAGTTTTTATTATAAAGTCTAATTTACATACCGACAGACCTCTGTAGTTATTAGAGTTACTTCCGGTTTTCCACCATTCTGGGTAGTTTTTATTATAAAGTCTAATTTGCTTACCCACAGACCTCTGTAGTTATTAGAGTTACTTCCGGTTTTCCACCATTCTGGGTAGTTTTTATTATAAAGTCTAATTTACTTACCGACAGATCTCTGTAGTTATTAGAGTTACTTCCGGTTTTCCGCCATTCTGGGTAGTTTTTATTATAAAGTCTAATTTACTTACCGACTGATCTCTGTAGTTATTAGAGTTACTTCCGGTTTTCCGCCATTCTGGGTAGTTTTTATTATAAAGTCTAATTTACTTACCGACTGATCTCTGTAGTTATTAGAGTTACTTCCGGTTTTCCACCATTCTGGGTAGTTTTTATTATAAAGTCTAATTTACTTACCGACAGACCTCTGTAGTTATTAGAGTTACTTCCGGTTTTCCGCCATTCTGGGTAGTTTTTATTATAAAGTCTAATTTGCTAATCGACAGATCTCTGTAGTTATTAGAGTTACTTCCGGTTTTCCACCATTCTGGGTAGTCTTTATTATAAAGTCTAATTTGCTTACCCACAGACCTCTGTAGTTATTAGAGTTACTTCCGGTTTTCCGCCATTCTGGGTAGTTTTTATTATAAAGTCTAATTTACTTACCGACAGATCTCTGTAGTTATTTGAGTTACTTCCGGTTTTCCGCCATTCTGGGTTGTTTTTATTATAAAATCTAATTTACTTATCCACAGACCTCTGTAGTTATTAGAGTTACTTCCGGTTTTCCGCCATTCTGGGTAGCTTTTATTATAAAGTCTAATTTACTGACCGACTGATCCCTGTAGTTATTAGAGTTACTTCCGGTTTTCCACCATTCTGGGTAGTTTTTATTATAAAGTCTAATTTATTTACCGTCTGATCTCTGTAGTTATTAGAGTTACTTCCGTTTTTCCACCATTCGGGGTAGTTTTTATTATAAAGTCTAATTTACTTACCGACTGATCTCTATAGTTATTAGAGTTACTTCCGGTTTTCCACCATTCTGGGTAGTTTTTATTATAAAGTCTAATTTACATACCGACAGACCTCTGTAGTTATTAGAGTTACTTCTGGTTTTTCACCACTCTGGGTAGTTTTTATTATAAAGTCTAATTTGCTTACCCACAGACATCGGTAGTTATTAGAGTTACTTCCGGTTTTTCACCATTCTGGGTTGTTTTTATTATAAAGTCTAATTTACTTACCGACAGACCTCTGTAGTTATTAGAGTTACTTCCGGTTTTCCGCCATTCTGGGTAGTTTTTATTATAAATTCTAATTTGCTTACCGTCTGATCTCTGTAGTTATTAGAGTTACTTCCGGTTTTCCACCGTTCTGGGTAGTTTTTATTATAAAGTCTAATTTACTTACCGACAGACCTCTGTAGTTATTTGAGTTACTTCCGGTTTTCCACCATTCTGGGTAGTTTTTATTATAAAGTCTAATTTGCTTACCCACAGACCTCTGTAGTTATTAGAGTTACTTCCGGTTTTCCGCCATTCTGGGTAGTTTTTATTATAAAGTCTAATTTACTTACCGACTGATCTCTGTAGTTATTAGAGTTACTTCCAGTTTTCAGGCATTCTGGCTAGTTTTTATTATAAAGTCTAATTTACTTACCGACTGATCTCTGTAGTTAGTAGAGTTACTTCCGGTTTTCCACCATTCTGGGTAGTTTTTATTATAAAGTCTAATTTACTTACCGACAGACCTCTGTAGTTATTAGAGTTACTTCCGGTTTTCCACCATTCTCGGTAGTTTTTATTATAAAGTCTAATTTAATTACCGACTGATCTCTGTAGTTATTAGAGTTACTTCCGGTTTTCCACCATTCTGGGTAGTTTTTATTATAAAGTCTAATTTACTTACCGACAGATCTCTGTAGTTATTAGAGTTACTTCCGGTTATCCACCATTCTGGGTAGTTTTTATTATAAAGTCTAATTTACTTACCGACAGACCTCTGTAGTTATTAGAGTTACTTCCGGTTTTCCACCATTCTGGGTAGTTTTTATTATAAAGTCTAATTTACTTACCGACAGACCTCTGTAGTTATTAGAGTTACTTCCGGTTTTCTGCCATTCTGGGTAGTTTTTATTATAAAGTCTAATTTACTTACCGACTGATCTCTGTAGTTATTAGAGTTACTTCCGGTTTTCCGCCATTCTGGGTAGTTTTTATTATAAAGTCAAATTTACTTACCGACAGACCTCTGTAGTTATTAGAGTTACTTCCGGTTTTCCACCATTCTGGGTAGTTTTTATTGTAAAGTCTAATTTGGTTACCCACAGACCTCTGTAGTTATTAGAGTTACTTCCGGTTTTCCACCATTCTGGGTAGTTTTTATTATAAAGTCTAATTTACTTACCGACAGACCTCTGTAGTTATTAGAGTTACTTCCGGTTTTCCACCATTCTCGGTAGTTTTTATTATAAAATCTAATTTACTTACCGACAGACCTCTAGAGTTATTAGAGTTACTTCCGGTTTTCCACCATTCTGGGTAGTTTTTATTATAAAGTCTAATTAACTTACCGACAGACCTCTGTAGTTATTAGCGTTACTTCCGGTTTTCCGGCATTCTGGGTAGTTTTTATTATAAAGTCTAATTTGCTTACCGACAGATCTCTGTAGTTATTACAGTTACTTCCGGTTTTCTGCCATTCTGGGTAGTTTTTATTATAAAGTCTAATTTACTTACCGACTGATCCCTGTAGTTATTAGAGTTACTTCCGGTTTTTCACCATTCTGGGTAGTTTTTATTATAAAGTCTAATTTACTTACCGACTGATCTCTGTAGTTATTAGAGTTACTTCCGGTTTTCTGCCATTCTGGGTAGTTTTTATTATAAAGTCTAATTTACTTACCGACTGATCTCTGTAGTTATTAGAGTTACTTCCGGTTTTCCGCCATTCTGGGTAGTTTTAATTTTAAAGTCAAATTTACTTACCGACGGATCTCTGTAGTTATTAGAGTTACTTCCGGTTTTCCACCATTCTGGGTAGTTTTTATTATAAAGTCTAATTTACTTACTGACAGACCTCTGTAGTTATTAGAGTTACTTCCGGTTTTCTGCCATTCTGGGTACTTTTTGTTATAAAGTCTAATTTACTTACCGACAGACCTCTGTAGTTATTAGGGTTACTTCCGGTTTTCCGCCATTCTGGGTAGTTTTTATTATAAAGTCTAATTTACTTACCGACAGACCTCTGTAGTTATTAGAGTTACTTCCAGTTTTCCACCATTCTGGGTAGTTTTTATTATAAAGTCTAATTTACTTACCGACAGACCTCTGTAGTTATTAGAGTTACTTCCGGTTTTCCGCCATTCTGGGTAGTTTTTATTATAAAGTCTAATTTACTTACCGACAGATCTCTGTAGTTATTAGAGTTACTTCCGGTTTTCCGCCATTCTGGGTAGTTTTTATTATAAAGTCTAATTTACTTACCGACTGATCTCTGTAGTTATCAGAGTTACTTCCGGTTTTCCGCCATTCTGGGTAGTTTTTATTATAAAGTCTAATTTACTTACCGACTGATCTCTGTAGTTATGAGAGTTACTTCCGGTTTTCCGCCATTCTGGGTAGTTTTTATTATAAACTCTAATTTACTTACCGACTGATCTCTGTAGTTATTAGAGTTACTTCCGGTTTTCCGCCATTCTGGATTGTTTTTATTATAAAGTCTAATTTACTTTCCCACAGACCTCTGTAGTTATTAGAGTTACTTCCGGTTTTCCACCATTCTGGGTAGTTTTTATTTTAAAGTCTAATTTGCTTACCGACTGATCTCTGTAGTTATTAGAGTTACTTCCGGTTTTCCGCCATTCTGGGTTGTTTTTCTTATAAAGTCTAATTTACTTACCCACAGACCTCTGTAGTTATTAGAGTTACTTCCGGTTTTCCACAATTCTGGGTAGTTTTTATTATAAAGTCTAATTTACTTACCGACAGACCTCTGTAGTTATCAGAGTTACTTCCGGTTTTCCGCCATTCTGGGTAGTTTTTATTATAAAGTCTAATTTACTTACCGACAGACCTCTGTAGTTATTAGAGTTACTTCCGGTTTTCCGCAATTCTGGGTAGTTTTTATTATAAAGTCTAATTTACTTACCGACAGACCTCTGTAGTTATTAGAGTTACTTCCGGTTTTCCGCCATTCTGGGTAGTTTTTATTATAAAGTCTAATTTACTTACCGACAGACCTCTGTAGTTATTAGAGTTACTTCCGGTTTTCCACCATTCTGGGTAGTTTTTATTATAAAGTCTAATTTACTTACCGACAGACCTCTGCAGTTATTAGAGTTACTTCCGGTTTTCCACCATTCTGGGTAGTTTTTATTATAAAGTCTAATTTACTTACCGACAGACCTCTGTAGTTATTAGAGTTACTTCCTGTTTTCAACAATTCTGGGTAGTTTTTATTATAAAGTCTAATTTACTTACCGACAGACCTCTGTAGTTAGTAGAGTTACTTCCGGTTTTCCGGCATTCTGGGTAGTTTTTATTATAAAGTCTAATTTACTTACCGACAGATCTCTGTAGTTAGTAGAGTTACTTCCGGTTTTCCGGCATTGTGGGTAGTTTTTATTATAAAGTCTAATTTACTTACCGACAGACCTCTGTAGTTAGTAGAGTTACTTCCGGTTTTCCGCCATTCTGGGTAGTTTTTATTATAAAGTCTAATTTACTTACCGTCTGACCTCTGTAGTTATTAGAGTTACTTCCGCTTTTCCACCATTCTGGGTAGTTTTTATTATAAAGTCTAATTTACTTACCGACACACCGCTGTAGTTATTAGAGTTACTTCCGGTTTTCCGGCATTCTGGGTAGTTTTTATTATAAAGTCTAATTTGCTTACCGACAGACCTCAGTAGTTATTAGAGTTACTTCCGGTTTTCCGGCATTCTGGGTAGTTTTTATTATAAAGTCTAATTTGCTTACCGACAGACCTCTGTAGTTATTAGAGTTACTTCCGGTTTTCTGCCATTCTGGGTAGTTTTTATTATAAAGTCTAATTTACTTACCGACTGATCTCTGAAGTTATTAGAGTTACTTCCGTTTTTCTGCCATTCTGGGTAGTTTTTATTATAAAGTCTAATTTACTTACCCACACACCTCTGTAGTTATTAGAGTTACTTCCGGTTTTCCACCATTCTGGGTAGTTTTTATTATAAAGTCTAATTTACTTACCGTCCGATCTCTGTAGTTATTAGATTTACTTCCGGTTTTCTGCCATTCTGGGTAGTTTTTATTATAAAATCTAATTTACTTACCCACAGACCTCTGTAGTTATTAGAGTTACTTCCGGTTTTCCACCATTCTGGGTAGTTTTTATTATAAAGTCTAATTTACTTACCGACAGACCTCTGTAGTTAGTAGAGTTACTTCCGGTTTTCCACCATTCTGGGTAGTTTTTATTATAAAGTCTAATTTACTTACCGTCTGATCTCTGTAGTTATTAGAGTTACTTCCGGTTTTCTGCCATTCTGGGTAGTTTTTATTATATAGTCTAATTTACTTACCGACTGATCTCTGTAGTTATTAGAGTTACTTCCGGTTTTCTGCCATTCTGGGTAGTTTTTATTATAAAGTCTAATTTACTTACCGACAGACCTCTGTAGTTATTAGAGTTACTTCCGGTTTTCAGCCATTCTGGGTAGTTTTTATTATAAAGTCTAATTTACTTACCGACAGTCCTCTGTAGTTATTAGAGTTCCTTCCGGTTTTCCACCATTCTGGGTAGTTTTTATTATAAAGTCTAATTTACTTACCGACTGATCTCTGTAGTTATTAGAGTTACTTCCCGTTTTCTGCCATTCTGGGTAGTTTTTATTATAAAGCCTAATTTACTTACCGACAGACCTCTGTAGTTATTAGAGTTACTTCCGGTTTTCCACCATTCTGGGTAGTTTTTATTATAAAGTCTAATTTACTTACCGACAGACCTCTGTAGTTATTAGAGTTACTTCCGGTTTTCTGCCATTCTGGGTAGTTTTTATTATAAAGTCGAATTTACTTACCGACAGACCTCTGTAGTTATTAGAGTTACTTCCGGTTTTCCACCATTCTGGGTAGTTTTTATTATAAAGTCTAATTTACTTACCGACTGATCTCTGTAGTTATTAGAGTTACTTCCGGTTTTCTGCCATTCTGGGTAGTTTTTATTATAAAGTCTAATTTACTTACCCACACACCTCTGTAGTTATTAGAGTTACTTCCGGTTTTCCACCATTCTGGGTAGTTTTTATTATAAAGTCTAATTTACTTACCGTCCGATCTCTGTAGTTATTAGATTTACTTCCGGTTTTCTGCCATTCTGGGTAGTTTTTATTATAAAGTCTAATTTACTTACCCACAGACCTCTGTAGTTATTAGAGTTACTTCCGGTTTTCCACCATTCTGGGTAGTTTTTATTGTAAAGTCTAATTTACTTACCGACAGATCTCTGTAGTTATTAGAGTTACTTCCGGTTTTCTGCCATTCTGGGTAATTTTTATTATAAAGTCTAATTTACTTATCGACAGATCTCTGTAGTTATTAGAGTTACTTCCGGTTTTCCACCATTCTGGGTAGTTTTTATTATAAAGTCTAATTTACTTACCAACAGACCTCTATAGTTATTAGAGTTACTTCCGGTTTTCCACCATTCTGGGTAGTTTTTATTATAAAGTCTTATTTACTTACCGTCTGATCTCTGTAGTTATTAGAGTTACTTCCGGTTTTCCACCATTCTGGGTAGTTTTTATTATAAAGTCTAATTTACTTACCGACGGATCTCTGTAGTTATTAGAGTTACTTCCGGTTTTCCACCATTCTGGGTAGTTTTTATTATAAAGTCTAATTTACTTACTGACAGACCTCTGTAGTTATTAGAGTTACTTCCGGTTTTCTGCCATTCTGGGTACTTTTTGTTATAAAGTCTAATTTACTTACCGACAGACCTCTGTAGTTATTAGGGTTACTTCCGGTTTTCCGCCATTCTGGGTAGTTTTTATTATAAAGTCTAATTTACTTACCGACAGACCTCTGTAGCTATTAGAGTTACTTCCAGTTTTCCACCATTCTGGGTAGTTTTTATTATAAAGTCTAATTTACTTACCGACAGACCTCTGTAGTTATTAGAGTTACTTCCGGTTTTCCGCCATTCTGGGTAGTTTTTATTATAAAGTCTAATTTACTTACCGACAGATCTCTGTAGTTATTAGAGTTACTTCCGGTTTTCTGCCATTCTGGGTAGTTTTTATTATAAAGTCTAATTTACTTACCGACTGATCTCTGTAGTTATTAGAGTTACTTCCGGTTTTCCACCATTCTGGGTAGTTTTTATTATAAAGTCTAATTTACTTACCGACTGATCTCTGTAGTTATTAGAGTTACTTCCGGTTTTCTGCCATTCTGGGTAGTTTTTATTATAAAGTCTAATTTACTTACCCACACACCTCTGTAGTTATTAGAGTTACTTCCGGTTTTCCACCATTCTGGGTAGTTTTTATTATAAAGTCTAATTTACTTACCGTCCGATCTCTGTAGTTATTAGATTTACTTCCGGTTTTCTGCCATTCTGGGTAGTTTTTATTATAAAGTCTAATTTACTTACCCACAGACCTCTGTAGTTATTAGAGTTACTTCCGGTTTTCCACCATTCTGGGTAGTTTTTATTGTAAAGTCTAATTTACTTACCGACAGATCTCTGTAGTTATTAGAGGTACTTCCGGTTTTCTGCCATTCTGGGTAGTTTTTATTATAAAGTCTAATTTACTTATCGACAGATCTCTGTAGTTATTAGAGTTACTTCCGGTTTTCCACCATTCTGGGTAGTTTTTATTATAAAGTCTAATTTACTTACCAACAGACCTCTATAGTTATTAGAGTTACTTCCGGTTTTCCACCATTCTGGGTAGTTTTTATTATAAAGTCTTATTTACTTACCGTCTGATCTCTGTAGTTATTAGAGTTACTTCCGGTTTTCCACCATTCTGGGTAGTTTTTATTATAAAGTCTAATTTACTTACCGACGGATCTCTGTAGTTATTAGAGTTACTTCCGGTTTTCCACCATTCTGGGTAGTTTTTATTATAAAGTCTAATTTACTTACTGACAGACCTCTGTAGTTATTAGAGTTACTTCCGGTTTTCTGCCATTCTGGGTACTTTTTGTTATAAAGTCTAATTTACTTACCGACAGACCTCTGTAGTTATTAGGGTTACTTCCGGTTTTCCGCCATTCTGGGTAGTTTTTATTATAAAGTCTAATTTACTTACCGACAGACCTCTGTAGCTATTAGAGTTACTTCCAGTTTTCCACCATTCTGGGTAGTTTTTATTATAAAGTCTAATTTACTTACCGACAGACCTCTGTAGTTATTAGAGTTACTTCCGGTTTTCCGCCATTCTGGGTAGTTTTTATTATAAAGTCTAATTTACTTACCGACAGATCTCTGTAGTTATTAGAGTTACTTCCGGTTTTCTGCCATTCTGGATAGTTTTTATTATAAAGTCTAATTTACTTACCGACTGATCTCTGTAGTTATTAGAGTTACTTCCGGTTTTCCGCCATTCTGGGTAGTTTTTATTATAAAGTCTAATTTACTTACCGACTGATCTCTGTAGTTATGAGAGTTACTTCCGGTTTTCCGCCATTCTGGGTAGTTTTTATTATAAAGTCTAATTTACTTACCGACTGATCTCTGTAGTTATTAGAGTTACTTCCGGTTTTCCGCCATTCTGGGTTGTTTTTATTATAAAGTCTAATTTACTTTCCCACAGACCTCTGTAGTTATTAGAGTTACTTCCGGTTTTCCACCATTCTGGGTAGTTTTTATTTTAAAGTCTAATTTGCTTACCGACTGATCTCTGTAGTTATTAGAGTTACTTCCGGTTTTCCGCCATTCTGGGTTGTTTTTCTTATAAAGTCTAATTTACTTACCCACAGACCTCTGTAGTTATTAGAGTTACTTCCGGTTTTCCACAATTCTGGGTAGTTTTTATTATAAAGTCTAATTTACTTACCGACAGACCTCTGTAGTTATCAGAGTTACTTCCGGTTTTCCGCCATTCTGGGTAGTTTTTATTATAAAGTCTAATTTACTTACCGACAGACCTCTGTAGTTATTAGAGTTACTTCCGGTTTTCCGCCATTCTGGGTAGTTTTTATTATAAAGTCTAATTTACTTACCGTCTGACCTCTGTAGTTATTAGAGTTACTTCCGCTTTTCCACAATTCTGGGTAGTTTTTATTATAAAGTCTAATTTACTTACCGACAGACCTCTGTAGTTATTAGAGTTACTTCCGGTGTTCCGGCATTCTGGGTAGTTTTTATTATAAAGTCTAATTTGCTTACCGCCAGACCTCAGTAGTTATTAGAGTTACTTCCGGTTTTCCGGCATTCTGGGTAGTTTTTATTATAAAGTCTAATTTGCTTACCGACAGACCTCTGTAGTTATTAGAGTTACTTCCGGTTTTCTGCCATTCTGGGTAGTTTTTATTATAAAGTCTAATTTACTTACCGACTGATCTCTGAAGTTATTAGAGTTACTTCCGTTTTTCTGCCATTCTGGGTAGTTTTTATTATAAAGTCTAATTTACTTACCCACACACCTCTGTAGTTATTAGAGTTACTTCCGGTTTTCCACCATTCTGGGTAGTTTTTATTATAAAGTCTAATTTACTTACCGTCCGATCTCTGTAGTTATTAGATTTACTTCCGGTTTTCTGCCATTCTGGGTAGTTTTTATTATAAAGTCTAATTTACTTACCCACAGACCTCTGTAGTTATTAGAGTTACTTCCTGTTTTCCACCATTCTGGGTAGTTTTTATTATAAAGTCTAATTTACTTACCGACAGACCTCTGTAGTTAGTAGAGTTACTTCCGGTTTTCCACCATTCTGGGTAGTTTTTATTATAAAGTCTAATTTACTTACCGTCTGATCTCTGTAGTTATTAGAGTTACTTCCGGTTTTCTGCCATTCTGGGTAGTTTTTATTATATAGTCTAATTTACTTACTGACTGATCTCTGTAGTTATTAGAGTTACTTCCGGTTTTCTACCATTCTGGGTAGTTTTTATTATAAAGTCTAATTTACTTACCGACAGACCTCTGTAGTTAGTAGAGTTACTTTCGGTCTTCCACCATTCTGGGTAGTTTTTATTATAAAGTCTAATTTACTTACCGTCTGATCTCTGTAGTTATTAGAGTTACTTCCGGTTTTCTGCCATTCTGGGTAGTTTTTATTATAAAGTCTAATTTACTTACCCACAGACCTCTGTAGTTATTAGAGTTACTTCCGGTTTTCCACCATTCTGGGTAGTTTTTATTGTAAAGTCTAATTTACTTACCGACAGATCTCTGTAGTTATTAGAGTTACTTCCGGTTTTCTGCCATTCTGGGTAGTTTTTATTATAAAGTCTAATTTACTTATCGACAGATCTCTGTAGTTATTAGAGTTACTTCCGGTTTTCCACCATTCTGGGTAGTTTTTATTATAAAGTCTAATTTACTTACCAACAGACCTCTGTAGTTATTAGAGTTACTTCCGGTTTTCCACCATTCTGGGTAGTTTTTATTATAAAGTCTTATTTACTTACCGTCTGATCTCTGTAGTTATTAGAGTTACTTCCGGTTTTCCACCATTCTGGGTAGTTTTTATTATAAAGTCTAATTTACTTACCGACAGATCTCTGTAGTTATTAGAGTTACTTCCGGTTTTCCACCATTCTGGGTAGTTTTTATTATAAAGTCTAATTTACTTACCGACAGACCTCTGTAGTTATTAGAGTTACTTCCGGTTTTCTGCCATTCTGGGTACTTTTTATTATAAAGTCTAATTTACTTACCGACAGACCTCTGTAGTTATTAGGGTTACTTCCGGTTTTCCGCCATTCTGGGTAGTTTTTATTATAAAGTCTAATTTACTTACCGACAGACCTCTGTAGTTATTAGAGTTACTTCCGGTTTTCCACCATTCTGGGTAGTTTTTATTATAAAGTCTAATTTACTTACCGACAGACCTCTGTAGTTATTAGAGTTACTTCCGGTTTTCCGCCATTCTGGGTAGTTTTTATTATAAAGTCTAATTTACTTACCGACAGATCTTTGTAGTTATTAGAGTTACTTCCGGTTTTCTGCCATTCTGGGTAGTTTTTATTATAAAGTCTAATTTACTTACCGAATGATCTCTGTAGTTATTAGAGTTACTTCCGGTTTTCCGCCATTCTGGATAGTTTTTATTATAAAGTCTAATTTACTTCCCGACTGATCTCTGTAGTTATGAGAGATACTTCCGGTTTTCCGGCATTCTGGGTAGTTTTTATTATAAAGTCTAATTTACTTACCGACAGACCTCTGTAGTTATTAGAGTTACTTCCGGTTTTCTGCCATTCTGGGTAGTTTTTATTATAAAGTCTAATTTACTTACCAACAGTCCTCTGTAGTTATTAGAGTTACTTCCGGTTTTCCACCATTCTGGGTAGTTTTTATTATAAAGTCTAATTTACTTACCGACAGACCTCTGTAGTTATTAGAGTTACTTCCGGTTTTCAGCCATTCTGGGTAGTTTTTATTATAAAGTCTAATTTACTTACCGACAGTCCTCTGTAGTTATTAGAGTTCCTTCCGGTTTTCCACCATTCTGGGTAGTTTTTATTATAAAGTCTAATTTACTTACCGACTGATCTCTGTAGTTATTAGAGTTACTTCCGGTTTTCTGCCATTCTGGGTAGTTTTTATTATAAAGTCTAATTTACTTACCGACAGACCTCTGTAGTTATTAGAGTTACTTCCGGTTTTCCACCATTCTGGGTAGTTTTTATTATAAAGTCTAATTTACTTACCGACAGACCTCTGTAGTTATTAGAGTTACTTCCGGTTTTCTGCCATTCTGGGTAGTTTTTATTATAAAGTCTAATTTACTTACCGACTGATCTCTGTAGTTATTAGAGTTACTTCCGGTTTTCCACCATTCTGGGTAGTTTTTAATATAAAGTCTAATTTACTTACCGACTGATCTCTGTAGTTATTAGAGTTACTTCCGGTTTTCTGCCATTCTGGGTAGTTTTTATTATAAAGTCTAATTTACTTACCCACACACCTCTGTAGTTATTAGAGTTACTTCCGGTTTTCCACCATTCTGGGTAGTTTTTATTATAAAGTCTAATTTACTTACCGTCCGATCTCTGTAGTTATTAGATTTACTTCCGGTTTTCTGCCATTCTGGGTAGTTTTTATTATAAAGTCTAATTTACTTACCCACAGACCTCTGTAGTTATTAGAGTTACTTCCGGTTTTCCACCATTCTGGGTAGTTTTTATTGTAAAGTCTAATTTACTTACCGACAGATCTCTGTAGTTATTAGAGTTACTTCCGGTTTTCTGCCATTCTGGGTAGTTTTTATTATAAAGTCTAATTTACTTATCGACAGATCTCTGTAGTTATTAGAGTTACTTCCGGTTTTCCACCATTCTGGGTAGTTTTTATTATAAAGTCTAATTTACTTACCAACAGACCTCTGTAGTTATTAGAGTTACTTCCGGTTTTCCACCATTCTGGGTAGTTTTTATTATAAAGTCTTATTTACTTACCGTCTGATCTCTGTAGTTATTAGAGTTACTTCCGGTTTTCCACCATTCTGGGTAGTTTTTATTATAAAGTCTAATTTACTTACCGACAGATCTCTGTAGTTATTAGAGTTACTTCCGGTTTTCCACCATTCTGGGTAGTTTTTATTATAAAGTCTAATTTACTTACCGACAGACCTCTGTAGTTATTAGAGTTACTTCCGGTTTTCTGCCATTCTGGGTACTTTTTATTATAAAGTCTAATTTACTTACCGACAGACCTCTGTAGTTATTAGGGTTACTTCCGGTTTTCCGCCATTCTGGGTAGTTTTTATTATAAAGTCTAATTTACTTACCGACAGACCTCTGTAGTTATTAGAGTTACTTCCGGTTTTCCACCATTCTGGGTAGTTTTTATTATAAAGTCTAATTTACTTACCGACAGACCTCTGTAGTTATTAGAGTTACTTCCGGTTTTCCGCCATTCTGGGTAGTTTTTATTATAAAGTCTAATTTACTTACCGACAGATCTCTGTAGTTATTAGAGTTACTTCCGGTTTTCTGCCATTCTGGGTAGTTTTTATTATAAAGTCTAATTTACTTACCGAATGATCTCTGTAGTTATTAGAGTTACTTCCGGTTTTCCGCCATTCTGGATAGTTTTTATTATAAAGTCTAATTTACTTCCCGACTGATCTCTGTAGTTATGAGAGATACTTCCGGTTTTCCGGCATTCTGGGTAGTTTTTATTATAAAGTCTAATTTACTTACCGACAGACCTCTGTAGTTATTAGAGTTACTTCCGGTTTTCTGCCATTCTGGGTAGTTTTTATTATAAAGTCTAATTTACTTACCAACAGTCCTCTGTAGTTATTAGAGTTACTTCCGGTTTTCCACCATTCTGGGTAGTTTTTATTATAAAGTCTAATTTACTTACCGACAGACCTCTGTAGTTATTAGAGTTACTTCCGGTTTTCAGCCATTCTGGGTAGTTTTTATTATAAAGTCTAATTTACTTACCGACAGTCCTCTGTAGTTATTAGAGTTCCTTCCGGTTTTCCACCATTCTGGGTAGTTTTTATTATAAAGTCTAATTTACTTACCGACTGATCTCTGTAGTTATTAGAGTTACTTCCGGTTTTCTGCCATTCTGGGTAGTTTTTATTATAAAGTCTAATTTACTTACCGACAGACCTCTGTAGTTATTAGAGTTACTTCCGGTTTTCCACCATTCTGGGTAGTTTTTATTATAAAGTCTAATTTACTTACCGACAGACCTCTGTAGTTATTAGAGTTACTTCCGGTTTTCTGCCATTCTGGGTAGTTTTTATTATAAAGTCTAATTTACTTACCGACTGATCTCTGTAGTTATTAGAGTTACTTCCGGTTTTCCACCATTCTGGGTAGTTTTTATTATAAAGTCTAATTTACTTACCGACTGATCTCTGTAGTTATTAGAGTTACTTCCGGTTTTCTGCCATTCTGGGTAGTTTTTATTATAAAGTCTAATTTACTTACCCACACACCTCTGTAGTTATTAGAGTTACTTCCGGTTTTCCACCATTCTGGGTAGTTTTTATTATAAAGTCTAATTTACTTACCGTCCGATCTCTGTAGTTATTAGATTTACTTCCGGTTTTCTGCCATTCTGGGTAGTTTTTATTATAAAGTCTAATTTACTTACCCACAGACCTCTGTAGTTATTAGAGTTACTTCCGGTTTTCCACCATTCTGGGTAGTTTTTATTGTAAAGTCTAATTTACTTACCGACAGATCTCTGTAGTTATTAGAGTTACTTCCGGTTTTCTGCCATTCTGGGTAGTTTTTATTATAAAGTCTAATTTACTTATCGACAGATCTCTGTAGTTATTAGAGTTACTTCCGGTTTTCCACCATTCTGGGTAGTTTTTATTATAAAGTCTAATTTACTTACCAACAGACCTCTATAGTTATTAGAGTTACTTCCGGTTTTCCACCATTCTGGGTAGTTTTTATTATAAAGTCTTATTTACTTACCGTCTGATCTCTGTAGTTATTACAGTTACTTCCGGTTTTCCACCATTCTGGGTAGTTTTTATTATAAAGTCTAATTTACTTACCGACGGATCTCTGTAGTTATTAGAGTTACTTCCGGTTTTCCACCATTCTGGGTAGTTTTTATTATAAAGTCTAATTTACTTACTGACAGACCTCTGTAGTTATTAGAGTTACTTCCGGTTTTCTGCCATTCTGGGTACTTTTTGTTATAAAGTCTAATTTACTTACCGACAGACCTCTGTAGTTATTAGGGTTACTTCCGGTTTTCCGCCATTCTGGGTAGTTTTTATTATAAAGTCTAATTTACTTACCGACAGACCTCTGTAGCTATTAGAGTTACTTCCAGTTTTCCACCATTCTGGGTAGTTTTTATTATAAAGTCTAATTTACTTACCGACAGACCTCTGTAGTTATTAGAGTTACTTCCGGTTTTCCGCCATTCTGGGTAGTTTTTATTATAAAGTCTAATTTACTTACCGACAGATCTCTGTAGTTATTAGAGTTACTTCCGGTTTTCTGCCATTCTGGATAGTTTTTATTATAAAGTCTAATTTACTTACCGACTGATCTCTGTAGTTATTAGAGTTACTTCCGGTTTTCCGCCATTCTGGGTAGTTTTTATTATAAAGTCTAATTTACTTACCGACTGATCTCTGTAGTTATGAGAGTTACTTCCGGTTTTCCGCCATTCTGGGTAGTTTTTATTATAAAGTCTAATTTACTTACCGACTGATCTCTGTAGTTATTAGAGTTACTTCCGGTTTTCCGCCATTCTGGGTTGTTTTTATTATAAAGTCTAATTTACTTTCCCACAGACCTCTGTAGTTATTAGAGTTACTTCCGGTTTTCCACCATTCTGGGTAGTTTTTATTTTAAAGTCTAATTTGCTTACCGACTGATCTCTGTAGTTATTAGAGTTACTTCCGGTTTTCCGCCATTCTGGGTTGTTTTTCTTATAAAGTCTAATTTACTTACCCACAGACCTCTGTAGTTATTAGAGTTACTTCCGGTTTTCCACAATTCTGGGTAGTTTTTATTATAAAGTCTAATTTACTTACCGACAGACCTCTGTAGTTATCAGAGTTACTTCCGGTTTTCCACCATTCTGGGTACTTTTTATTATAAAGTCTAATTTACTTACCGACAGACCTCTGTAGTTATTAGAGTTACTTCCGGTTTTCCGCCATTCTGGGTAGTTTTTATTATAAAGTCTAATTTACTTACCGACAGACCTCTGTAGTTATTAGAGTTACTTCCGGTTTTCCACCATTCTGGGTAGTTTTTATTATAAAGTCTAATTTACTTACCGACAGACCTCTGCAGTTATTAGAGTTACTTCCGGTTTTCCACCATTCTGGGTAGTTTTTATTATAAAGTCTAATTTACTTACCGACAGACCTCTGTAGTTAGTAGAGTTACTTCCGGTTTTCCGGCATTCTGGGTAGTTTTTATTATAAAGTCTAATTTACTTACCGACAGATCTCTGTAGTTAGTAGAGTTACTTCCGGTTTTCCGGCATTGTGGGTAGTTTTTATTATAAAGTCTAATTTACTTACCGACAGACCTCTGTAGTTAGTAGAGTTACTTCCGGTTTTCCGCCATTCTGGGTAGTTTTTATTATAAAGTCTAATTTACTTACCGTCTGACCTCTGTAGTTATTAGAGTTACTTCCGCTTTTCCACCATTCTGGGTAGTTTTTATTATAAAGTCTAATTTACTTACCGACAGACCTCTGTAGTTATTAGAGTTACTTCCGGTTTTCCGGCATTCTGGGTAGTTTTTATTATAAAGTCTAATTTGCTTACCGCCAGACCTCAGTAGTTATTAGAGTTACTTCCGGTTTTCCGGCATTCTGGGTAGTTTTTATTATAAAGTCTAATTTGCTTACCGACAGACCTCTGTAGTTATTAGAGTTACTTCCGGTTTTCTGCCATTCTGGGTAGTTTTTATTATAAAGTCTAATTTACTTACCGACTGATCTCTGAAGTTATTAGAGTTACTTCCGTTTTTCTGCCATTCTGGGTAGTTTTTATTATAAAGTCTAATTTACTTACCCACACACCTCTGTAGTTATTAGAGTTACTTCCGGTTTTCCACCATTCTGGGTAGTTTTTATTATAAAGTCTAATTTACTTACCGTCCGATCTCTGTAGTTATTAGAGTTACTTCCGGTTTTCTGCCATTCTGGGTAGTTTTTATTATAAAGTCTAATTTACTTATCGACAGATCTCTGTAGTTATTAGAGTTACTTCCGGTTTTCCACCATTCTGGGTAGTTTTTATTATAAAGTCTAATTTACTTACCAACAGACCTCTGTAGTTATTAGAGTTACTTCCGGTTTTCCACCATTCTGGGTAGTTTTTATTATAAAGTCTTATTTACTTACCGTCTGATCTCTGTAGTTATTAGAGTTACTTCCGGTTTTCCACCATTCTGGGTAGTTTTTATTATAAAGTCTAATTTACTTACCGACAGATCTCTGTAGTTATTAGAGTTACTTCCGGTTTTCCACCATTCTGGGTAGTTTTTATTATAAAGTCTAATTTACTTACCGACAGACCTCTGTAGTTATTAGAGTTACTTCCGGTTTTCTGCCATTCTGGGTACTTTTTATTATAAAGTCTAATTTACTTACCGACAGACCTCTGTAGTTATTAGGGTTACTTCCGGTTTTCCGCCATTCTGGGTAGTTTTTATTATAAAGTCTAATTTACTTACCGACAGACCTCTGTAGTTATTAGAGTTACTTCCGGTTTTCCACCATTCTGGGTAGTTTTTATTATAAAGTCTAATTTACTTACCGACAGACCTCTGTAGTTATTAGAGTTACTTCCGGTTTTCCGCCATTCTGGGTAGTTTTTATTATAAAGTCTAATTTACTTACCGACAGATCTCTGTAGTTATTAGAGTTACTTCCGGTTTTCTGCCATTCTGGGTAGTTTTTATTATAAAGTCTAATTTACTTACCGAATGATCTCTGTAGTTATTAGAGTTACTTCCGGTTTTCCGCCATTCTGGATAGTTTTTATTATAAAGTCTAATTTACTTCCCGACTGATCTCTGTAGTTATGAGAGATACTTCCGGTTTTCCGGCATTCTGGGTAGTTTTTATTATAAAGTCTAATTTACTTACCGACAGACCTCTGTAGTTATTAGAGTTACTTCCGGTTTTCTGCCATTCTGGGTAGTTTTTATTATAAAGTCTAATTTACTTACCAACAGTCCTCTGTAGTTATTAGAGTTACTTCCGGTTTTCCACCATTCTGGGTAGTTTTTATTATAAAGTCTAATTTACTTACCGACAGACCTCTGTAGTTATTAGAGTTACTTCCGGTTTTCAGCCATTCTGGGTAGTTTTTATTATAAAGTCTAATTTACTTACCGGCAGTCCTCTGTAGTTATTAGAGTTCCTTCCGGTTTTCCACCATTCTGGGTAGTTTTTATTATAAAGTCTAATTTACTTACCGACTGATCTCTGTAGTTATTAGAGTTACTTCCGGTTTTCTGCCATTCTGGGTAGTTTTTATTATAAAGTCTAATTTACTTACCGACAGACCTCTGTAGTTATTAGAGTTACTTCCGGTTTTCCACCATTCTGGGTAGTTTTTATTATAAAGTCTAATTTACTTACCGACAGACCTCTGTAGTTATTAGAGTTACTTCCGGTTTTCTGCCATTCTGGGTAGTTTTTATTATAAAGTCTAATTTACTTACTGACAGACCTCTGTAGTTATTAGAGTTACTTCCGGTTTTCCACCATTCTGGGTAGTTTTTATTATAAAGTCTAATATACTTACCGACTGATCTCTGTAGTTATTAGATTTACTTCCAGTTTTCTGCCATGCTGGGTAGTTTTTATTATAAAGTCTAATTTACATACCGACTGATCTCTGTAGTTATTAGAGTTACTTCCGGTTTTCTGCCATTCTGGGTAGTTTTTATTATAAAGTCTAATTTACTTACCGACAGACCTCTGTAGTTATTAGAGTTACTTCCGGTTTTCCACCATTCTGGGTAGTTTTTATTATAAAGTCTAATTTACTTACCGACAGATCTCTGTAGTTATTAGAGTTACTTCCGGTTTTCCACCATTCTGGGTAGTTTTTATTATAAAGTCTAATTTACTTACCGACAGACCTCTGTAGTTATTAGAGTTACTTCCGGTTTTCCACCATTATGGGTAGTTTTTATTATAAAGTCTAATTTGCTTATCAACTGATCTCTGTAGTTATTAGAGTTACTTCCGGTTTTCTGCCATTCTGGGTAGTTTTTATTATAAAGTCTAATTTACTTACCGACAGATCTATCTCGTTATTAGAGTTACTTCCGGTTTTCCACCATTCTGGGTAGTTTTTATTATAAAGTCTAATTTGCTTACCCACAGATCTCTGTAGTTATTAGAGTTACTTCCAGTTTTTCACCATTCTGGGTAGTTTTTATTATAAAGTCTAATTTACTTACCGACAGACCTCTGTAGTTATTAGAGTTACTTCCGGTTTTCTGCCATTCTGGGTACTTTTTATTATAAAGTCTAATTTACTTACCGACAGACCTCTGTAGTTATTAGAGTTACTTCCGGTTTTCTGCCATTCTGGGTGGTTTTTATTATAAAGTCTAATTTACTTACCGACAGACCTCTGTAGTTATTAGAGTTACTTCCGGTTTTCCACCATTCTGGGTAGTTTTTATTATAAAGTATAATTTACTTACCGACAGACCTCTGTAGTTATTAGAGTTACTTCCGGTTTTCTGCCATTCTGGGTAGTTTTTATTATAAAGTCTAATTTGCTTACCGACAGACCTCAGTAGTTATTAGAGTTACTTCCGGTTTTCCGGCATTCTGGGTAGTTTTTATTATAAAGTCTAATTTGCTTACCGACAGACCTCTGTAGTTATTAGAGTTACTTCCGGTTTTCTGCCATTCTGGGTAGTTTTTATTATAAAGTCTAATTTACTTACCGACTGATCTCTGAAGTTATTAGAGTTACTTCCGTTTTTCTGCCATTCTGGGTAGTTTTTATTATAAAGTCTAATTTACTTACCCACACACCTCTGTAGTTATTAGAGTTACTTCCGGTTTTCCACCATTCTGGGTAGTTTTTATTATAAAGTCTAATTTACTTACCGTCCGATCTCTGTAGTTATTAGATTTACTTCCGGTTTTCTGCCATTCTGGGTAGTTTTTATTATAAAATCTAATTTACTTACCCACAGACCTCTGTAGTTATTAGAGTTACTTCCGGTTTTCCACCATTCTGGGTAGTTTTTATTATAAAGTCTAATTTACTTACCGACAGACCTCTGTAGTTAGTAGAGTTACTTCCGGTTTTCCACCATTCTGGGTAGTTTTTATTATAAAGTCTAATTTACTTACCGTCTGATCTCTGTAGTTATTAGAGTTACTTCCGGTTTTCTGCCATTCTGGGTAGTTTTTATTATATAGTCTAATTTACTTACCGACTGATCTCTGTAGTTATTAGAGTTACTTCCGGTTTTCTGCCATTCTGGGTAGTTTTTATTATAAAGTCTAATTTACTTACCGACAGACCTCTGTAGTTATTAGAGTTACTTCCGGTTTTCAGCCATTCTGGGTAGTTTTTATTATAAAGTCTAATTTACTTACCGACAGTCCTCTGTAGTTATTAGAGTTCCTTCCGGTTTTCCACCATTCTGGGTAGTTTTTATTATAAAGTCTAATTTACTTACCGACTGATCTCTGTAGTTATTAGAGTTACTTCCCGTTTTCTGCCATTCTGGGTAGTTTTTATTATAAAGCCTAATTTACTTACCGACAGACCTCTGTAGTTATTAGAGTTACTTCCGGTTTTCCACCATTCTGGGTAGTTTTTATTATAAAGTCTAATTTACTTACCGACAGACCTCTGTAGTTATTAGAGTTACTTCCGGTTTTCTGCCATTCTGGGTAGTTTTTATTATAAAGTCGAATTTACTTACCGACAGACCTCTGTAGTTATTAGAGTTACTTCCGGTTTTCCACCATTCTGGGTAGTTTTTATTATAAAGTCTAATTTACTTACCGACTGATCTCTGTAGTTATTAGAGTTACTTCCGGTTTTCTGCCATTCTGGGTAGTTTTTATTATAAAGTCTAATTTACTTACCCACACACCTCTGTAGTTATTAGAGTTACTTCCGGTTTTCCACCATTCTGGGTAGTTTTTATTATAAAGTCTAATTTACTTACCGTCCGATCTCTGTAGTTATTAGATTTACTTCCGGTTTTCTGCCATTCTGGGTAGTTTTTATTATAAAGTCTAATTTACTTACCCACAGACCTCTGTAGTTATTAGAGTTACTTCCGGTTTTCCACCATTCTGGGTAGTTTTTATTGTAAAGTCTAATTTACTTACCGACAGATCTCTGTAGTTATTAGAGTTACTTCCGGTTTTCTGCCATTCTGGGTAATTTTTATTATAAAGTCTAATTTACTTATCGACAGATCTCTGTAGTTATTAGAGTTACTTCCGGTTTTCCACCATTCTGGGTAGTTTTTATTATAAAGTCTAATTTACTTACCAACAGACCTCTATAGTTATTAGAGTTACTTCCGGTTTTCCACCATTCTGGGTAGTTTTTATTATAAAGTCTTATTTACTTACCGTCTGATCTCTGTAGTTATTAGAGTTACTTCCGGTTTTCCACCATTCTGGGTAGTTTTTATTATAAAGTCTAATTTACTTACCGACGGATCTCTGTAGTTATTAGAGTTACTTCCGGTTTTCCACCATTCTGGGTAGTTTTTATTATAAAGTCTAATTTACTTACTGACAGACCTCTGTAGTTATTAGAGTTACTTCCGGTTTTCCGCCATTCTGGGTAGTTTTTATTATAAAGTCTAATTTACTTACCGACAGATCTCTGTAGTTATTAGAGTTACTTCCGGTTTTCTGCCATTCTGGATAGTTTTTATTATAAAGTCTAATTTACTTACCGACTGATCTCTGTAGTTATTAGAGTTACTTCCGGTTTTCCGCCATTCTGGGTAGTTTTTAATATAAAGTCTAATTTACTTACCGACTGATCTCTGTAGTTATGAGAGTTACTTCCGGTTTTCCGCCATTCTGGGTAGTTTTTATTATAAAGTCTAATTTACTTACCGACTGATCTCTGTAGTTATTAGAGTTACTTCCGGTTTTCCGCCATTCTGGGTTGTTTTTATTATAAAGTCTAATTTACTTTCCCACAGACCTCTGTAGTTATTAGAGTTACTTCCGGTTTTCCACCATTCTGGGTAGTTTTTATTTTAAAGTCTAATTTGCTTACCGACTGATCTCTGTAGTTATTAGAGTTACTTCCGGTTTTCCGCCATTCTGGGTTGTTTTTCTTATAAAGTCTAATTTACTTACCCACAGACCTCTGTAGTTATTAGAGTTACTTCCGGTTTTCCACAATTCTGGGTAGTTTTTATTATAAAGTCTAATTTACTTACCGACAGACCTCTGTAGTTATCAGAGTTACTTCCGGTTTTCCGCCATTCTGGGTAGTTTTTATTATAAAGTCTAATTTACTTACCGACTGACCTCTGTAGTTATTAGAGTTACTTCCGGTTTTCCGCCATTCTGGGTAGTTTTTATTATAAAGTCTAATTTACTTACCGACAGACCTCTGTAGTTATTAGAGTTACTTCCGGTTTTCCACCATTCTGGGTAGTTTTTATTATAAAGTCTAATTTACTTACCGACAGACCTCTGCAGTTATTAGAGTTACTTCCGGTTTTCCACCATTCTGGGTAGTTTTTATTATAAAGTCTAATTTACTTACCGACAGACCTCTGTAGTTATTAGAGTTACTTCCTGTTTTCAACAATTCTGGGTAGTTTTTATTATAAAGTCTAATTTACTTACCGACAGACCTCTGTAGTTAGTAGAGTTACTTCCGGTTTTCCGGCATTCTGGGTAGTTTTTATTATAAAGTCTAATTTACTTACCGACAGATCTCTGTAGTTAGTAGAGTTACTTCCGGTTTTCCGGCATTGTGGGTAGTTTTTATTATAAAGTCTAATTTACTTACCGACAGACCTCTGTAGTTAGTAGAGTTACTTCCGGTTTTCCGCCATTCTGGGTAGTTTTTATTATAAAGTCTAATTTACTTACCGTCTGACCTCTGTAGTTATTAGAGTTACTTCCGCTTTTCCACCATTCTGGGTAGTTTTTATTATAAAGTCTAATTTACTTACCGACAGACCTCTGTAGTTATTAGAGTTACTTCCGGTTTTCCGGCATTCTGGGTAGTTTTTATTATAAAGTCTAATTTGCTTACCGCCAGACCTCAGTAGTTATTAGAGTTACTTCCGGTTTTCCGGCATTCTGGGTAGTTTTTATTATAAAGTCTAATTTGCTTACCGACAGACCTCTGTAGTTATTAGAGTTACTTCCGGTTTTCTGCCATTCTGGGTAGTTTTTATTATAAAGTCTAATTTACTTACCGACTGATCTCTGAAGTTATTAGAGTTACTTCCGTTTTTCTGCCATTCTGGGTAGTTTTTATTATAAAGTCTAATTTACTTACCCACACACCTCTGTAGTTATTAGAGTTACTTCCGGTTTTCCACCATTCTGGGTAGTTTTTATTATAAAGTCTAATTTACTTACCGTCCGATCTCTGTAGTTATTAGATTTACTTCCGGTTTTCTGCCATTCTGGGTAGTTTTTATTATAAAGTCTAATTTACTTACCCACAGACCTCTGTAGTTATTAGAGTTACTTCCGGTTTTCCACCATTCTGGGTAGTTTTTATTATAAAGTCTAATTTACTTACCGACAGACCTCTGTAGTTAGTAGAGTTACTTCCGGTTTTCCACCATTCTGGGTAGTTTTTATTGTAAAGTCTAATTTACTTACCGACAGATCTCTGTAGTTATTAGAGTTACTTCCGGTTTTCTGCCATTCTGGGTAGTTTTTATTATAAAGTCTAATTTACTTATCGACAGATCTCTGTAGTTATTAGAGTTACTTCCGGTTTTCCACCATTCTGGGTAGTTTTTATTATAAAGTCTAATTTACTTACCAACAGACCTCTGTAGTTATTAGAGTTACTTCCGGTTTTCCACCATTCTGGGTAGTTTTTATTATAAAGTCTTATTTACTTACCGTCTGATCTCTGTAGTTATTAGAGTTACTTCCGGTTTTCCACCATTCTGGGTAGTTTTTATTATAAAGTCTAATTTACTTACCGACAGATCTCTGTAGTTATTAGAGTTACTTCCGGTTTTCCACCATTCTGGGTAGTTTTTATTATAAAGTCTAATTTACTTACCGACAGACCTCTGTAGTTATTAGAGTTACTTCCGGTTTTCTGCCATTCTGGGTACTTTTTATTATAAAGTCTAATTTACTTACCGACAGACCTCTGTAGTTATTAGGGTTACTTCCGGTTTTCCGCCATTCTGGGTAGTTTTTATTATAAAGTCTAATTTACTTACCGACAGACCTCTGTAGTTATTAGAGTTACTTCCGGTTTTCCACCATTCTGGGTAGTTTTTATTATAAAGTCTAATTTACTTACCGACAGACCTCTGTAGTTATTAGAGTTACTTCCGGTTTTCCGCCATTCTGGGTAGTTTTTATTATAAAGTCTAATTTACTTACCGACAGATCTCTGTAGTTATTAGAGTTACTTCCGGTTTTCTGCCATTCTGGGTAGTTTTTATTATAAAGTCTAATTTACTTACCGAATGATCTCTGTAGTTATTAAAGTTACTTCCGGTTTTCCGCCATTCTGGATAGTTTTTATTATAAAGTCTAATTTACTTCCCGACTGATCTCTGTAGTTATGAGAGATACTTCCGGTTTTCCGGCATTCTGGGTAGTTTTTATTATAAAGTCTAATTTACTTACCGACAGACCTCTGTAGTTATTAGAGTTACTTCCGGTTTTCTGCCATTCTGGGTAGTTTTTATTATAAAGTCTAATTTACTTACCAACAGTCCTCTGTAGTTATTAGAGTTACTTCCGGTTTTCCACCATTCTGGGTAGTTTTTATTATAAAGTCTAATTTACTTACCGACAGACCTCTGTAGTTATTAGAGTTACTTCCGGTTTTCAGCCATTCTGGGTAGTTTTTATTATAAAGTCTAATTTACTTACCGACAGTCCTCTGTAGTTATTAGAGTTCCTTCCGGTTTTCCACCATTCTGGGTAGTTTTTATTATAAAGTCTAATTTACTTACCGACTGATCTCTGTAGTTATTAGAGTTACTTCCGGTTTTCTGCCATTCTGGGTAGTTTTTATTATAAAGTCTAATTTACTTACCGACAGACCTCTGTAGTTATTAGAGTTACTTCCGGTTTTCCACCATTCTGGGTAGTTTTTATTATAAAGTCTAATATACTTACCGACAGACCTCTGTAGTTATTAGAGTTACTTCCGGTTTTCTGCCATTCTGGGTAGTTTTTATTATAAAGTCTAATTTACTTACTGACAGACCTCTGTAGTTATTAGAGTTACTTCCGGTTTTCCACCATTCTGGGTAGTTTTTATTATAAAGTCTAATATACTTACCGACTGATCTCTGTAGTTATTAGATTTACTTCCAGTTTTCTGCCATGCTGGGTAGTTTTTATTATAAAGTCTAATTTACATACCGACTGATCTCTGTAGTTATTAGAGTTACTTCCGGTTTTCTGCCATTCTGGGTAGTTTTTATTATAAAGTCTAATTTACTTACTGACAGACCTCTGTAGTTATTAGAGTTACTTCCGGTTTTCCACCATTCTGGGTAGTTTTTATTATAAAGTCTAATTTACTTACCGACAGATCTCTGTAGTTATTAGAGTTACTTCCGGTTTTCCACCATTCTGGGTAGTTTTTATTATAAAGTCTAATTTACTTACCGACAGACCTCTGTAGTTATTAGAGTTACTTCCGGTTTTCCACCATTATGGGTAGTTTTTATTATAAAGTCTAATTTGCTTATCAACTGATCTCTGTAGTTATTAGAGTTACTTCCGGTTTTCTGCCATTCTGGGTAGTTTTTATTATAAAGTCTAATTTACTTACCGACAGATCTATCTCGTTATTAGAGTTACTTCCGGTTTTCCACCATTCTGGGTAGTTTTTATTATAAAGTCTAATTTGCTTACCCACAGATCTCTGTAGTTATTAGAGTTACTTCCAGTTTTTCACCATTCTGGGTAGTTTTTATTATAAAGTCTAATTTACTTACCGACAGACCTCTGTAGTTATTAGAGTTACTTCCGGTTTTCTGCCATTCTGGGTACTTTTTATTATAAAGTCTAATTTACTTACCGACAGACCTCTGTAGTTATTAGAGTTACTTCCGGTTTTCTGCCATTCTGGGTGGTTTTTATTATAAAGTCTAATTTACTTACCGACAGACCTCTGTAGTTATTAGAGTTACTTCCGGTTTTCCACCATTCTGGGTAGTTTTTATTATAAAGTATAATTTACTTACCGACAGACCTCTGTAGTTATTAGAGTTACTTCCGGTTTTCTGCCATTCTGGGTAGTTTTTATTATAAAGTCTAATTTGCTTACCGACAGACCTCAGTAGTTATTAGAGTTACTTCCGGTTTTCCGGCATTCTGGGTAGTTTTTATTATAAAGTCTAATTTGCTTACCGACAGACCTCTGTAGTTATTAGAGTTACTTCCGGTTTTCTGCCATTCTGGGTAGTTTTTATTATAAAGTCTAATTTACTTACCGACTGATCTCTGAAGTTATTAGAGTTACTTCCGTTTTTCTGCCATTCTGGGTAGTTTTTATTATAAAGTCTAATTTACTTACCCACACACCTCTGTAGTTATTAGAGTTACTTCCGGTTTTCCACCATTCTGGGTAGTTTTTATTATAAAGTCTAATTTACTTACCGTCCGATCTCTGTAGTTATTAGATTTACTTCCGGTTTTCTGCCATTCTGGGTAGTTTTTATTATAAAATCTAATTTACTTACCCACAGACCTCTGTAGTTATTAGAGTTACTTCCGGTTTTCCACCATTCTGGGTAGTTTTTATTATAAAGTCTAATTTACTTACCGACAGACCTCTGTAGTTAGTAGAGTTACTTCCGGTTTTCCACCATTCTGGGTAGTTTTTATTATAAAGTCTAATTTACTTACCGTCTGATCTCTGTAGTTATTAGAGTTACTTCCGGTTTTCTGCCATTCTGGGTAGTTTTTATTATATAGTCTAATTTACTTACCGACTGATCTCTGTAGTTATTAGAGTTACTTCCGGTTTTCTGCCATTCTGGGTAGTTTTTATTATAAAGTCTAATTTACTTACCGACAGACCTCTGTAGTTATTAGAGTTACTTCCGGTTTTCAGCCATTCTGGGTAGTTTTTATTATAAAGTCTAATTTACTTACCGACAGTCCTCTGTAGTTATTAGACTTCCTTCCGGTTTTCCACCATTCTGGGTAGTTTTTATTATAAAGTCTAATTTACTTACCGACTGATCTCTGAAGTTATTAGATTTACTTCCGGTTTTCTGCCATTCTGGGTAGTTTTTATTATAAAGTCTAATTTACTTACCCACAGACCTCTGTAGTTATTAGAGTTACTTCCGGTTTTCCACCATTCTGGGTAGTTTTTATTGTAAAGTCTAATTTACTTACCGACAGATCTCTGTAGTTATTAGAGTTACTTCCGGTTTTCTGCCATTCTGGGTAATTTTTATTATAAAGTCTAATTTACTTATCGACAGATCTCTGTAGTTATTAGAGTTACTTCCGGTTTTCCACCATTCTGGGTAGTTTTTATTATAAAGTCTAATTTACTTACCAACAGACCTCTATAGTTATTAGAGTTACTTCCGGTTTTCCACCATTCTGGGTAGTTTTTATTATAAAGTCTTATTTACTTACCGTCCGATCTCTGTAGTTATTAGAGTTACTTCCGGTTTTCCACCATTCTGGGTAGTTTTTATTATAAAGTCTAATTTACTTACCGACGGATCTCTGTAGTTATTAGAGTTACTTCCGGTTTTCCACCATTCTGGGTAGTTTTTATTATAAAGTCTAATTTACTTACTGACAGACCTCTGTAGTTATTAGAGTTACTTCCGGTTTTCTGCCATTCTGGGTACTTTTTGTTATAAAGTCTAATTTACTTACCGACAGACCTCTGTAGTTATTAGGGTTACTTCCGGTTTTCCGCCATTCTGGGTAGTTTTTATTATAAAGTCTAATTTACTTACCTACAGACCTCTGTAGCTATTAGAGTTACTTCCAGTTTTCCACCATTCTGGGTAGTTTTTATTATAAAGTCTAATTTACTTACCGACAGACCTCTGTAGTTATTAGAGTTACTTCCGGTTTTCCGCCATTCTGGGTAGTTTTTATTATAAAGTCTAATTTACTTACCGACAGATCTCTGTAGTTATTAGAGTTACTTCCGGTTTTCTGCCATTCTGGGTAGTTTTTATTATAAAGTCTAATTTACTTACCGACTGATCTCTGTAGTTATTAGAGTTACTTCCGGTTTTCCACTATTCTGGGTAGTTTTTATTATAAAGTCTAATTTACTTACCGACTGATCTCTGTAGTTATTAGAGTTACTTCCGGTTTTCTGCCATTCTGGGTAGTTCTTATTATAAAGTCTAATTTACTTACCCACACACCTCTGTAGTTATTAGAGTTACTTCCGGTTTTCCACCATTCTGGGTAGTTTTTATTATAAAGTCTAATTTACTTACCGTCCGATCTCTGTAGTTATTAGATTTACTTCCGGTTTTCTGCCATTCTGGGTAGTTTTTATTATAAAGTCTAATTTACTTACCCACAGACCTCTATAGTTATTAGAGTTACTTCCGGTTTTCCACCATTCTGGGTAGTTTTTATTGTAAAGTCTAATTTACTTACCGACAGATCTCTGTAGTTATTAGAGCTACTTCCGGTTTTCTGCCATTCTGGGTAGTTTTTATTATAAAGTCTAATTTACTTATCGACAGATCTCTGTAGTTATTAGAGTTACTTCCGGTTTTCCACCATTCTGGGTAGTTTTTATTATAAAGTCTAATTTACTTACCAACAGACCTCTATAGTTATTAGAGTTACTTCCGGTTTTCCACCATTCTGGGTAGTTTTTATTATAAAGTCTTATTTACTTACCGTCTGATCTCTGTAGTTATTAGAGTTACTTCCGGTTTTCCACCATTCTGGGTAGTTTTTATTATAAAGTCTAATTTACTTACCGACGGATCTCTGTAGTTATTAGAGTTACTTCCGGTTTTCCACCATTCTGGGTAGTTTTTATTATAAAGTCTAATTTACTTACTGACAGACCTCTGTAGTTATTAGAGTTACTTCCGGTTTTCTGCCATTCTGGGTACTTTTTGTTATAAAGTCTAATTTACTTACCGACAGACCTCTGTAGTTATTAGGGTTACTTCCGGTTTTCCGCCATTCTGGGTAGTTTTTATTATAAAGTCTAATTTACTTACCGACAGATCTCTGTAGTTATTAGAGTTACTTCCGGTTTTCTGCCATTCTGGATAGTTTTTATTATAAAGTCTAATTTACTTACCGACTGATCTCTGTAGTTATTAGAGTTACTTCCGGTTTTCCGCCATTCTGGGTAGTTTTTATTATAAAGTCTAATTTACTTACCGACTGATCTCTGTAGTTATGAGAGTTACTTCCGGTTTTCCGCCATTCTGGGTAGTTTTTATTATAAAGTCTAATTTACTTACCGACTGATCTCTGTAGTTATTAGAGTTACTTCCGGTTTTCCGCCATTCTGGGTTGTTTTTATTATAAAGTCTAATTTACTTTCCCACAGACCTCTGTAGTTATTAGAGTTACTTCCGGTTTTCCACCATTCTGGGTAGTTTTTATTTTAAAGTCTAATTTGCTTACCGACTGATCTCTGTAGTTATTAGAGTTACTTCCGGTTTTCCGCCATTCTGGGTTGTTTTTCTTATAAAGTCTAATTTACTTACCCACAGACCTCTGTAGTTATTAGAGTTACTTCCGGTTTTCCACAATTCTGGGTAGTTTTTATTATAAAGTCTAATTTACTTACCGACAGACCTCTGTAGTTATCAGAGTTACTTCCGGTTTTCCGCCATTCTGGGTAGTTTTTATTATAAAGTCTAATTTACTTACCGACAGACCTCTGTAGTTATTAGAGTTACTTCCGGTTTTCCGCCATTCTGGGTAGTTTTTATTATAAAGTCTAATTTACTTACCGACAGACCTCTGTAGTTATTAGAGTTACTTCCGGTTTTCCACCATTCTGGGTAGTTTTTATTATAAAGTCTAATTTACTTACCGACAGACCTCTGCAGTTATTAGAGTTACTTCCGGTTTTCCACCATTCTGGGTAGTTTTTATTATAAAGTCTAATTTACTTACCGACAGACCTCTGTAGTTATTAGAGTTTCTTCCTGTTTTCAACAATTCTGGGTAGTTTTTATTATAAAGTCTAATTTACTTACCGACAGACCTCTGTAGTTAGTAGAGTTACTTCCGGTTTTCCGGCATTCTGGGTAGTTTTTATTATAAAGTCTAATTTACTTACCGACAGATCTCTGTAGTTAGTAGAGTTACTTCCGGTTTTCCGGCATTGTGGGTAGTTTTTATTATAAAGTCTAATTTACTTACCGACAGACCTCTGTAGTTAGTAGAGTTACTTCCGGTTTTCCGCCATTCTGGGTAGTTTTTATTATAAAGTCTAATTTACTTACCGTCTGACCTCTGTAGTTATTAGAGTTACTTCCGCTTTTCCACCATTCTGGGTAGTTTTTATTATAAAGTCTAATTTACTTACCGACAGACCTCTGTAGTTATTAGAGTTACTTCCGGTTTTCCGGCATTCTGGGTAGTTTTTATTATAAAGTCTAATTTGCTTACCGCCAGACCTCAGTAGTTATTAGAGTTACTTCCGGTTTTCCGGCATTCTGGGTAGTTTTTATTATAAAGTCTAATTTGCTTACCGACAGACCTCTGTAGTTATTAGAGTTACTTCCGGTTTTCTGCCATTCTGGGTAGTTTTTATTATAAAGTCTAATTTACTTACCGACTGATCTCTGAAGTTATTAGAGTTACTTCCGTTTTTCTGCCATTCTGGGTAGTTTTTATTATAAAGTCTAATTTACTTACCCACACACCTCTGTAGTTATTAGAGTTACTTCCGGTTTTCCACCATTCTGGGTAGTTTTTATTATAAAGTCTAATTTACTTACCGTCCGATCTCTGTAGTTATTAGATTTACTTCCGGTTTTCTGCCATTCTGGGTAGTTTTTATTATAAAGTCTAATTTACTTACCCACAGACCTCTGTAGTTATTAGAGTTACTTCCGGTTTTCCACCATTCTGGGTAGTTTTTATTATAAAGTCTAATTTACTTACCGACTGATCTCTGTAGTTATTAGAGTTACCTCCCGTTTTCTGCCATTCTGGGTAGTTTTTATTATAAAGCCTAATTTACTTACCGACAGACCTCTGTAGTTATTAGAGTTACTTCCGGTTTTCCACCATTCTGGGTAGTTTTTATTATAAAGTCTAATTTACTTACCGACAGACCTCTGTAGTTATTAGAGTTACTTCCGGTTTTCTGCCATTCTGGGTAGTTTTTATTATAAAGTCGAATTTACTTACCGACAGACCTCTGTAGTTATTAGAGTTACTTCCGGTTTTCCACCATTCTGGGTAGTTTTTATTATAAAGTCTAATTTACTTACCGACTGATCTCTGTAGTTATTAGAGTTACTTCCGGTTTTCTGCCATTCTGGGTAGTTTTTATTATAAAGTCTAATTTACTTACCCACACACCTCTGTAGTTATTAGAGTTACTTCCGGTTTTCCACCATTCTGGGTAGTTTTTATTATAAAGTCTAATTTACTTACCGTCCGATCTCTGTAGTTATTAGATTTACTTCCGGTTTTCTGCCATTCTGGGTAGTTTTTATTATAAAGTCTAATTTACTTACCCACAGACCTCTGTAGTTATTAGAGTTACTTCCGGTTTTCCACCATTCTGGGTAGTTTTTATTGTAAAGTCTAATTTACTTACCGACAGATCTCTGTAGTTATTAGAGTTACTTCCGGTTTTCTGCCATTCTGGGTAATTTTTATTATAAAGTCTAATTTACTTATCGACAGATCTCTGTAGTTATTAGAGTTACTTCCGGTTTTCCACCATTCTGGGTAGTTTTTATTATAAAGTCTAATTTACTTACCAACAGACCTCTATAGTTATTAGAGTTACTTCCGGTTTTCCACCATTCTGGGTAGTTTTTATTATAAAGTCTTATTTACTTACCGTCTGATCTCTGTAGTTATTAGAGTTACTTCCGGTTTTCCACCATTCTGGGTAGTTTTTATTATAAAGTCTAATTTACTTACCGACGGATCTCTGTAGTTATTAGAGTTACTTCCGGTTTTCCACCATTCTGGGTAGTTTTTATTATAAAGTCTAATTTACTTACTGACAGACCTCTGTAGTTATTAGAGTTACTTCCGGTTTTCTGCCATTCTGGGTACTTTTTGTTATAAAGTCTAATTTACTTACCGACAGACCTCTGTAGTTATTAGGGTTACTTCCGGTTTTCCGCCATTCTGGGTAGTTTTTATTATAAAGTCTAATTTACTTACCGACAGACCTCTGTAGCTATTAGAGTTACTTCCAGTTTTCCACCATTCTGGGTAGTTTTTATTATAAAGTCTAATTTACTTACCGACAGACCTCTGTAGTTATTAGAGTTACTTCCGGTTTTCCGCCATTCTGGGTAGTTTTTATTATAAAGTCTAATTTACTTACCGACAGATCTCTGTAGTTATTAGAGTTACTTCCGGTTTTCTGCCATTCTGGGTAGTTTTTATTATAAAGTCTAATTTACTTACCGACTGATCTCTGTAGTTATTAGAGTTACTTCCGGTTTTCCACCATTCTGGGTAGTTTTTATTATAAAGTCTAATTTACTTACCGACTGATCTCTGTAGTTATTAGAGTTACTTCCGGTTTTCTGCCATTCTGGGTAGTTTTTATTATAAAGTCTAATTTACTTACCCACACACCTCTGTAGTTATTAGAGTTACTTCCGGTTTTCCACCATTCTGGGTAGTTTTTATTATAAAGTCTAATTTACTTACCGTCCGATCTCTGTAGTTATTAGATTTACTTCCGGTTTTCTGCCATTCTGGGTAGTTTTTATTATAAAGTCTAATTTACTTACCCACAGACCTCTATAGTTATTAGAGTTACTTCCGGTTTTCCACCATTCTGGGTAGTTTTTATTGTAAAGTCTAATTTCCTTACCGACAGATCTCTGTAGTTATTAGAGCTACTTCCGGTTTTCTGCCATTCTGGGTAGTTTTTATTATAAAGACTAATTTACTTATCGACAGATCTCTGTAGTTATTAGAGTTACTTCCGGTTTTCCACCATTCTGGGTAGTTTTTATTATAAAGTCTAATTTACTTACCAACAGACCTCTATAGTTATTAGAGTTACTTCCGGTTTTCCACCATTCTGGGTAGTTTTTATTATAAAGTCTTATTTACTTACCGTCTGATCTCTGTAGTTATTAGAGTTACTTCCGGTTTTCCACCATTCTGGGTAGTTTTTATTATAAAGTCTAATTTACTTACCGACGGATCTCTGTAGTTATTAGAGTTACTTCCGGTTTTCCACCATTCTGGGTAGTTTTTATTATAAAGTCTAATTTACTTACTGACAGACCTCTGTAGTTATTAGAGTTACTTCCGGTTTTCTGCCATTCTGGGTACTTTTTGTTATAAAGTCTAATTTACTTACCGACAGACCTCTGTAGTTATTAGGGTTACTTCCGGTTTTCCGCCATTCTGGGTAGTTTTTATTATAAAGTCTAATTTACTTACCGACAGACCTCTGTAGCTATTAGAGTTACTTCCAGTTTTCCACCATTCTGGGTAGTTTTTATTATAAAGTCTAATTTACTTACCGACAGACCTCTGTAGTTATTAGAGTTACTTCCGGTTTTCCGCCATTCTGGGTAGTTTTTATTATAAAGTCTAATTTACTTACCGACAGATCTCTGTAGTTATTAGAGTTACTTCCGGTTTTCTGCCATTCTGGATAGTTTTTATTATAAAGTCTAATTTACTTACCGACTGATCTCTGTAGTTATTAGAGTTACTTCCGGTTTTCCGCCATTCTGGGTAGTTTTTATTATAAAGTCTAATTTACTTACCGACTGATCTCTGTAGTTATGAGAGTTACTTCCGGTTTTCCGCCATTCTGGGTAGTTTTTATTATAAAGTCTAATTTACTTACCGACTGATCTCTGTAGTTATTAGAGTTACTTCCGGTTTTCCGCCATTCTGGGTTGTTTTTATTATAAAGTCTAATTTACTTTCCCACAGACCTCTGTAGTTATTAGAGTTACTTCCGGTTTTCCACCATTCTGGGTAGTTTTTATTTTAAAGTCTAATTTGCTTACCGACTGATCTCTGTAGTTATTAGAGTTACTTCCGGTTTTCCGCCATTCTGGGTTGTTTTTCTTATAAAGTCTAATTTACTTACCCACAGACCTCTGTAGTTATTAGAGTTACTTCCGGTTTTCCACAATTCTGGGTAGTTTTTATTATAAAGTCTAATTTACTTACCGACAGACCTCTGTAGTTATCAGAGTTACTTTCGGTTTTCCGCCATTCTGGGTAGTTTTTATTATAAAGTCTAATTTACTTACCGACAGACCTCTGTAGTTATTAGAGTTACTTCCGGTTTTCCGCCATTCTGGGTAGTTTTTATTATAAAGTCTAATTTACTTACCGACAGACCTCTGTAGTTATTAGAGTTACTTCCGGTTTTCCACCATTCTGGGTAGTTTTTATTATAAAGTCTAATTTACTTACCGACAGACCTCTGCAGTTATTAGAGTTACTTCCGGTTTTCCACCATTCTGGGTAGTTTTTATTATAAAGTCTAATTTACTTACCGACAGACCTCTGTAGTTATTAGAGTTACTTCCTGTTTTCAACAATTCTGGGTAGTTTTTATTATAAAGTCTAATTTACTTACCGACAGACCTCTGTAGTTAGTAGAGTTACTTCCGGTTTTCCGGCATTCTGGGTAGTTTTTATTATAAAGTCTAATTTACTTACCGACAGATCTCTGTAGTTAGTAGAGTTACTTCCGGTTTTCCGGCATTGTGGGTAGTTTTTATTATAAAGTCTAATTTACTTACCGACAGACCTCTGTAGTTAGTAGAGTTACTTCCGGTTTTCCGCCATTCTGGGTAGTTTTTATTATAAAGTCTAATTTACTTACCGTCTGACCTCTGTAGTTATTAGAGTTACTTCCGCTTTTCCACCATTCTGGGTAGTTTTTATTATAAAGTCTAATTTACTTACCGACAGACCTCTGTAGTTATTAGAGTTACTTCCGGTTTTCCGGCATTCTGGGTAGTTTTTATTATAAAGTCTAATTTGCTTACCGCCAGACCTCAGTAGTTATTAGAGTTACTTCCGGTTTTCCGGCATTCTGGGTAGTTTTTATTATAAAGTCTAATTTGCTTACCGACAGACCTCTGTAGTTATTAGAGTTACTTCCGGTTTTCTGCCATTCTGGGTAGTTTTTATTATAAAGTCTAATTTACTTACCGACTGATCTCTGAAGTTATTAGAGTTACTTCCGTTTTTCTGCCATTCTGGGTAGTTTTTATTATAAAGTCTAATTTACTTACCCACACACCTCTGTAGTTATTAGAGTTACTTCCGGTTTTCCACCATTCTGGGTAGTTTTTATTATAAAGTCTAATTTACTTACCGTCCGATCTCTGTAGTTATTAGATTTACTTCCGGTTTTCTGCCATTCTGGGTAGTTTTTATTATAAAGTCTAATTTACTTACCCACAGACCTCTGTAGTTATTAGAGTTACTTCCGGTTTTCCACCATTCTGGGTAGTTTTTATTATAAAGTCTAATTTACTTACCGACAGACCTCTGTAGTTAGTAGAGTTACTTCCGGTTTTCCACCATTCTGGGTAGTTTTTATTATAAAGTCTAATTTACTTACCGTCTGATCTCTGTAGTTATTAGAGTTACTTCCGGTTTTCTGCCATTCTGGGTAGTTTTTATTATATAGTCTAATTTACTTACCGACTGATCTCTGTAGTTATTAGAGTTACTTCCGGTATTCTACCATTCTGGGTAGTTTTTATTATAAAGTCTAATTTACTTACCGACAGACCTCTGTAGTTAGTAGAGTTACTTTCGGTCTTCCACCATTCTGGGTAGTTTTTATTATAAAGTCTAATTTACTTACCGTCTGATCTCTGTAGTTATTAGAGTTACTTCCGGTTTTCTGCCATTCTGGGTAGTTTTTATTATAAAGTCTAATTTACTTACCCACAGACCTCTGTAGTTATTAGAGTTACTTCCGGTTTTCCACCATTCTGGGTAGTTTTTATTGTAAAGTCTAATTTACTTACCGACAGATCTCTGTAGTTATTAGAGTTACTTCCGGTTTTCTGCCATTCTGGGTAGTTTTTATTATAAAGTCTAATTTACTTATCGACAGATCTCTGTAGTTATTAGAGTTACTTCCGGTTTTCCACCATTCTGGGTAGTTTTTATTATAAAGTCTAATTTACTTACCAACAGACCTCTGTAGTTATTAGAGTTACTTCCGGTTTTCCACCATTCTGGGTAGTTTTTATTATAAAATCTTATTTACTTACCGTCTGATCTCTGTAGTTATTAGAGTTACTTCCGGTTTTCCACCATTCTGGGTAGTTTTTATTATAAAGTCTAATTTACTTACCGACAGATCTCTGTAGTTATTAGAATTACTTCCGGTTTTCCACCATTCTGGGTAGTTTTTATTATAAAGTCTAATTTACTTACCGACAGACCTCTGTAGTTATTAGAGTTACTTCCGGTTTTCTGCCATTCTGGGTACTTTTTATTATAAAGTCTAATTTACTTACCGACAGACCTCTGTAGTTATTAGGGTTACTTCCGGTTTTCCGCCATTCTGGGTAGTTTTTATTATAAAGTCTAATTTACTTACCGACAGACCTCTGTAGTTATTAGAGTTACTTCCGGTTTTCCACCATTCTGGGTAGTTTTTATTATAAAGTCTAATTTACTTACCGACAGACCTCTGTAGTTATTAGAGTTACTTCCGGTTTTCCGCCATTCTGGGTAGTTTTTATTATAAAGTCTAATTTACTTACCGACAGATCTCTGTAGTTATTAGAGTTACTTCCGGTTTTCTGCCATTCTGGGTAGTTTTTATTATAAAGTCTAATTTACTTACCGAATGATCTCTGTAGTTATTAGAGTTACTTCCGGTTTTCCCCATTCTGGATAGTTTTTATTATAAAGTCTAATTTACTTCCCGACTGATCTCTGTAGTTATGAGAGATACTTCCGGTTTTCCGGCATTCTGGGTAGTTTTTATTATAAAGTCTAATTTACTTACCGACAGACCTCTGTAGTTATTAGAGTTACTTCCGGTTTTCTGCCATTCTGGGTAGTTTTTATTATAAAGTCTAATTTACTTACCAACAGTCCTCTGTAGTTATTAGAGTTACTTCCGGTTTTCCACCATTCTGGGTAGTTTTTATTATAAAGTCTAATTTACTTACCGACAGACCTCTGTAGTTATTAGAGTTACTTCCGGTTTTCAGCCATTCTGGGTAGTTTTTATTATAAAGTCTAATTTACTTACCGACAGTCCTCTGTAGTTATTAGAGTTCCTTCCGGTTTTCCACCATTCTGGGTAGTTTTTATTATAAAGTCTAATTTACTTACCGACTGATCTCTGTAGTTATTAGAGTTACTTCCGGTTTTCTGCCATTCTGGGTAGTTTTTATTATAAAGTCTAATTTACTTACCGACAGACCTCTGTAGTTATTAGAGTTACTTCCGGTTTTCCACCATTCTGGGTAGTTTTTATTATAAAGTCTAATTTACTTACCGACAGACCTCTGTAGTTATTAGAGTTACTTCCGGTTTTCTGCCATTCTGGGTAGTTTTTATTATAAAGTCTAATTTACTTACTGACAGACCTCTGTAGTTATTAGAGTTACTTCCGGTTTTCCACCATTCTGGGTAGTTTTTATTATAAAGTCTAATATACTTACCGACTGATCTCTGTAGTTATTAGATTTACTTCCAGTTTTCTGCCATGCTGGGTAGTTTTTATTATAAAGTCTAATTTACATACCGACTGATCTCTGTAGTTATTAGAGTTACTTCCGGTGTTCTGCCATTCTGGGTAGTTTTTATTATAAAGTCTAATTTACTTACCGACAGACCTCTGTAGTTATTAGAGTTACTTCCGGTTTTCCACCATTCTGGGTAGTTTTTATTATAAAGTCTAATTTACTTACCGACAGATCTCTGTAGTTATTAGAGTTACTTCCGGTTTTCCACCATTCTGGGTAGTTTTTATTATAAAGTCTAATTTACTTACCGACAGACCTCTGTAGTTATTAGAGTTACTTCCGGTTTTCCACCATTATGGGTAGTTTTTATTATAAAGTCTAATTTGCTTATCAACTGATCTCTGTAGTTATTAGAGTTACTTCCGGTTTTCTGCCATTCTGGGTAGTTTTTATTATAAAGTCTAATTTACTTACCGACAGATCTATCTCGTTATTAGAGTTACTTCCGGTTTTCCACCATTCTGGGTAGTTTTTATTATAAAGTCTAATTTGCTTACCCACAGATCTCTGTAGTTATTAGAGTTACTTCCAGTTTTTCACCATTCTGGGTAGTTTTTATTATAAAGTCTAATTTACTTACCGACAGACCTCTGTAGTTATTAGAGTTACTTCCGGTTTTCTGCCATTCTGGGTACTTTTTATTATAAAGTCTAATTTACTTACCGACAGACCTCTGTAGTTATTAGAGTTACTTCCGGTTTTCTGCCATTCTGGGTGGTTTTTATTATAAAGTCTAATTTACTTACCGACAGACCTCTGTAGTTATTAGAGTTACTTCCGGTTTTCCACCATTCTGGGTAGTTTTTATTATAAAGTATAATTTACTTACCGACAGACCTCTGTAGTTATTAGAGTTACTTCCGGTTTTCTGCCATTCTGGGTAGTTTTTATTATAAAGTCTAATTTACTTGCCGACAGACCTCTGTAGTTATTAGAATTACTTCCGGTTTTCTGCCATTCTAGGTAGTTTTTATTATAAAGTCTAATTTGCTTACCCACAGACCTCTGTAGTTATTAGAGTTACTTCCGGTTTTCTACCATTCTGGGTAGTTTTTATTATAAAGTCTAATTTACTTACCGACAGACCTCTGTAGTTATTAGAGTTACTTCCGGTTTTCCGCCATTCTGGGTAGTTTTTATTATAAAGTCTAATTTACTTACCGACAGACCTCTGTAGTTATTAGAGTTACTTCCGGTTTTCCACCATTCTGGGTAGTTTTTATTATAAAGTCTAATTTACTTACCGACAGACCTCTGTAGTTATTAGAGTTACTTCCGGTTTTCCGCCATTCTGGGTAGTTTTTATTATAAAGTCTAATTTACTTACCGACAGATCTCTGTAGTTATTAGAGTTACTTCCGGTTTTCTGCCATTCTGGGTAGTTTTTATTATAAAGTCTAATTTACTTACCGACTGATCTCTGTAGTTATTAGAGTTACTTCCGGTTTTCCGCCATTCTGGATAGTTTTTATTATAAAGTCTAATTTACTTCCCGACTGATCTCTGTAGTTATGAGAGTTACTTCCGGTTTTCCGGCATTCTGGGTAGTTTTTATTATAAAGTCTAATTTACTTACCGACAGACCTCTGTAGTTATTAGAGTTACTTCCGGTTTTCTGCCATTCTGGGTAGTTTTTATTATAAAGTCTAATTTACTTACCGACAGTCCTCTGTAGTTATTAGAGTTACTTCCGGTTTTCCACCATTCTGGGTAGTTTTTATTATAAAGTCTAATTTACTTACCGACAGACCTCTGTAGTTATTAGAGTTACTTCCGGTTTTCAGCCATTCTGGGTAGTTTTTATTATAAAGTCTAATTTACTTACCGACAGTCCTCTGTAGTTATTAGAGTTCCTTCCGGTTTTCCACCATTCTGGGTAGTTTTTATTATAAAGTCTAATTTACTTACCGACTGATCTCTGTAGTTATTAGAGTTACTTCCGGTTTTCTGCCATTCTGGGTAGTTTTTATTATAAAGTCTAATTTACTTACCGACAGACCTCTGTAGTTATTAGAGTTACTTCCGGTTTTCCACCATTCTGGGTAGTTTTTATTATAAAGTCTAATTTACTTACCGACAGACCTCTGTAGTTATTAGAGTTACTTCCGGTTTTCTGCCATTCTGGGTAGTTTTTATTATAAAGTCTAATTTACTTACCGACAGACCTCTGTAGTTATTAGAGTTACTTCCGGTTTTCCACCATTCTGGGTAGTTTTTATTATAAAGTCTAATATACTTACCGACTGATCTCTGTAGTTATTAGATTTACTTCCAGTTTTCTGCCATTCTGGGTAGTTTTTATTATAAAGTCTAATTTACATACCGACTGATCTCTGTAGTTATTAGAGTTACTTCCGGTTTTCTGCCATTCTGGGTAGTTTTTATTATAAAGTCTAATTTACTTACCGACAGACCTCTGTAGTTATTAGAGTTACTTCCGGTTTTCCACCATTCTGGGTAGTTTTTATTATAAAGTCTAATTTACTTACCGACAGATCTCTGTAGTTATTAGAGTTACTTCCGGTTTTCCACCATTCTGGGTAGTTTTTATTATAAAGTATAATTTACTTACCGACAGACCTCTGTAGTTATTAGAGTTACTTCCGGTTTTCCACCATTCTGGGTAGTTTTTATTATAAAGTCTAATTTGCTTATCGACTGATCTCTGTAGTTATTAGAGTTACTTCCGGTTTTCTGCCATTCTGGGTAGTTTTTATTATAAAGTCTAATTTACTTACCGACAGATCTGTCTCGTTATTAGAGTTACTTCCGGTTTTCCACCATTCTGGGTAGTTTTTATTACAAAGTCTAATTTGCTTACCCACAGACCTCTGTAGTTATTAGAGTTACTTCCGGTTTTCTGCCATTCTGGGTAGTTTTTATTATAAATTCTAATTTACTTACCGACAGACCTCTGTGATTATTAGAGTTACTTCCGGTTTTCCGGCATTCTGGGTAGTTTTTATTATAAAGTCTAATTTACTTACCGACAGACCTCTGTAGTTATTAGAGTTACTTCCGGTTTTCCACCATTCTGGGTAGTTTTTATTGTAAAGACTAATTTACTTACCGACAGATCTCTGTAGTTATTAGAGTTACTTCCGGTTTTCCGCCATTCTGGGTAGTTTTTATTATAAAGTCTAATTTACTTACCGACAGATCTCTGTAGTTATTAGAGTTACTTCCGGTTTTCTGCCATTCTGGGTAGTTTTTATTATAAAGTCTAATTTACTTACCGACAGATCTCTGTAGTTATTAGAGTTACTTCCGGTTTTCTGCCATTCTGGGTAGTTTTTATTATAAAGTCTAATTTACTTACCGACAAACCTCTGTAGTTATTAGAGTTACTTCCGGTTTTCCGGCATTCTGGGTAGTTTTTATTATAAAGTCTAATTTGCTTACAGACAGAACTCTGCAGTTATTAGAGTTACTTCCGGTTTTCCGGCATTCTGGGTAGTTTTTATTATAACGTCTAATTTGCTTACTGACTGATCTCTGTAGTTATTAGAGTTACTTCCGGTTTTCTGCCATTCTGGGTAGTTTTTATTATAAAGTCCAATTTACTTACCGACTGATCTCTGTAGTTATTAGAGTTACTTCCGGTTTTCTGCCATACTGGGTAGTTTTTATTATAAAGTCTAATTTACTTACCGACAGACCTCTGTAGTTATTAGAGTTACTTCCGGTTTTCCACCATTCTGGGTAGTTTTTATTATAAAGTCTAATTTACTTACCGACAGACCTCTGTAGTTAGTAGAGTTACTTCCGGTTTTCCGGCATTCTGGGTAGTTTTTATTATAAAGTCTAATTTACTTACCGACAGATCTCTGTAGTTAGTAGAGTTACTTCCGGTTTTCCGGCATTGTGGGTAGTTTTTATTATAAAGTCTAATTAACTTACTGACAGACCTCTGTAGTTAGTAGAGTTACTTCCGGTTTTCCGCCATTCTGGGGAGTTTTTATTATAAAGTCTAATTTACTTACCGTCTGACCTCTGTAGTTATTAGAGTTACTTCCGCTTTTCCACCATTCTGGGTAGTTTTTATTATAAAGTCTAATTTACTTACCGACAGACCTCTGTAGTTATTAGAGTTACTTCCGGTTTTCCGGCATTCTGGGTAGTTTTTATTATAAAGTCTAATTTGCTTACCTACAGACCTCAGTAGTTATTAGAGTTACTTCCGGTTTTCCGGCATTCTGGGTAGTTTTTATTATAAAGTCTAATTTGCTTACCGACAGACCTCTGTAGTTATTAGAGTTACTTCCGGTTTTCTGCCATTCTGGGTAGTTTTTATTATAAAGTCTAATTTACTTACCGACTGATCTCTGAAGTTATTAGAGTTACTTCCGTTTTTCTGCCATTCTGGGTAGTTTTTATTATAAAGTCTAATTTACTTACCCACACACCTCTGTAGTTATTAGAGTTACTTCCGGTTTTCCACCATTCTGGGTAGTTTTTATTATAAAGTCTAATTTACTTACCGTCCGATCTCTGTAGTTATTAGATTTACTTCCGGTTTTCTGCCATTCTGGGTAGTTTTTATTATAAAGTCTAATTTACTTACCCACAGACCTCTGTAGTTATTAGAGTTACTTCCGGTTTTCCACCATTCTGGGTAGTTTTTATTATAAAGTCTAATTTACTTACCGACAGACCTCTGTAGTTAGTAGAGTTACTTCCGGTTTTCCACCATTCTGGGTAGTTTTTATTATAAAGTCTAATTTACTTACCGTCTGATCTCTGTAGTTATTAGAGTTACTTCCGGTTTTCTGCCATTCTGGGTAGTTTTTATTATATAGTCTAATTTACTTACCGACTGATCTCTGTAGTTATTAGAGTTACTTCCGGTTTTCTGCCATTCTGGGTAGTTTTTATTATAAAGTCTAATTTACTTACCGACAGACCTCTGTAGTTAGTAGAGTTACTTTCGGTCTTCCACCATTCTGGGTAGTTTTTATTATAAAGTCTAATTTACTTACCGTCTGATCTCTGTAGTTATTAGAGTTACTTCCGGTTTTCTGCCATTCTGGGTAGTTTTTATTATAAAGTCTAATTTACTTACCCACAGACCTCTGTAGTTATTAGAGTTACTTCCGGTTTTCCACCATTCTGGGTAGTTTTTATTGTAAAGTCTAATTTACTTACCGACAGATCTCTGTAGTTATTAGAGTTACTTCCGGTTTTCTGCCATTCTGGGTAGTTTTTATTATAAAGTCTAATTTACTTATCGACAGATCTCTGTCGTTATTAGAGTTACTTCCGGTTTTCCACCATTCTGGGTAGTTTTTATTATAAAGTCTAATTTACTTACCAACAGACCTCTGTAGTTATTAGAGGTACTTCCGGTTTTCCACCATTCTGGGTAGTTTTTATTATAAAGTCTTATTTACTTACCGTCTGATCTCTGTAGTTATTAGAGTTACTTCCGGTTTTCCACCATTCTGGGTAGTTTTTATTATAAAGTCTAATTTACTTACCGACAGATCTCTGTAGTTATTAGAGTTACTTCCGGTTTTCCACCATTCTGGGTAGTTTTTATTATAAAGTCTAATTTACTTACCGACAGACCTCTGTAGTTATTAGAGTTACTTCCGGTTTTCTGCCATTCTGGGTACTTTTTATTATAAAGTCTAATTTACTTACCGACAGACCTCTGTAGTTATTAGGGTTACTTCCGGTTTTGCGCCATTCTGGGTAGTTTTTATTATAAAGTCTAATTTACTTACCGACAGACCTCTGTAGTTATTAGAGTTACTTCCGGTTTTCCACCATTCTGGGTAGTTTTTATTATAAAGTCTAATTTACTTACCGACAGACCTCTGTAGTTATTAGAGTTACTTCCGGTTTTCCGCCATTCTGGGTAGTTTTTATTATAAAGTCTAATTTACTTACCGACAGATCTCTGTAGTTATTAGAGTTACTTCCGGTTTTCTGCCATTCTGGGTAGTTTTTATTATAAAGTCTAATTTACTTACCGACTGATCTCTGTAGTTATTAGAGTTACTTCCGGTTTTCCGCCATTCTGGATAGTTTTTATTATAAAGTCTAATTTACTTCCCGACTGATCTCTGTAGTTATGAGAGTTACTTCCGGTTTTCCGGCATTCTGGGTAGTTTTTATTATAAAGTCTAATTTACTTACCGACAGACCTCTGTAGTTATTAGAGTTACTTCCGGTTTTCTGCCATTCTGGGTAGTTTTTATTATAAAGTCTAATTTACTTACCGACAGTCCTCTGTAGTTATTAGAGTTACTTCCGGTTTTCCACCATTCTGGGTAGTTTTTATTATAAAGTCTAATTTACTTACCGACAGACCTCTGTAGTTATTAGAGTTACTTCCGGTTTTCAGCCATTCTGGGTAGTTTTTATTATAAAGTCTAATTTACTTACCGACAGTCCTCTGTAGTTATTAGAGTTCCTTCCGGTTTTCCACCATTCTGGGTAGTTTTTATTATAAAGTCTAATTTACTTACCGACTGATCTCTGTAGTTATTAGAGTTACTTCCGGTTTTCTGCCATTCTGGGTAGTTTTTATTATAAAGTCTAATTTACTTACCGACAGACCTCTGTAGTTATTAGAGTTACTTCCGGTTTTCCACCATTCTGGGTAGTTTTTATTATAAAGTCTAATTTACTTACCGACAGACCTCTGTAGTTATTAGAGTTTCTTCCGGTTTTCTGCCATTCTGGGTAGTTTTTATTATAAAGTCTAATTTACTTACCGACAGACCTCTGTAGTTATTAGAGTTACTTCCGGTTTTCCACCATTCTGGGTAGTTTTTATTATAAAGTCTAATTTACTTACCGACTGATCTCTGTAGTTATTAGATTTACTTCCAGTTTTCTGCCATTCTGGGTAGTTTTTATTATAAAGTCTAATTTACATACCGACTGATCTCTGTAGTTATTAGAGTTACTTCCGGTTTTCTGCCATTCTGGGTAGTTTTTATTATAAAGTCTAATTTACTTACCGACAGACCTCTGTAGTTATTAGAGTTACTTCCGGTTTTCCACCATTCTGCGTAGTTTTTATTATAAAGTCTAATTTACTTACCGACAGATCTCTGTAGTTATTAGAGTTACTTCCGGTTTTCCACCATTCTGGGTAGTTTTTATTATAAAGTCTAATTTACTTACCGACAGACCTCTGTAGTTATTAGAGTTACTTCCGGTTTTCCACCATTCTGGGTAGTTTTTATTATAAAGTCTAATTTGCTTACCGACTAATCTCTGTAGTTATTAGAGTTACTTCCGGTTTTCTGCCATTCTGGGTAGTTTTTATTATAAAGTCTAATTTACTTACCGACAGATCTGTCTCGTTATTAGAGTTACTTCCGGTTTTCCACCATTCTGGGTAGTTTTTATTATAAAGTCTAATTTGCTTACCCACAGATCTCTGTAGTTATTAGAGTTACTTCCAGTTTTTCACCATTCTGGGTAGTTTTTATTATAAAGTCTAATTTACTTACCGACAGACCTCTGTAGTTATTAGAGTTACTTCCGGTTTTCTGCCATTCTGGGTACTTTTTATTATAAAGTCTAATTTACTTACCGACAGACCTCTGTAGTTATTAGAGTTACTTCCGGTTGTCTGCCATTCTGGGTGGTTTTTATTATAAAGTCTAATTTACTTACCGACAGACCTCTGTAGTTATTAGAGTTACTTCCGGTTTTCCACCATTCTGGGTAGTTTTTATTATAAAGTATAATTTACTTACCGACAGACCTCTGTAGTTATTAGAGTTACTTCCGGTTTTCTGCCATTCTGGGTAGTTTTTATTATAAAGTCTAATTTACTTACTGACAGACCTCTGTAGTTATTAGAATTACTTCCGGTTTTCTGCCATTCTAGGTAGTTTTTATTATAAAGTCTAATTTGCTTACCCACAGACCTCTGTAGTTATTAGAGTTACTTCCGGTTTTCTACCATTCTGGGTAGTTTTTATTATAAAGTCTAATTTACTTACCGACAGACCTCTGTAGTTATTAGAGTTACTTTCGGTTTTCCGGCATTCTGGGTAGTTTTTATTATAAAGTCTAATTTTCTTACCGACAGACCTCTGTAGTTATTAGAGTTACTTCCGGTTTTCCGGCATTCTGGGTAGTTTTTATTATAAAGTCTAATTTACTTACCGACAGACCTCTGTAGTTATTAGAGTTACTTTCGGTTTTCCACCATTCTGGGTAGTTTTTATTACAAAGTCTAATTTGCTTACCCACAGACCTCTGTAGTTATTAGAGTTACTTCCGGTTTTCTGCCATTCTGGGTAGTTTTTATTATAAATTCTAATTTACTTACCGACAGACCTCTGTGGTTATTAGAGTTACTTCCGGTTTTCCGGCATTCTGGGTAGTTTTTATTATAAAGTCTAATTTACTTACCGACAGACCTCTGTAGTTATTAGAGTTACTTCCGGTTTTCCACCATTCTGGGTAGTTTTTATTGTAAAGACTAATTTACTTACCGACAGATCTCTGTAGTTATTAGAGTTACTTCCGGTTTTCCGCCATTCTGGGTAGTTTTTATTATACAGTCTAATTTACTTACCAACAGAACTCTGTAGTTATTAGAGTTACTTCCGGTTTTCTGCCATTCTGGGTAGTTTTTATTATAAAGTCTAATTTACTTACCGACAGATCTCTGTAGTTATTAGAGTTACTTCCGGTTTTCTGCCATTCTGGGTAGTTTTTATTATAAAGTCTAATTTACTTACCGACAGACCTCTGTAGTTATTAGATTTACTTCCGGTTTTCCACCATTCTGGGTAGTTTTTATTATAAAGTCTAATTTTCTTACCGACAGACCTCTGTAGTTATTAGAGTTACTTCCGGTTTTCCACCATTCTGGGCAGTTTTTATTATAAAGTCTAATTTACTTACCGACAAACCTCTGTAGTTATTAGAGTTACTTCCGGTTTTCCGGCATTCTGGGTAGTTTTTATTATAAAGTCTAATTTGCTTACCGACAGAACTCTGTAGTTATTAGAGTTACATCCGGTTTTCCGGCATTCTGGGTAGTTTTTATTATAACGTCTAATTTGCTTACCGACTGATCTCTGTAGTTATTAGATTTACTTCCGGTTTTCTGCCATTCTGGGTAGTTTTTATTATAAAGTCCAATTTACTTACCGACTGATCTCTGTAGTTATTAGAGTTACTTCCGGTTTTCTGCCATACTGGGTAGTTTTTATTATAAAGTCTAATTTACTTACCGACAGACCTCTGTAGTTATTAGAGTTACTTCCGGTTTTCCACCATTCTGGGTAGTTTTTATTATAAAGTCTAATTTACTTACCGACAGACCTCTGTAGTTATTAGAGTTACTTCCGGTTTTCCGGCATTCTGGGTAGTTTTTGTTATAAAGTCTAATTTACTTACCGACTGATCTCTGTAGTTATTAGAGTTATTTCCGGTTTTCCACCATTCTGGGTAGTTTTTATTATAAAGTCTAATTTGCTTACCGACAAACCTCTGTAGTTAGTAGAGTTACTTCCGGTTTTCCGGCATTCTGGGTAGTTTTTATTATAAAGTCTAATTTACTTACCGACTGATCTCTGTAGTTATTAGAGTTACTTCCGGTTTTCCACCATTCTGGGTAGTTTTTATTATAAAGTCTAATTTACTTACCGACAGACCTCTGTAGTTATTAGAGTTACTTCCGGTTTTCCACCATTCTGGGTAGTTTTTATTATAAAGTCTAATTTGCTTACCGACTGATCTCTGTAGTTATTAGAGTTACTTCCGGTTTTCTGCCATTCTGGGTAGTTTTTATTATAAAGTCTAATTTACTTACCGACAGATCTCTGTAGTTATTAGAGTTACTTCCGGTTTTCCAGCATTCTGGGTAGTTTTTATTATAAAGTCTAATTTGCTTACCCACAGATCTCTGTAGTTATTAGAGTTACTTCCGGTTTTTCACCATTCTGGGTAGTTTTTATTATAAAGTCTAATTTACTTACCGACAGACCTCTGTAGTTATTAGAGTTACTTCCGGTTTTCTGCCATTCTGGGTACTTTTTATTATAAAGTCTAATTTACTTTCCGACAGACCTCTGTAGTTATTACAGTTACTTAGGGTTTTCTGCCATTCTGGGTAGTTTTTATTATAAAGGCTAATTTACTTACCGACAGACCTCTGTAGTTATTAGAGTTACTTCCGGTTTTCTGCCATTCTGGGTAGTTTTTATTATAAAGTCTAATTTACTTACCGACAGACCTCTGTAGTTATTAGAGTTACTTCCGGTTTTCTGCCATTCTGGGTAGTTTTTATTATAAAGTCTAATTTGCTTACCGACAGATCTCTGTAGTTATTAGAGTTACTTCCGGTTTTCCACCATTCTGGGTAGTTTTTATTATAAAGTCTAGTTTACTTACCGACAGACCTCTGTAGTTATTAGAGTTACTTCCGGTTTTCCACCATTCTGGGTAGTTTTTATTTTAACGTCTAATTTACTTACCGACAGACCTCTGTAGTTATTAGAGTTACTTCCGGTTTTCTGACATTCTGGTTGGTTTTTATTATAAAGTCTAATTTACTTACCGACAGACCTCTGTAGTTATTAGAGTTACTTCCAGTTTTCCACCATTCTGGGTAGTTTTTATTATAAAGTATAATTTACTTACCGACAGACCTCTGTAGTTATTAGAGTTACTTCCGGTTTTCCACCATTCTGGGTAGTTTTTATTATAAAGTCTAATTTGCTTACCGACTGATCTCTGTAGTTATTAGAGTTACTTCTGGTTTTCTGCCATTCTGGGTAGTTTTTATTATAAAGTCTAATTTACTTACCGACAGATCTCTGTAGTTATTAGAGTTACTTCCGGTTTTTCAGCATTCTGGGTAGTTTTTATTATAAAGTCTAATTTGCTTACCCACAGATCTCTGTAGTTATTAGAGTTACTTCCGGTTTTTCACCATTCTGGGTAGTTTTTATTATAAAGTCTAATTTACTTACCGACAGACCTCTGTAGTTATTAGAGTTACTTCCGGTTTTCTGCCATTCTGGGTACTTTTTATTATAAAGTCTAATTTACTTACCGACAGACCTCTGTAGTTATTAGAGTTACTTCCGGTTTTCTGCCATTCTGGGTAGTTTTTATTATAAAGGCTAATTTACTTACCGACAGACCTCTGTAGTTATTAGAGTTACTTCCGGTTTTCTGCCATTCTGGGTAGTTTTTATTATAAAGTCTAATTTACTTACCGACAGACCTCTGTAGTTATTAGTTACTTCCGGTTTTCTGCCATTCTGGGTAGTTTTTATTATAAAGTCTAATTTGCTTACCGACAGACCTCTGTAGTTATTAGAGTTACTTCCGGTTTTCCACCATTCTGGGTATTTTTTATTATAAAGTCTAATTTACTTACCGAAAGACCTCTGTAGTTATTAGAGTTACTTCCGGTTTTCCACCATTCTGGGTAGTTTTTATTTTAAAGTCTAATTTACTTACCGACAGACCTCTGTAGTTATTAGAGTTACTTCCGGTTTTCTGCCATTCTGGGTGGTCTTTATTATAAAGTCTAATTTACTTACCGACAGACCTCTGTAGTTATTAGAGTTACTTCCGGTTTTCCACCATTTTGGGTAGTTTTTATTAAAAAGTCTAATTTACTTACCGACAGACCTCTGTAGTTATTAGAATTACTTCCGGTTTTCTGCCATTCTGGGTAGTTTTTACTATAAAGTCTAACTTGCTTACCCACAGACCTCTGTAGTTATTAGAGTTACTTCCGGTTTTCTGCCATTCTGGGTAGTTTTTATTATAAAGTCTAATTTACTTACCGACAGACCTCTGTAGTTATTAGAGTTACTTCCGGTTTTCCGGCATTCTGGGTAGTTTTTATTATAAAGTCTAATTTACTTACCGACAGACCTCTGTAGTTATTAGAGTTACTTCTGGTTTTCCGGCATTCAGGGTAGTTTTTATTATAAAGTCTAATTTACTTACCGACAGACCTCTGTAGTTATTAGAGTTACTTCCGGTTTTCCCCATTCTGGGTAGTTTTTATTATAAAGTCTAATTTGCTTACCCACAGACCTCTGTAGTTATTAGAGTTACTTCCGGTTTTCTGCCATTCTGGGTAGTTTTTATTATAAAGTCTAATTAACTTGCCGACAGACCTCTGCAGTTATTAGAGTTACTTCCGGTTTTCCGGCATTCTGGGTAGTTTTTATTATAAAGTCTAATTTGCTTACCCACAGATCTCTGTAGTTATTAGAGTTACTTCCAGTTTTTCACCATTCTGGGTAGTTTTTATTATAAAGTCTAATTTACTTACCGACAGACCTCTGTAGTTATTAGAGTTACTTCCGGTTTTCTGCCATTCTGGGTACTTTTTATTATAAAGTCTAATTTACTTACCGACAGACCTCTGTAGTTATTAGAGTTACTTCCGGTTTTCTGCCATTCTGGGTGGTTTTTATTATAAAGTCTAATTTACTTACCGACAGACCTCTGTAGTTATTAGAGTTACTTCCGGTTTTCCACCATTCTGGGTAGTTTTTATTATAAAGTATAATTTACTTACCGACAGACCTCTGTAGTTATTAGAGTTACTTCCGGTTTTCTGCCATTCTGGGTAGTTTTTATTATAAAGTCTAATTTACTTGCCGACAGACCTCTGTAGTTATTAGAATTACTTCCGGTTTTCTGCCATTCTAGGTAGTTTTTATTATAAAGTCTAATTTGCTTACCCACAGACCTCTGTAGTTATTAGAGTTACTTCCGGTTTTCTACCATTCTGGGTAGTTTTTATTATAAAGTCTAATTTACTTACCGACAGACCTCTGTAGTTATTAGAGTTACTTCCGGTTTTCCGCCATTCTGGGTAGTTTTTATTATAAAGTCTAATTTACTTACCGACAGACCTCTGTAGTTATTAGAGTTACTTCCGGTTTTCCACCATTCTGGGTAGTTTTTATTATAAAGTCTAATTTACTTACCGACAGACCTCTGTAGTTATTAGAGTTACTTCCGGTTTTCCGCCATTCTGGGTAGTTTTTATTATAAAGTCTAATTTACTTACCGACAGATCTCTGTAGTTATTAGAGTTACTTCCGGTTTTCTGCCATTCTGGGTAGTTTTTATTATAAAGTCTAATTTACTTACCGACTGATCTCTGTAGTTATTAGAGTTACTTCCGGTTTTCCGCCATTCTGGATAGTTTTTATTATAAAGTCTAATTTACTTCCCGACTGATCTCTGTAGTTATGAGAGTTACTTCCGGCTTTCCGGCATTCTGGGTAGTTTTTATTATAAAGTCTAATTTACTTACCGACAGACCTCTGTAGTTATTAGAGTTACTTCCGGTTTTCTGCCATTCTGGGTAGTTTTTATTATAAAGTCTAATTTACTTACCGACAGTCCTCTGTAGTTATTAGAGTTACTTCCGGTTTTCCACCATTCTGGGTAGTTTTTATTATAAAGTCTAATTTACTTACCGACAGACCTCTGTAGTTATTAGAGTTACTTCCGGTTTTCAGCCATTCTGGGTAGTTTTTATTATAAAGTCTAATTTACTTACCGACAGTCCTCTGTAGTTATTAGAGTTCCTTCCGGTTTTCCACCATTCTGGGTAGTTTTTATTATAAAGTCTAATTTACTTACCGACTGATCTCTGTAGTTATTAGAGTTACTTCCGGTTTTCTGCCATTCTGGGTAGTTTTTATTATAAAGTCTAATTTACTTACCGACAGACCTCTGTAGTTATTAGAGTTACTTCCGGTTTTCCACCATTCTGGGTAGTTTTTATTATAAAGTCTAATTTACTTACCGACAGACCTCTGTAGTTATTAGAGTTACTTCCGGTTTTCTGCCATTCTGGGTAGTTTTTATTATAAAGTCTAATTTACTTACCGACAGACCTCTGTAGTTATTAGAGTTACTTCCGGTTTTCCACCATTCTGGGTAGTTTTTATTATAAAGTCTAATATACTTACCGACTGATCTCTGTAGTTATTAGATTTACTTCCAGTTTTCTGCCATTCTGGGTAGTTTTTATTATAAAGTCTAATTTACATACCGACTGATCTCTGTAGTTATTAGAGTTACTTCCGGTTTTCTGCCATTCTGGGTAGTTTTTATTATAAAGTCTAATTTACTTACCGACAGACCTCTGTAGTTATTAGAGTTACTTCCGGTTTTCCACCATTCTGGGTAGTTTTTATTATAAAGTCTAATTTACTTACCGACAGATCTCTGTAGTTATTAGAGTTACTTCCGGTTTTCCACCATTCTGGGTAGTTTTTATTATAAAGTATAATTTACTTACCGACAGACCTCTGTAGTTATTAGAGTTACTTCCGGTTTTCCACCATTCTGGGTAGTTTTTATTATAAAGTCTAATTTGCTTATCGACTGATCTCTGTAGTTATTAGAGTTACTTCCGGTTTTCTGCCATTCTGGGTAGTTTTTATTATAAAGTCTAATTTACTTACCGACAGATCTGTCTCGTTATTAGAGTTACTTCCGGTTTTCCACCATTCTGGGTAGTTTTTATTATAAAGTCTAATTTCCTTACCCACAGATCTCTGTAGTTATTAGAGTTACTTCCAGTTTTTCACCATTCTGGGTAGTTTTTATTATAAAGTCTAATTTACTTACCGACAGACCTCTGTAGTTATTAGAGTTACTTCCGGTTTTCTGCCATTCTGGGTACTTTTTATTATAAAGTCTAATTTACTTACCGACAGACCTCTGTAGTTATTAGAGTTACTTCCGGTTTTCTGCCATTCTGGGTGGTTTTTATTATAAAGTCTAATTTACTTACCGACAGACCTCTGTAGTTATTAGAGTTACTTCCGGTTTTCCACCATTCTGGGTAGTTTTTATTATAAAGTATAATTTACTTACCGACAGACCTCTGTAGTTATTAGAGTTACTTCCGGTTTTCTGCCATTCTGGGTAGTTTTTATTATAAAGTCTAATTTACTTACCGACAGACCTCTGTAGTTATTAGAATTACTTCCGGTTTTCTGCCATTCTAGGTAGTTTTTATTATAAAGTCTAATTTGCTTACCCACAGACCTCTGTAGTTATTAGAGTTACTTCCGGTTTTCTACCATTCTGGGTAGTTTTTATTATAAAGTCTAATTTACTTACCGACAGACCTCTGTAGTTATTAGAGTTACTTCCGGTTTTCCGCCATTCTGGGTAGTTTTTATTATAAAGTCTTATTTGCTTACCGACAGACCTCTGTAGTTATTAGAGTTACTTCCGGTTTTCCGGCATTCTGGGTAGTTTTTATTATAAAGTCTAATTTACTTACCGACAGACCTCTGTAGTTATTAGAGTTACTTTCGGTTTTCCACCATTCTGGGTAGTTTTTATTACAAAGTCTAATTTGCTTACCCACAGACCTCTGTAGTTATTAGAGTTACTTCCGGTTTTCTGCCATTCTGGGTAGTTTTTATTATAAATTCTAATTTACTTACCGACAGACCTCTGTGATTATTAGAGTTACTTCCGGTTTTCCGGCATTCTGGGTAGTTTTTATTATAAAGTCTAATTTACTTACCGACAGACCTCTGTAGTTATTAGAGTTACTTCCGGTTTTCCACCATTCTGGGTAGTTTTTATTGTAAAGACTAATTTACTTACCGACAGATCTCTGTAGTTATTAGAGTTACTTCCGGTTTTCCGCCATTCTGGGTAGTTTTTATTATAAAGTCTAATTTACTTACCGACAGATCTCTGTAGTTATTAGAGTTACTTCCGGTTTTCTGCCATTCTGGGTAGTTTTTATTATAAAGTCTAATTTACTTACCGACAGATCTCTGTAGTTATTAGAGTTACTTCCGGTTTTCTGCCATTCTGGGTAGTTTTTATTATAAAGTCTAATTTACTTACCGACAGACCTCTGTAGTTATTAGAGTTACTTCCGGTTTTCCGGCATTCTGGGTAGTTTTTATTATAAAGTCTAATTTGCTTACCTACAGACCTCAGTAGCTATTAGAGTTACTTCCGGTTTTCCGGCATTCTGGGTAGTTTTTATTATAAAGTCTAATTTGCTTACCGACAGACCTCTGTAGTTATTAGAGTTACTTCCGGTTTTCTGCCATTCTGGGTAGTTTTTATTATAAAGTCTAATTTACTTACCGACTGATCTCTGAAGTTATTAGAGTTACTTCCGTTTTTCTGCCATTCTGGGTAGTTTTTATTATAAAGTCTAATTTACTTACCCACACACCTCTGTAGTTATTAGAGTTACTTCCGGTTTTCCACCATTCTGGGTAGTTTTTATTATAAAGTCTAATTTACTTACCGTCCGATCTCTGTAGTTATTAGATTTACTTCCGGTTTTCTGCCATTCTGGGTAGTTTTTATTATAAAGTCTAATTTACTTACCCACAGACCTCTGTAGTTATTAGAGTTACTTCCGGTTTTCCACCATTCTGGGTAGTTTTTATTATAAAATCTAATTTACTTACCGACAGACCTCTGTAGTTAGTAGAGTTACTTCCGGTTTTCCACCATTCTGGGTAGTTTTTATTATAAAGTCTAATTTACTTACCGTCTGATCTCTGTAGTTATTAGAGTTACTTCCGGTTTTCTGCCATTCTGGGTAGTTTTTATTATATAGTCTAATTTACTTACCGACTGATCTCTGTAGTTATTAGAGTTACTTCCGGTTTTCTGCCATTCTGGGTAGTTTTTATTATAAAGTCTAATTTACTTACCGACAGACCTCTGTAGTTAGTAGAGTTACTTTCGGTCTTCCACCATTCTGGGTAGTTTTTATTATAAAGTCTAATTTACTTACCGTCTGATCTCTGTAGTTATTAGAGTTACTTCCGGTTTTCTGCCATTCTGGGTAGTTTTTATTATAAAGTCTAATTTACTTACCCACAGACCTCTGTAGTTATTAGAGTTACTTCCGGTTTTCCACCATTCTGGGTAGTTTTTATTGTAAAGTCTAATTTACTTACCGACAGATCTCTGTAGTTATTAGAGTTACTTCCGGTTTTCTGCCATTCTGGGTAGTTTTTATTATAAAGTCTAATTTACTTATCGACAGATCTCTGTCGTTATTAGAGTTACTTCCGGTTTTCCACCATTCTGGGTAGTTTTTATTATAAAGTCTAATTTACTTACCAACAGACCTCTGTAGTTATTAGAGGTACTTCCGGTTTTCCACCATTCTGGGTAGTTTTTATTATAAAGTCTTATTTACTTACCGTCTGATCTCTGTAGTTATTAGAGTTACTTCCGGTTTTCCACCATTCTGGGTAGTTTTTATTATAAAGTCTAATTTACTTACCGACAGATCTCTGTAGTTATTAGAGTTACTTCCGGTTTTCCACCATTCTGGGTAGTTTTTATTATAAAGTCTAATTTACTTACCGACAGACCTCTGTAGTTATTAGAGTTACTTCCGGTTTTCTGCCATTCTGGGTACTTTTTATTATAAAGTCTAATTTACTTACCGACAGACCTCTGTAGTTATTAGGGTTACTTCCGGTTTTGCGCCATTCTGGGTAGTTTTTATTATAAAGTCTAATTTACTTACCGACAGACCTCTGTAGTTATTAGAGTTACTTCCGGTTTTCCACCATTCTGGGTAGTTTTTATTATAAAGTCTAATTTACTTACCGACAGACCTCTGTAGTTATTAGAGTTACTTCCGGTTTTCCGCCATTCTGGGTAGTTTTTATTATAAAGTCTAATTTACTTACCGACAGATCTCTGTAGTTATTAGAGTTACTTCCGGTTTTCTGCCATTCTGGGTAGTTTTTATTATAAAGTCTAATTTACTTACCGACTGATCTCTGTAGTTATTAGAGTTACTTCCGGTTTTCCGCCATTCTGGATAGTTTTTATTATAAAGTCTAATTTACTTCCCGACTGATCTCTGTAGTTATGAGAGTTACTTCCGGTTTTCCGGCATTCTGGGTAGTTTTTATTATAAAGTCTAATTTACTTACCGACAGACCTCTGTAGTTATTAGAGTTACTTCCGGTTTTCTGCCATTCTGGGTAGTTTTTATTATAAAGTCTAATTTACTTACCGACAGTCCTCTGTAGTTATTAGAGTTACTTCCGGTTTTCCACCATTCTGGGTAGTTTTTATTATAAAGTCTAATTTACTTACCGACAGACCTCTGTAGTTATTAGAGTTACTTCCGGTTTTCAGCCATTCTGGGTAGTTTTTATTATAAAGTCTAATTTACTTACCGACAGTCCTCTGTAGTTATTAGAGTTCCTTCCGGTTTTCCACCATTCTGGGTAGTTTTTATTATAAAGTCTAATTTACTTACCGACTGATCTCTGTAGTTATTAGAGTTACTTCCGGTTTTCTGCCATTCTGGGTAGTTTTTATTATAAAGTCTAATTTACTTACCGACAGACCTCTGTAGTTATTAGAGTTACTTCCGGTTTTCCACCATTCTGGGTAGTTTTTATTATAAAGTCTAATTTACTTACCGACAGACCTCTGTAGTTATTAGAGTTACTTCCGGTTTTCTGCCATTCTGGGTAGTTTTTATTATAAAGTCTAATTTACTTACCGACAGACCTCTGTAGTTATTAGAGTTACTTCCGGTTTTCCACCATTCTGGGTAGTTTTTATTATAAAGTCTAATTTACTTACCGACTGATCTCTGTAGTTATTAGATTTACTTCCAGTTTTCTGCCATTCTGGGTAGTTTTTATTATAAAGTCTAATTTACATACCGACTGATCTCTGTAGTTATTAGAGTTACTTCCGGTTTTCTGCCATTCTGGGTAGTTTTTATTATAAAGTCTAATTTACTTACCGACAGACCTCTGTAGTTATTAGAGTTACTTCCGGTTTTCCACCATTCTGGGTAGTTTTTATTATAAAGTCTAATTTACTTACCGACAGATCTCTGTAGTTATTAGAGTTACTTCCGGTTTTCCACCATTCTGGGTAGTTTTTATTATAAAGTCTAATTTACTTACCGACAGACCTCTGTAGTTATTAGAGTTACTTCCGGTTTTCCACCATTCTGGGTAGTTTTTATTATAAAGTCTAATTTGCTTACCGACTAATCTCTGTAGTTATTAGAGTTACTTCCGGTTTTCTGCCATTCTGGGTAGTTTTTATTATAAAGTCTAATTTACTTACCGACAGATCTGTCTCGTTATTAGAGTTACTTCCGGTTTTCCACCATTCTGGGTAGTTTTTATTATAAAGTCTAATTTGCTTACCCACAGATCTCTGTAGTTATTAGAGTTACTTCCAGTTTTTCACCATTCTGGGTAGTTTTTATTATAAAGTCTAATTTACTTACCGACAGACCTCTGTAGTTATTAGAGTTACTTCCGGTTTTCTGCCATTCTGGGTACTTTTTATTATAAAGTCTAATTTACTTACCGACAGACCTCTGTAGTTATTAGAGTTACTTCCGGTTGTCTGCCATTCTGGGTGGTTTTTATTATAAAGTCTAATTTACTTACCGACAGACCTCTGTAGTTATTAGAGTTACTTCCGGTTTTCCACCATTCTGGGTAGTTTTTATTATAAAGTATAATTTACTTACCGACAGACCTCTGTAGTTATTAGAGTTACTTCCGGTTTTCTGCCATTCTGGGTAGTTTTTATTATAAAGTCTAATTTACTTACTGACAGACCTCTGTAGTTATTAGAATTACTTCCGGTTTTCTGCCATTCTAGGTAGTTTTTATTATAAAGTCTAATTTGCTTACCCACAGACCTCTGTAGTTATTAGAGTTACTTCCGGTTTTCTACCATTCTGGGTAGTTTTTATTATAAAGTCTAATTTACTTACCGACAGACCTCTGTAGTTATTAGAGTTACTTTCGGTTTTCCGGCATTCTGGGTAGTTTTTATTATAAAGTCTAATTTTCTTACCGACAGACCTCTGTAGTTATTAGAGTTACTTCCGGTTTTCCGGCATTCTGGGTAGTTTTTATTATAAAGTCTAATTTACTTACCGACAGACCTCTGTAGTTATTAGAGTTACTTTCGGTTTTCCACCATTCTGGGTAGTTTTTATTACAAAGTCTAATTTGCTTACCCACAGACCTCTGTAGTTATTAGAGTTACTTCCGGTTTTCTGCCATTCTGGGTAGTTTTTATTATAAATTCTAATTTACTTACCGACAGACCTCTGTGGTTATTAGAGTTACTTCCGGTTTTCCGGCATTCTGGGTAGTTTTTATTATAAAGTCTAATTTACTTACCGACAGACCTCTGTAGTTATTAGAGTTACTTCCGGTTTTCCACCATTCTGGGTAGTTTTTATTGTAAAGACTAATTTACTTACCGACAGATCTCTGTAGTTATTAGAGTTACTTCCGGTTTTCCGCCATTCTGGGTAGTTTTTATTATACAGTCTAATTTACTTACCAACAGATCTCTGTAGTTATTAGAGTTACTTCCGGTTTTCTGCCATTCTGGGTAGTTTTTATTATAAAGTCTAATTTACTTACCGACAGATCTCTGTAGTTATTAGAGTTACTTCCGGTTTTCTGCCATTCTGGGTAGTTTTTATTATAAAGTCTAATTTACTTACCGACAGACCTCTGTAGTTATTAGAGTTACTTCCGGTTTTCCACCATTCTGGGTAGTTTTTATTATAAAGTCTAATTTTCTTACCGACAGACCTCTGTAGTTATTAGAGTTACTTCCGGTTTTCCACCATTCTGGGCAGTTTTTATTATAAAGTCTAATTTACTTACCGACAAACCTCTGTAGTTATTAGAGTTACTTCCGGTTTTCCGGCATTCTGGGTAGTTTTTATTATAAAGTCTAATTTGCTTACCGACAGAACTCTGTAGTTATTAGAGTTACATCCGGTTTTCCGGCATTCTGGGTAGTTTTTATTATAACGTCTAATTTGCTTACCGACTGATCTCTGTAGTTATTAGAGTTACTTCCGGTTTTCTGCCATTCTGGGTAGTTTTTATTATAAAGTCCAATTTACTTACCGACTGATCTCTGTAGTTATTAGAGTTACTTCCGGTTTTCTGCCATACTGGGTAGTTTTTATTATAAAGTCTAATTTACTTACCGACAGACCTCTGTAGTTATTAGAGTTACTTCCGGTTTTCCACCATTCTGGGTAGTTTTTATTATAAAGTCTAATTTACTTACCGACAGACCTCTGTAGTTATTAGAGTTACTTCCGGTTTTCCGGCATTCTGGGTAGTTTTTGTTATAAAGTCTAATTTACTTACCGACTGATCTCTGTAGTTATTAGAGTTATTTCCGGTTTTCCACCATTCTGGGTAGTTTTTATTATAAAGTCTAATTTGCTTACCGACAAACCTCTGTAGTTAGTAGAGTTACTTCCGGTTTTCCGGCATTCTGGGTAGTTTTTATTATAAAGTCTAATTTACTTACCGACTGATCTCTGTAGTTATTAGAGTTACTTCCGGTTTTCCACCATTCTGGGTAGTTTTTATTATAAAGTCTAATTTACTTACCGACAGACCTCTGTAGTTATTAGAGTTACTTCCGGTTTTCCACCATTCTGGGTAGTTTTTATTATAAAGTCTAATTTGCTTACCGACTGATCTCTGTAGTTATTAGAGTTACTTCCGGTTTTCTGCCATTCTGGGTAGTTTTTATTATAAAGTCTAATTTACTTACCGACAGATCTCTGTAGTTATTAGAGTTACTTCCGGTTTTCCAGCATTCTGGGTAGTTTTTATTATAAAGTCTAATTTGCTTACCCACAGATCTCTGTAGTTATTAGAGTTACTTCCGGTTTTTCACCATTCTGGGTAGTTTTTATTATAAAGTCTAATTTACTTACCGACAGACCTCTGTAGTTATTAGAGTTACTTCCGGTTTTCTGCCATTCTGGGTACTTTTTATTATAAAGTCTAATTTACTTTCCGACAGACCTCTGTAGTTATTACAGTTACTTAGGGTTTTCTGCCATTCTGGGTAGTTTTTATTATAAAGTCTAATTTACTTACCGACAGACCTCTGTAGTTAGTAGAGTTACTTCCGGTTTTCCACCATTCTGGGTAGTTTTTATTATAAAGTCTAATTTACTTACCGTCTGATCTCTGTAGTTATTAGAGTTACTTCCGGTTTTCTGCCATTCTGGGTAGTTTTTATTATATAGTCTAATTTACTTACCGACTGATCTCTGTAGTTATTAGAGTTACTTCCGGTTTTCTGCCATTCTGGGTAGTTTTTATTATAAAGTCTAATTTACTTACCGACAGACCTCTGTAGTTAGTAGAGTTACTTTCGGTCTTCCACCATTCTGGGTAGTTTTTATTATAAAGTCTAATTTACTTACCGTCTGATCTCTGTAGTTATTAGAGTTACTTCCGGTTTTCTGCCATTCTGGGTAGTTTTTATTATAAAGTCTAATTTACTTACCCACAGACCTCTGTAGTTATTAGAGTTACTTCCGGTTTTCCACCATTCTGGGTAGTTTTTATTGTAAAGTCTAATTTACTTACCGACAGATCTCTGTAGTTATTAGAGTTACTTCCGGTTTTCTGCCATTCTGGGTAGTTTTTATTATAAAGTCTAATTTACTTATCGACAGATCTCTGTCGTTATTAGAGTTACTTCCGGTTTTCCACCATTCTGGGTAGTTTTTATTATAAAGTCTAATTTACTTACCAACAGACCTCTGTAGTTATTAGAGGTACTTCCGGTTTTCCACCATTCTGGGTAGTTTTTATTATAAAGTCTTATTTACTTACCGTCTGATCTCTGTAGTTATTAGAGTTACTTCCGGTTTTCCACCATTCTGGGTAGTTTTTATTATAAAGTCTAATTTACTTACCGACAGATCTCTGTAGTTATTAGAGTTACTTCCGGTTTTCCACCATTCTGGGTAGTTTTTATTATAAAGTCTAATTTACTTACCGACAGACCTCTGTAGTTATTAGAGTTACTTCCGGTTTTCTGCCATTCTGGGTACTTTTTATTATAAAGTCTAATTTACTTACCGACAGACCTCTGTAGTTATTAGGGTTACTTCCGGTTTTGCGCCATTCTGGGTAGTTTTTATTATAAAGTCTAATTTACTTACCGACAGACCTCTGTAGTTATTAGAGTTACTTCCGGTTTTCCACCATTCTGGGTAGTTTTTATTATAAAGTCTAATTTACTTACCGACAGACCTCTGTAGTTATTAGAGTTACTTCCGGTTTTCCGCCATTCTGGGTAGTTTTTATTATAAAGTCTAATTTACTTACCGACAGATCTCTGTAGTTATTAGAGTTACTTCCGGTTTTCTGCCATTCTGGGTAGTTTTTATTATAAAGTCTAATTTACTTACCGACTGATCTCTGTAGTTATTAGAGTTACTTCCGGTTTTCCGCCATTCTGGATAGTTTTTATTATAAAGTCTAATTTACTTCCCGACTGATCTCTGTAGTTATGAGAGTTACTTCCGGTTTTCCGGCATTCTGGGTAGTTTTTATTATAAAGTCTAATTTACTTACCGACAGACCTCTGTAGTTATTAGAGTTACTTCCGGTTTTCTGCCATTCTGGGTAGTTTTTATTATAAAGTCTAATTTACTTACCGACAGTCCTCTCTAGTTATTAGAGTTACTTCCGGTTTTCCACCATTCTGGGTAGTTTTTATTATAAAGTCTAATTTACTTACCGACAGACCTCTGTAGTTATTAGAGTTACTTCCGGTTTTCAGCCATTCTGGGTAGTTTTTATTATAAAGTCTAATTTACTTACCGACAGTCCTCTGTAGTTATTAGAGTTCCTTCCGGTTTTCCACCATTCTGGGTAGTTTTTATTATAAAGTCTAATTTACTTACCGACTGATCTCTGTAGTTATTAGAGTTACTTCCGGTTTTCTGCCATTCTGGGTAGTTTTTATTATAAAGTCTAATTTACTTACCGACAGACCTCTGTAGTTATTAGAGTTACTTCCGGTTTTCCACCATTCTGGGTAGTTTTTATTATAAAGTCTAATTTACTTACCGACAGACCTCTGTAGTTATTAGAGTTACTTCCGGTTTTCTGCCATTCTGGGTAGTTTTTATTATAAAGTCTAATTTACTTACCGACAGACCTCTGTAGTTATTAGAGTTACTTCCGGTTTTCCACCATTCTGGGTAGTTTTTATTATAAAGTCTAATTTACTTACCGACTGATCTCTGTAGTTATTAGATTTACTTCCAGTTTTCTGCCATTCTGGGTAGTTTTTATTATAAAGTCTAATTTACATACCGACTGATCTCTGTAGTTATTAGAGTTACTTCCGGTTTTCTGCCATTCTGGGTAGTTTTTATTATAAAGTCTAATTTACTTACCGACAGACCTCTGTAGTTATTAGAGTTACTTCCGGTTTTCCACCATTCTGGGTAGTTTTTATTATAAAGTCTAATTTACTTACCGACAGATCTCTGTAGTTATTAGAGTTACTTCCGGTTTTCCACCATTCTGGGTAGTTTTTATTATAAAGTCTAATTTACTTACCGACAGACCTCTGTAGTTATTAGAGTTACTTCCGGTTTTCCACCATTCTGGGTAGTTTTTATTATAAAGTCTAATTTGCTTACCGACTAATCTCTGTAGTTATTAGAGTTACTTCCGGTTTTCTGCCATTCTGGGTAGTTTTTATTATAAAGTCTAATTTACTTACCGACAGATCTGTCTCGTTATTAGAGTTACTTCCGGTTTTCCACCATTCTGGGTAGTTTTTATTATAAAGTCTAATTTGCTTACCCACAGATCTCTGTAGTTATTAGAGTTACTTCCAGTTTTTCACCATTCTGGGTAGTTTTTATTATAAAGTCTAATTTACTTACCGACAGACCTCTGTAGTTATTAGAGTTACTTCCGGTTTTCTGCCATTCTGGGTACTTTTTATTATAAAGTCTAATTTACTTACCGACAGACCTCTGTAGTTATTAGAGTTACTTCCGGTTGTCTGCCATTCTGGGTGGTTTTTATTATAAAGTCTAATTTACTTACCGACAGACCTCTGTAGTTATTAGAGTTACTTCCGGTTTTCCACCATTCTGGGTAGTTTTTATTATAAAGTATAATTTACTTACCGACAGACCTCTGTAGTTATTAGAGTTACTTCCGGTTTTCTGCCATTCTGGGTAGTTTTTATTATAAAGTCTAATTTACTTACTGACAGACCTCTGTAGTTATTAGAATTACTTCCGGTTTTCTGCCATTCTAGGTAGTTTTTATTATAAAGTCTAATTTGCTTACCCACAGACCTCTGTAGTTATTAGAGTTACTTCCGGTTTTCTACCATTCTGGGTAGTTTTTATTATAAAGTCTAATTTACTTACCGACAGACCTCTGTAGTTATTAGAGTTACTTTCGGTTTTCCGGCATTCTGGGTAGTTTTTATTATAAAGTCTAATTTTCTTACCGACAGACCTCTGTAGTTATTAGAGTTACTTCCGGTTTTCCGGCATTCTGGGTAGTTTTTATTATAAAGTCTAATTTACTTACCGACAGACCTCTGTAGTTATTAGAGTTACTTTCGGTTTTCCACCATTCTGGGTAGTTTTTATTGCAAAGTCTAATTTGCTTACCCACAGACCTCTGTAGTTATTAGAGTTACTTCCGGTTTTCTGCCATTCTGGGTAGTTTTTATTATAAATTCTAATTTACTTACCGACAGACCTCTGTGGTTATTAGAGTTACTTCCGGTTTTCCGGCATTCTGGGTAGTTTTTATTATAAAGTCTAATTTACTTACCGACAGACCTCTGTAGTTATTAGAGTTACTTCCGGTTTTCCACCATTCTGGGTAGTTTTTATTGTAAAGACTAATTTACTTACCGACAGATCTCTGTAGTTATTAGAGTTACTTCCGGTTTTCCGCCATTCTGGGTAGTTTTTATTATACAGTCTAATTTACTTACCAACAGATCTCTGTAGTTATTAGAGTTACTTCCGGTTTTCTGCCATTCTGGGTAGTTTTTATTATAAAGTCTAATTTACTTACCGACAGATCTCTGTAGTTATTAGAGTTACTTCCGGTTTTCTGCCATTCTGGGTAGTTTTTATTATAAAGTCTAATTTACTTACCGACAGACCTCTGTAGTTATTAGAGTTACTTCCGGTTTTCCACCATTCTGGGTAGTTTTTATTATAAAGTCTAATTTTCTTACCGACAGACCTCTGTAGTTATTAGAGTTACTTCCGGTTTTCCACCATTCTGGGCAGTTTTTATTATAAAGTCTAATTTACTTACCGACAAACCTCTGTAGTTATTAGAGTTACTTCCGGTTTTCCGGCATTCTGGGTAGTTTTTATTATAAAGTCTAATTTGCTTACCGACAGAACTCTGTAGTTATTAGAGTTACATCCGGTTTTCCGGCATTCTGGGTAGTTTTTATTATAACATCTAATTTGCTTACCGACTGATCTCTGTAGTTATTAGAGTTACTTCCGGTTTTCTGCCATTCTGGGTAGTTTTTATTATAAAGTCCAATTTACTTACCGACTGATCTCTGTAGTTATTAGAGTTACTTCCGGTTTTCTGCCATACTGGGTAGTTTTTATTATAAAGTCTAATTTACTTACCGACAGACCTCTGTAGTTATTAGAGTTACTTCCGGTTTTCCACCATTCTGGGTAGTTTTTATTATAAAGTCTAATTTACTTACCGACAGACCTCTGTAGTTATTAGAGTTACTTCCGGTTTTCCGGCATTCTGGGTAGTTTTTGTTATAAAGTCTAATTTACTTACCGACTGATCTCTGTAGTTATTAGAGTTATTTCCGGTTTTCCACCATTCTGGGTAGTTTTTATTATAAAGTCTAATTTGCTTACCGACAAACCTCTGTAGTTAGTAGAGTTACTTCCGGTTTTCCGGCATTCTGGGTAGTTTTTATTATAAAGTCTAATTTACTTACCGACTGATCTCTGTAGTTATTAGAGTTACTTCCGGTTTTCCACCATTCTGGGTAGTTTTTATTATAAAGTCTAATTTACTTACCGACAGACCTCTGTAGTTATTAGAGTTACTTCCGGTTTTCCACCATTCTGGGTAGTTTTTATTATAAAGTCTAATTTGCTTACCGACTGATCTCTGTAGTTATTAGAGTTACTTCCGGTTTTCTGCCATTCTGGGTAGTTTTTATTATAAAGTCTAATTTACTTACCGACAGATCTCTGTAGTTATTAGAGTTACTTCCGGTTTTCCAGCATTCTGGGTAGTTTTTATTATAAAGTCTAATTTGCTTACCCACAGATCTCTGTAGTTATTAGAGTTACTTCCGGTTTTTCACCATTCTGGGTAGTTTTTATTATAAAGTCTAATTTACTTACCGACAGACCTCTGTAGTTATTAGAGTTACTTCCGGTTTTCTGCCATTCTGGGTACTTTTTATTATAAAGTCTAATTTACTTTCCGACAGACCTCTGTAGTTATTACAGTTACTTAGGGTTTTCTGCCATTCTGGGTAGTTTTTATTATAAAGGCTAATTTACTTACCGACAGACCTCTGTAGTTATTAGAGTTACTTCCGGTTTTCTGCCATTCTGGGTAGTTTTTATTATAAAGTCTAATTTACTTACCGACAGACCTCTGTAGTTATTAGAGTTACTTCCGGTTTTCTGCCATTCTGGGTAGTTTTTATTATAAAGTCTAATTTGCTTACCGACAGATCTCTGTAGTTATTAGAGTTACTTCCGGTTTTCCACCATTCTGGGTAGTTTTTATTATAAAGTCTAGTTTACTTACCGACAGACCTCTGTAGTTATTAGAGTTACTTCCGGTTTTCCACCATTCTGGGTAGTTTTTATTTTAACGTCTAATTTACTTACCGACAGACCTCTGTAGTTATTAGAGTTACTTCCGGTTTTCTGACATTCTGGTTGGTTTTTATTATAAAGTCTAATTTACTTACCGACAGACCTCTGTAGTTATTAGAGTTACTTCCAGTTTTCCACCATTCTGGGTAGTTTTTATTATAAAGTATAATTTACTTACCGACAGACCTCTGTAGTTATTAGAGTTACTTCCGGTTTTCCACCATTCTGGGTAGTTTTTATTATAAAGTCTAATTTGCTTACCGACTGATCTCTGTAGTTATTAGAGTTACTTCTGGTTTTCTGCCATTCTGGGTAGTTTTTATTATAAAGTCTAATTTACTTACCGACAGATCTCTGTAGTTATTAGAGTTACTTCCGGTTTTTCAGCATTCTGGGTAGTTTTTATTATAAAGTCTAATTTGCTTACCCACAGATCTCTGTAGTTATTAGAGTTACTTCCGGTTTTTCACCATTCTGGGTAGTTTTTATTATAAAGTCTAATTTACTTACCGACAGACCTCTGTAGTTATTAGAGTTACTTCCGGTTTTCTGCCATTCTGGGTACTTTTTATTATAAAGTCTAATTTACTTACCGACAGACCTCTGTAGTTATTAGAGTTACTTCCGGTTTTCTGCCATTCTGGGTAGTTTTTATTATAAAGTCTAATTTACTTACCGACAGACCTCTGTAGTTATTAGAGTTACTTCCGGTTTTCTGCCATTCTGGGTAGTTTTTATTATAAAGTCTAATTTACTTACCGACAGACCTCTGTAGTTATTAGAGTTACTTCCGGTTTTCTGCCATTCTGGGTAGTTTTTATTATAAAGTCTAATTTGCTTACCGACAGACCTCTGTAGTTATTAGAGTTACTTCCGGTTTTCCACCATTCTGGGTAGTTTTTATTATAAAGTCTAATTTACTTACCGAAAGACCTCTGTAGTTATTAGAGTTACTTCCGGTTTTCCACCATTCTGGGTAGTTTTTATTTTAAAGTCTAATTTACTTACCGACAGACCTCTGTAGTTATTAGAGTTACTTCCGGTTTTCTGCCATTCTGGGTGGTCTTTATTATAAAGTCTAATTTACTTACCGACAGACCTCTGTAGTTATTAGAGTTACTTCCGGTTTTCCACCATTTTGGGTAGTTTTTATTAAAAAGTCTAATTTACTTACCGACAGACCTCTGTAGTTATTAGAATTACTTCCGGTTTTCTGCCATTCTGGGTAGTTTTTACTATAAAGTCTAACTTGCTTACCCACAGACCTCTGTAGTTATTAGAGTTACTTCCGGTTTTCTGCCATTCTGGGTAGTTTTTATTATAAAGTCTAATTTACTTACCGACAGACCTCTGTAGTTATTAGAGTTACTTCCGGTTTTCCGGCATTCTGGGTAGTTTTTATTATAAAGTCTAATTTACTTACCGACAGACCTCTGTAGTTATTAGAGTTACTTCTGGTTTTCCGGCATTCAGGGTAGTTTTTATTATAAAGTCTAATTTACTTACCGACAGACCTCTGTAGTTATTAGAGTTACTTCCGGTTTTCCCCATTCTGGGTAGTTTTTATTATAAAGTCTAATTTGCTTACCCACAGACCTCTGTAGTTATTAGAGTTACTTCCGGTTTTCTGCCATTCTGGGTAGTTTTTATTATAAAGTCTAATTAACTTGCCGACAGACCTCTGTAGTTATTAGAGTTACTTCCGGTTTTCCGGCATTCTGGGTAGTTTTTATTATAAAGTCTAATTTGCTTACCCACAGATCTCTGTAGTTATTAGAGTTACTTCCAGTTTTTCACCATTCTGGGTAGTTTTTATTATAAAGTCTAATTTACTTACCGACAGACCTCTGTAGTTATTAGAGTTACTTCCGGTTTTCTGCCATTCTGGGTACTTTTTATTATAAAGTCTAATTTACTTACCGACAGACCTCTGTAGTTATTAGAGTTACTTCCGGTTTTCTGCCATTCTGGGTGGTTTTTATTATAAAGTCTAATTTACTTACCGACAGACCTCTGTAGTTATTAGAGTTACTTCCGGTTTTCCACCATTCTGGGTAGTTTTTATTATAAAGTATAATTTACTTACCGACAGACCTCTGTAGTTATTAGAGTTACTTCCGGTTTTCTGCCATTCTGGGTAGTTTTTATTATAAAGTCTAATTTACTTACCGACAGACCTCTGTAGTTATTAGAATTACTTCCGGTTTTCTGCCATTCTAGGTAGTTTTTATTATAAAGTCTAATTTGCTTACCCACAGACCTCTGTAGTTATTAGAGTTACTTCCGGTTTTCTACCATTCTGGGTAGTTTTTATTATAAAGTCTAATTTACTTACCGACAGACCTCTGTAGTTATTAGAGTTACTTCCGGTTTTCCGGCATTCTGGGTAGTTTTTATTATAAAGTCTAATTTACTTACCGACAGACCTCTGTAGTTATTAGAGTTACTTCCGGTTTTCCGGCATTCTGGGTAGTTTTTATTATAAAGTCTAATTTACTTACCGACAGACCTCTGTAGTTATTAGAGTTACTTTCGGTTTTCCACCATTCTGGGTAGTTTTTATTACAAAGTCTAATTTGCTTACCCACAGACCTCTGTAGTTATTAGAGTTACTTCCGGTTTTCTGTCATTCTGGGTAGTTTTTATTATAAAGTCTAATTTACTTACCGACAGATCTCTGTAGTTATTAGAGTTAGTTCCGGTTTTCTGCCATTCTGGGTAGTTTTTATTATAAAGTCTAATTTACTTACCGACAGACCTCTGTAGTCATTAGAGTTACTTCCGGTTTTCCACCATTCCGGGTAGTTTTTATTATAAAGTCTAATTTGCTTACCGACAGACCTCTGTAGTTATTAGAGTTACTTCCGGTTTTCCACCATTCTGGGTAGTTTTTATTATAAAGTCTAATTTACTTACCGACAGACCTCTGTAGTTATTAGAGTTACTTCCGGTTTTCCGGCATTCTGGGTAGTTTTTATTATAAAGTCTAATTTGCTTACCGACAGACCTCTGTAGTTATTAGAGTTACTTCCGGTTTTCCACCATTCTGGGTAGTTTTTATTATAAAGTCTAATTTACTTACCGACTGATCTCTGTAGTTATTAGAGTTACTTCCGGTTTTCCAACATTCTGGGTAGTTTTTATTATAAAGTCTAATTTGCTTACCGACAGACCTCTGTAGTTAGTAGAGTTACTTCCGATTTTCCGGCATTCTGGGTAGTTTTTATTATAAAGTCTAATTTACTTACCGACTGATCTCTGCAGTTATTAGAGTTACTTCCGGTTTTCCACCATTCTGGGTAGTTTTTATTATAAAGTCTAATTTACTTACCGACAGACCTCTGTAGTTATTAGAGTTACTTCCGGTTTTCCACCATTCTTGGTAGTTTTTATTATAAAATCTAATTTGCTTACCGACTGATCTCTGTAGTTATTAGAGTTACTTCCGGTTTTTCACCATTCTGGGTAGTTTTTATTATAAAGTCTGATTTACTTACCGACAGACCTCTGTAGTTATTATAGTTACTTCCGGTTTTCCGGCATTCTGGGTAGTTTTTATTATAAAGTCTTATTTGCTTACCGACAGACCTCTGTTGTTATTAGAGTTACTTCCGGTTTTCCACCATTCTGGGTAGTTTTTATTATAAAGTCTAATTTGCTTACCGACAGACCTCTGTAGTTATTAGAGTTACTTCCGGTTTTCCACCATTCTGGGTAGTTTTTATTATAAAGTCTAATTTACTTACCGACAGACCTCTGTAGTTATTAGAGTCACTTCCGGTTTTTCGGCATTCTGGGTAGTTTTTATTATAAAGTCTAATTTGCTTACCGACAGACCTCTGTAGTTATTAGAGTTACTTCCGGTTTTCCGGCATTCTGGGTAGTTTTTATTATAAAGTCTAATTTACTTACCGACAGACCTCTATAGTTATTAGAGTTACTTCCGGTTTTCCACCATTCTGGGTAGTTTTTATTATAAAGTCTAATTTGCTTACCCACAGACCTCTGTAGTTATTAGAGTTACTTCCGATTTTCTGCCATTCTGGGTAGTTTTTATTATAAAGTCTAATTTACTTACCGACAGACCTCTGTAGTTATTAGAGTTTCTTCCGGTTTTCCGGCATTCTGGGTAGTTTTTATTATAAAGTCTAATTTTCTTACCGACAGACCTCTGTAGTTATTAGAGTTACTTCCGGTATTCCACCATTCTGGGTACTTTTTATTATAGAGTCTAATTTACTTTCCGACAGACCTCTGTAGTTCTTAGAGTTACTTCCGGTTTTCCACCATTCTGGGTAGTTTTTATTATAAAGGCTAATTTACTTACCGACAGACCTCTGTAGTTATTAGAGTTACTTCCGGTTTTCTGCCATTCTGGGTGGTTTTTATTTTAAAGTCTAATTTACTTACCGACAGACCTCTGTAGTTATTAGAGTTACTTCCGGTTTTCTGCCATTCTGGTAGGTTTTTATTATAAAGTCTAATTTACTTACCGACAGACCTCTGTAGTTATTAGAGTTACTTCCGGTTTTCCACCATTCTGGGTAGTTTTTATTATAAAGTCTAATTTACTTACCGACAGACCTCTGTAGTTATTAGAGTTACTTCCGGTTTTCCACCATTCTGGGTAGTTTTTATTATAAAGTCTAATTTGCTTACCGACTGATCTCTGTAGTTATTAGAGTTACTTCTGGTTTTCTGCCATTCTGGGTAGTTTTTATTATAAAGTCTAATTTACTTACCGACAGATCTCTGTAGTTATTAGAGTTACTTCCGGTTTTTCAGCATTCTGGGTAGTTTTTATTATAAAGTCTAACTTGCTTACCCACAGATCTCTGTAGTTATTAGAGTTACTTCCGGTTTTTCACCATTCTGGGTAGTTTTTATTATAAAGTCTAATTTACTTACCGACAGACCTCTGTAGTTATTAGAGTTACTTCCGGTTTTCTGCCATTCTGGGTACTTTTTATTATAAAGTCTAATTTACTTACCGACAGACCTCTGTAGTTATTAGAGTTACTTCCGGTTTTCTGCCATTCTGGGTAGTTTTTATTATAAAGGCTAATTTACTTACCGACAGACCTCTGTAGTTATTAGAGTTACTTCCGGTTTTCTGCCATTCTGGGTAGTTTTTATTATAAAGTCTAATTTACTTACCGACAGACCTCTGTAGTTATTAGAGTTACTTCCGGTTTTCTGCCATTCTGGGTAGTTTTTATTATAAAGTCTAATTTGCTTACCGACAGACCTCTGTAGTTATTAGAGTTACTTCCGGTTTTCCACCATTCTGGGTAGTTTTTATTATAAAGTCTAATTTACTAACCGACAGACCTCTGTAGTTATTAGAGTTACTTCCGGTTTTCCACCATTCTGGGTAGTTTTTATTTTAAAGTCTAATTTACTTACCGACAGACCTCTGTAGTTATTAGAGTTACTTCCGGTTTTCTGCCATTCTGGGTGGTTTTTATTATAAAGTCTAATTTACTTACCGACAGACCTCTGTAGTTATTAGAGTTACTTCCGGTTTTCCACCATTCTGGGAAGTTTTTATTATAAAGTCTAATTTACTTACCGACAGACCTCTGTAGTTATTAGAATTACTTCCGGTTTTCTGCCATTCTGGGTAGTTTTTACTATAAAGTCTAATTTGCTTACCCACAGACCTCTGTAGTTATTAGAGTTACTTCCGGTTTTCTGCCATTCTGGGTAGTTTTTATTATAAAGTCTAATTTACTTACCGACAGACCTCTGTAGTTATTAGAGTTACTTCCGGTTTTCCGGCATTCTGGGTAGTTTTTATTATAAAGTCTAATTTACTTACCGACAGACCTCTGTAGTTATTAGAGTTACTTCCGGTTTTCCGGCATTCTGGGTAGTTTTTATTATAAAGTCTAATTTACTTACCGACAGACCTCTGTAGTTATTAGAGTTACTTCCGGTTTTCCCCATTCTGGGTAGTTTTTATTATAAAGTCTAATTTGCTTACCCACAGACCTCTGTAGTTATTAGAGTTACTTCCGGTTTTCTGCCATTCTGGGTAGTTTTTATTATAAAGTCTAATTTACTTACCGACAGACCTCTGTAGTTATTAGAGTTACTTCCGGTTTTCCGGCATTCTGGGTAGTTTTTATTATAAAGTCTTATTTACTTACTGACAGACCTCTGTAGTTATTAGAGTTACTTCCGGTTTTCCACCATTCTGGGTAGTTTTTATTATAAAGTCTAATTTACTTACCGACAGATCTCTGTAGTTATTAGAGTTACTTCCGGTTTTCCGCCATTCTGAGTAGTTTTTATTATAAAGTCTTTTTTACTTACCGACAGATCTCTGTAGTTATAAGAGTTACTTCCGGTTTTCTGCCATTCTGGGTAGTTTTTATTATAAAGTCTAATTTACTTACCGACAGATCTCTGTAGTTATTAGAGTTAGTTCCGGTTTTCTGCCATTCTGGGTAGTATTTATCATAAAGTCTAATTTACTTACCGACAGACCTCTGTAGTTATTAGAGTTACTTCCGGTTTTCCGCCATTCTGAGTAGTTTTTATTATAAAGTCTAATTTACTTACCGACAGATCTCTGTAGTTATTAGAGTTACTTCCGGTTTTCTGCCATTCTGGGTAGTTTTTATTATAAAGTCTAATTTACTTACCGACAGATCTCTGTAGTTATTAGAGTTACTTCCGGTTTTCTGCCATTCTGGGTAGTTTTTATTATAAAGTCTAATTTACTTACCGACAGACCTCTGTAATCATTAGAGTTACTTCCGGTTTTCCACCATTCTGGGTAGTTTTTATTATAAAGTCTAATTTGCTTACCGACAGACCTCTGTAGTTATTAGAGTTACTTCCGGTTTTCCACCATTCTGGGTAGTTTTTATTATAAAGTCTAATTTACTTACCGACAGACCTCTGTAGTTATTGGAGTTACTTCCTGTTTTCCGGCATTCTGGGTAGTTTTTATTATAAAGTCTAATTTGCTTACCGACAGACCTCTGTAGTTATTAGAGTTACTTCCGGTTTTCCGGCATTCTGGGTAGTTTTTATTATAACGTCTAATTTGCTTACCGACTGATCTCTGTAGTTATTAGAGTTACTTCCGGTTTTCTGCCATTCTGGGTAGTTTTTATTATAAAGTCTAATTTACTTACCGACTGATCCCTGTAGTTATTAGAGTTACTTCCGGTTTTCTGCCATTCTGGGTAGTTTTTATTATAAAGTCTAATTTACTTACCGACAGACTTCTGTAGTTATTAGAGTTACTTCCGGTTTTCCACCATTCTGGGTAGTTTTTATTATAAAGTCTAATTTACTTACCGACAGACCTCTGTAGTTATTAGAGTTACTTCCGGTTCTCCGGCATTCTGGGTATTTTTATTATAAAGTCTAATTTGCTTACCGACAGGCCTCTGTAGTTATTAGAGTTACTGCCGGTTTTCCGGCATTCTGGGTAGTTTTTATTATAAAGTCTAATTTACTTACCGACTGATCTCTGTAGTTATTAGAGTTACTTCCGGTTTTCCAACATTCTGGGTAGTTTTTATTATAAAGTCTAATTTGCTTACCCACAGACCTCTGTAGTTATTAGAGTTACTTCCGGTTTTCTGCCATTCTGGGTAGTTTTTATTATAAAGTCTAATTTACTTACCGACAGACCTCTGTAGTTATTAGAGTTACTTCCGGTTTTCCGGCATTCTGGGTAGTTTTTATTATAAAGTCTAATTTACTTACCGACAGACCTCTGTAGTTATTAGAGTTACTTCCGGTTTTCCACCATTCTGGGTAGTTTTCATTATAAAGTCTAATTTACTTACCGACAGATCTCTGTAGTTATTAGAGTTTCTTCCAGTTTTCCGCCATTCTGGGTAGTTTTTATTATAAAGTCTAATTTGCTTACCGACAGACCTCTGTAGTTATTAGAGTTACTTCCGGTTTTCCGGCATTCTGGGTAGTTTTTATTATAAAGTCTAATTTACTTACCGACAGACCTCTATAGTTATTAGAGTTACTTCCGGTTTTCCACCATTCTGGGTAGTTTTTATTATAAAGTCTAATTTGCTTACCCACAGACCTCTATAGTTATTAGAGTTACTTCCGATTTTCTGCCATTCTGGGTAGTTTTTATTACAAAGTCTAATTTACTTACCGACAGACCTCTGTAGTTATTAGAGTTACTTCCAGTGTTCCACCATTCTGGGTAGTTTTTATTATAAAGTCTAATTTACTTACCGACAGACCTCTGTAGTTAGTAGAGTTACTTCCGGTTTTACGGCATTCTGGGTAGTTTTTATTATAAAGTCTAATTTGCTTACCGACTGATCTCTGTAGTTATTAGAGTTACTTCCGGTTTTCCACCATTCTGGGTAGTTTTTATTATAAAGTCTAATTTACTTACCGACTGATCTCTGTAGTTATTAGAGTTACTTCCGCTTTTCTGCCATTCTGGGTAGTTTTTATTATAAAGTCTAATTTACTTACCGACTGATCTCTGTAGTTATTAGAGTTACTTCCGGTTTCCCGCCATTCTGGGTAGTTTTTATTATAAAGTCTAATTTACTTACCGACTTATCTCTGTAGTTATTAGAGTTATTTCCGGTTCTCCGCCATTCTGGGTTGTTTTTATTATAAAGTCTAATTTACTTACCCACAGACCTCTGTAGTTATTAGAGTTACTTCCGGTTTTCCACCATTCTGGGTAGTTTTTATTATAAAGTCTAATTTGCTTACCGACGGATCTCTGTAGTTATTAGAGTTACTTCCGGTTTTCTGCCATTCTGGGTAGTTTTTTTTATAAAGTCTAATTCACTTACCGACAGACCTCTGTAGTTATTAGAGTTACTTCCGGTTTTCCACCATTCTGGGTAGTTTTTACTATAAAGTCTAATTTACTTACCGACTGATCTCTGTAGTTATTAGAGTTACTTCCGGTTTTCCACCATTCTGGGTTGTTTTTATTATAAAGTCTAATTTACTTACCCACAGACCTCTGTAGTTATTAGAGTTACTTCCTGTTTTCCACCATTCTGGGTAGTTTTTATTATAAAGTCTAATTTACTTACCGACAGACCTCTGTAGTTATTAGAGTTACTTCCGGTTTTCCGCCATTCTGGGTAGTTTTTATTATAAAGTCTAATTTACTTACCGACAGACCTCTGTAGTTATTAGAGTTACTTCCGGTTTTCCGCCATTCTGGGTAGTTTTTATTATAAAGTCTAAATTACTTACCGACAGACCTCTGTAGTTATTAGAGTTACTTCCGGTTTTCCACCATTCTGGGTAGTTTTTATTATAAAGTCTAATTTACTTACCGACAGACCTCTGTAGTTATTAGAGTTACTTCCGGATTTCCACCATTCTGGGTAGTTTTTATTATAAAGTCTAATTTACTTACTGACAGACCTCTGTAGTTATTAGAGTTACTTCCGGTTTTCAACAATTCTGGGTAGTTTTTATTATAAAGTCTAATTTACTTACCGACAGACCTCTGTAGTTAGTAGAGTTACTTCCGGTTTTCCAGCATTCTGGGTAGTTTTTATTATAAAGTCTAATTTACTTACCGACAGATCTCTGTAGTTAGTAGAGTTACTTCCGGTTTTCCGGCATTCTGGGTAGTTTTTATTATAAAGTCTAATTTACTTACCGACAGACCTCTGTAGTTAGTAGAGTTACTTCCGGTTTTCCGGCATTCTGGGTAGTTTTTATTATAAAGTCTAATTTACTTACCAACTGATCTCTGTAGTTATTAGAGTTACTTCCGGTTTTCCACCATTCTGGGTAGTTTTTATTATAAAGTCTAATTTACTTACCGACAGACCTCTGTAGTTATTAGAGTTACTTCCGGTTTTCCACCATTCTGGGTAGTTTTTATTATAAAGTCTAATTTGCTTACCGACTGATCTCTGTAGTTATTAGAGTTACTTCCGGTTTCCCGCCATTCTGGGTAGTTTTTATTATAAAGTCTAATTTACTTACCGACTGATCTCTGTAGTTATTAGAGTTATTTCCGGTTTTCCGCCATTCTGGGTTGTTTTTATTATAAAGTCTAATTTACTTACCCACAGACCTCTGTAGTTATTAGAGTTACTTCCGGTTTTCCACCGTTCTGGGTAGTTTTTATTATAAAGTCTAATTTGCTTACCGACTGATCTCTGTAGTTATTAGAGTTACTTCTGGTTTTCTGCCATTCTGGGTAGTTTTTTTTATAAAGTCTAATTCACTTACCGACAGACCTCTGTAGTTATTAGAGTTACTTCCGGTTTTCCACCATTCTGGGTAGTTTTTATTATAAAGTCTAATTTACTTACCGACAGACCTCTGTAGTTATTAGAGTTACTTCCGGTTTTCCGCCATTCTGGGTAGTTTTTATTATAAAGTCTAATTTACTTACCAACTGATCTCTGTAGTTATTAGAGTTATTTCCGGTTTTCCGCCATTCTGGGTTGTTTTTATTATAAAGTCTAATTTACTTACCCACAGACCTCTGTAGTTATTAGAGTTACTTCCGGTTTTCCACCATTCTGGGTAGTTTTTATTATAAAGTCTAATTTGCTTACCGACTGATCTCTGTAGTTATTAGAGTTACTTCTGGTTTTCTGCCATTCTGGGTAGTTTTTTTTATAAAGTCTAATTCACTTACCGACAGACCTCTGTAGTTATTAGAGTTACTTCCGGTTTTCCACCATTCTGGGTAGCTTTTATCATAAAGTCTAATTTACTTACCGACAGACCTCTGTAGTTATTAGAGTTACTTCCGGTTTTCCACCATTCTGGGTAGTTTTTATTATAAAGTCTAATTTGCTTACCGACTGATCTCTGTAGTTATTAGAGTTACTTCTGGTTTTCTGCCATTCTGGGTAGTTTTTATTATAAAGTCTAATTTACTTACCGACAGATCTCTGTAGTTATTAGAGTTACTTCCGGTTTTTCAGCATTCTGGGTAGTTTTTATTATAAAGTCTAATTTGCTTACCCACAGATCTCTGTAGTTATTAGAGTTACTTCCGGTTTTTCACCATTCTGGGTAGTTTTTATTATAAAGTCTAATTTACTTACCGACAGACCTCTGTAGTTATTAGAGTTACTTCCGGTTTTCTGCCATTCTGGGTACTTTTTATTATAAAGTCTAATTTACTTACCGACAGACCTCTGTAGTTATTAGAGTTACTTCCGGTTTTCTGCCATTCTGGGTAGTTTTTATTATAAAGGCTAATTTACTTACCGACAGACCTCTGTAGTTATTAGAGTTACTTCCGGTTTTCTGCCATTCTGGTAGTTTTTATTATAAAGTCCAATTTACTTACCGACAGACCTCTGTAGTTATTAGAGTTACTTCCGGTTTTCTGCCATTCTGGGTAGTTTTTATTATAAAGTCTAATTTGCTTACCGACAGACCTCTGTAGTTATTAGAGTTACTTCCGGTTTTCCACCATTCTGGGTAGTTTTTATTATAAAGTCTAATTTACTAACCGACAGACCTCTGTAGTTATTAGAGTTACTTCCGGTTTTCCACCATTCTGGGTAGTTTTTATTTTAAAGTCTAATTTACTTACCGACAGACCTCTGTAGTTATTAGAGTTACTTCCGGTTTTCTGCCATTCTGGGTGGTTTTTATTATAAAGTCTAATTTACTTACCGACAGACCTCTGTAGTTATTAGAGTTACTTCCGGTTTTCCACCATTCTGGGAAGTTTTTATTATAAAGTCTAATTTACTTACCGACAGACCTCTGTAGTTATTAGAATTACTTCCGGTTTTCTGCCATTCTGGGTAGTTTTTACTATAAAGTCTAATTTGCTTACCCACAGACCTCTGTAGTTATTAGAGTTACTTCCGGTTTTCTGCCATTCTGGGTAGTTTTTATTATAAAGTCTAATTTACTTACCGACAGACCTCTGTAGTTATTAGAGTTACTTCCGGTTTTCCGCCATTCTGGGTAGTTTTTATTATAAAGTCTAATTTACTTACCAACTGATCTCTGTAGTTATTAGAGTTATTTCCGGTTTTCCGCCATTCTGGGTTGTTTTTATTATAAAGTCTAATTTACTTACCCACAGACCTCTGTAGTTATTAGAGTTACTTCCGGTTTTCCACCATTCTGGGTAGTTTTTATTATAAAGTCTAATTTGCTTACCGACTGATCTCTGTAGTTATTAGAGTTACTTCTGGTTTTCTGCCATTCTGGGTAGTTTTTTTTATAAAGTCTAATTCACTTACCGACAGACCTCTGTAGTTATTAGAGTTACTTCCGGTTTTCCACCATTCTGGGTAGCTTTTATTATAAAGTCTAATTTACTTACCGACAGACCTCTGTAGTTATTAGAGTTACTTCCGGTTTTCCACCATTCTGGGTAGTTTTTATTATAAAGTCTAATTTGCTTACCGACTGATCTCTGTAGTTATTAGAGTTACTTCTGGTTTTCTGCCATTCTGGGTAGTTTTTATTATAAAGTCTAATTTACTTACCGACAGATCTCTGTAGTTATTAGAGTTACTTCCGGTTTTTCAGCATTCTGGGTAGTTTTTATTATAAAGTCTAATTTGCTTACCCACAGATCTCTGTAGTTATTAGAGTTACTTCCGGTTTTTCACCATTCTGGGTAGTTTTTATTATAAAGTCTAATTTACTTACCGACAGACCTCTGTAGTTATTAGAGTTACTTCCGGTTTTCTGCCATTCTGGGTACTTTTTATTATAAAGTCTAATTTACTTACCGACAGACCTCTGTAGTTATTAGAGTTACTTCCGGTTTTCTGCCATTCTGGGTAGTTTTTATTATAAAGGCTAATTTACTTACCGACAGACCTCTGTAGTTATTAGAGTTACTTCCGGTTTTCTGCCATTCTGGTAGTTTTTATTATAAAGTCTAATTTACTTACCGACAGACCTCTGTAGTTATTAGAGTTACTTCCGGTTTTCTGCCATTCTGGGTAGTTTTTATTATAAAGTCTAATTTGCTTACCGACAGACCTCTGTAGTTATTAGAGTTACTTCCGGTTTTCCACCATTCTGGGTAGTTTTTATTATAAAGTCTAATTTACTAACCGACAGACCTCTGTAGTTATTAGAGTTACTTCCGGTTTTCCACCATTCTGGGTAGTTTTTATTTTAAAGTCTAATTTACTTACCGACAGACCTCTGTAGTTATTAGAGTTACTTCCGGTTTTCTGCCATTCTGGGTGGTTTTTATTATAAAGTCTAATTTACTTACCGACAGACCTCTGTAGTTATTAGAGTTACTTCCGGTTTTCCACCATTCTGGGAAGTTTTTATTATAAAGTCTAATTTACTTACCGACAGACCTCTGTAGTTATTAGAATTACTTCCGGTTTTCTGCCATTCTGGGTAGTTTTTACTATAAAGTCTAATTTGCTTACCCACAGACCTCTGTAGTTATTAGAGTTACTTCCGGTTTTCTGCCATTCTGGGTAGTTTTTATTATAAAGTCTAATTTACTTACCGACAGACCTCTGTAGTTATTAGAGTTACTTCCGGTTTTCCGGCATTCTGGGTAGTTTTTATTATAAAGTCTAATTTACTTACCGACAGACCTCTGTAGTTATTAGAGTTACTTCCGGTTTTCCGGCATTCTGGGTAGTTTTTATTATAAAGTCTAATTTACTTACCGACAGACCTCTGTAGTTATTAGAGTTACTTCCGGTTTTCCCCATTCTGGGTAGTTTTTATTATAAAGGCTAATTTGCTTACCCACAGACCTCTGTAGTTATTAGAGTTACTTCCGGTTTTCTGCCATTCTGGGTAGTTTTTATTATAAAGTCTAATTTACTTACCGACAGACCTCTGTAGTTATTAGAGTTACTTCCGGTTTTCCGGCATTCTGGGTAGTTTTTATTATAAAGTCTAATTTACTTACTGACAGACCTCTGTAGTTATTAGAGTTACTTCCGGTTTTCCACCATTCTGGGTAGTTTTTATTATAAAGTCTAATTTACTTACCGACAGATCTCTGTAGTTATTAGAGTTACTTCCGGTTTTCCGCCATTCTGAGTAGTTTTTATTATAAAGTCTTTTTTACTTACCGACAGATCTCTGTAGTTATTAGAGTTACTTCCGGTTTTCTGCCATTCTGGGTAGTTTTTATTATAAAGTCTAATTTACTTACCGACAGATCTCTGTAGTTATTAGAGTTAGTTCCGATTTTCTGCCATTCTGGGTAGTATTTATTATAAAGTCTAATTTACTTACCGACAGACCTCTGTAGTTATTAGAGTTACTTCCGGTTTTCCGCCATTCTGAGTAGTTTTTATTATAAAGTCTAATTTACTTACCGACAGATCTCTGTAGTTATTAGAGTTACTTCCGGTTTTCTGCCATTCTGGGTAGTTTTTATTATAAAGTCTAATTTACTTACCGACAGATCTCTGTAGTTATTAGAGTTACTTCCGGTTTTCTGCCATTCTGGGTAGTTTTTATTATAAAGTCTAATTTACTTACCGACAGACCTCTGTAATCATTAGAGTTACTTCCGGTTTTCCACCATTCAGGGTAGTTTTTATTATAAAGTCTAATTTGCTTACCGACAGACCTCTGTAGTTATTAGAGTTACTTCCGGTTTTCCACCATTCTGGGTAGTTTTTATTATAAAGTCTAATTTACTTACCGACAGACCTCTGTAGTTATTAGAGTTACTTCCGGTTTTCCGGCATTCTGGGTAGTTTTTATTATAAAGTCTAATTTGCTTACCGACAGACCTCTGTAGTTATTAGAGTTACTTCCGGTTTTCCGGCATTCTGGGTAGTTTTTATTATAACGTCTAATTTGCTTACCGACTGATCTCTGTAGTTATTAGAGTTACTTCCGGTTTTCTGCCATTCTGGGTAGTTTTTATTATAAAGTCTAATTTACTTACCGACTGATCCCTGTAGTTATTAGAGTTACTTCCGGTTTTCTGCCATTCTGGGTAGTTTTTATTATAAAGTCTAATTTACTTACCGACAGACCTCTGTAGTTATTAGAGTTACTTCCGGTTTTCCACCATTCTGGGTAGTTTTTATTATAAAGTCTAATTTACTTACCGACAGACCTCTGTAGTTATTAGAGTTACTTCCGGTTTTCCGGCATTCTGGGTATTTTTATTATAAAGTCTAATTTGCTTACCGACAGGCCTCTGTAGTTATTAGAGTTACTTCCGGTTTTCCGGCATTCTGGGTAGTTTTTATTATAAAGTCTAATTTACTTACCGACTGATCTCTGTAGTTATTAGAGTTACTTCCGGTTTTCCAACATTCTGGGTAGTTTTTATTATAAAGTCTAATTTGCTTACCCACAGACCTCTGTAGTTATTAGAGTTACTTCCGGTTTTCTGCCATTCTGGGTAGTTTTTATTATAAAGTCTAATTTACTTACTGACAGACCTCTGTAGTTATTAGAGTTACTTCCGGTTTTCCGGCATTCTGGGTAGTTTTTATTATAAAGTCTAATTTACTTACCGACAGACCTCTGTAGTTATTAGAGTTACTTCCGGTTTTCCACCATTCTGGGTAGTTTTCATTATAAAGTCTAATTTACTTACCGACAGATCTCTGTAGTTATTAGAGTTTCTTCCGGTTTTCCGCCATTCTGGGTACTTTTTATTATAAAGTCTAATTTGCTTACCGACAGACCTCTGTAGTTATTAGAGTTACTTCCGGTTTTCCGGCATTCTGGGTAGTTTTTATTATAAAGTCTAATTTACTTACCGACAGACCTCTATAGTTATTAGAGTTACTTCCGGTTTTCCACCATTCTGGGTAGTTTTTATTATAAAGTCTAATTTGCTTACCCACAGACCTCTATAGTTATTAGAGTTACTTCCGATTTTCTGCCATTCTGGGTAGTTTTTATTACAAAGTCTAATTTACTTACCGACAGACCTCTGTAGTTATTAGAGTTACTTCCAGTGTTCCACCATTCTGGGTAGTTTTTATTATAAAGTCTAATTTACTTACCGACAGACCTCTGTAGTTAGTAGAGTTACTTCCGGTTTTACGGCATTCTGGGTAGTTTTTATTATAAAGTCTAATTTGCTTACCGACTGATCTCTGTAGTTATTAGAGTTACTTCCGGTTTTCCACCATTCTGGGTAGTTTTTATTATAAAGTCTAATTTACTTACCGACTGATCTCTGTAGTTATTAGAGTTACTTCCGCTTTTCTGCCATTCTGGGTAGTTTTTATTATAAAGTCTAATTTACTTACCGACTGATCTCTGTAGTTATTAGAGTTACTTCCGGTTTCCCGCCATTCTGGGTAGTTTTTATTATAAAGTCTAATTTACTTACCGACTTATCTCTGTAGTTATTAGAGTTATTTCCGGTTTTCCGCCATTCTGGGTTGTTTTTATTATAAAGTCTAATTTACTTACCCACAGACCTCTGTAGTTATTAGAGTTACTTCCGGTTTTCCACCATTCTGGGTAGTTTTTATTATAAAGTCTAATTTACTTACCGACAGACCTCTGTAGTTATTAGAGTTACTTCCGGTTTTCCGCCATTCTGGGTAGTTTTTATTATAAAGTCTAATTTACTTACCAACAGACCTCTGTAGTTATTAGAGTTACTTCCGGTTTTCTGCCATTCTGGGTAGTTTTTATTATAAAGTCTAATTTGCTTACCGACAGACCTCTGTAGTTATTAGAGTTACTTCCGGTTTTCCACCATTCTGGGTAGTTTTTATTATAAAGTCTAATTTACTAACCGACAGACCTCTGTAGTTATTAGAGTTACTTCCGGTTTTCCACCATTCTGGGTAGTTTTTATTTTAAAGTCTAATATACTTACCGACAGACCTCTGTAGTTATTAGAGTTACTTCCGGTTTTCTGCCATTCTGGGTGGTTTTTATTATAAAGTCTAATTTACTTACCGACAGACCTCTGTAGTTATTAGAGTTACTTCCGGTTTTCCACCATTCTGGGAAGTTTTTATTATAAAGTCTAATTTACTTACCGACAGACCTCTGTAGTTATTAGAATTACTTCCGGTTTTCTGCCATTCTGGGTAGTTTTTACTATAAAGTCTAATTTGCTTACCCACAGACCTCTGTAGTTATTAGAGTTACTTCCGGTTTTCTGCCATTCTGGGTAGTTTTTATTATAAAGTCTAATTTACTTACCGACAGACCTCTGTAGTTATTAGAGTTACTTCCGGTTTTCCGGCATTCTGGGTAGTTTTTATTATAAAGTCTAATTTACTTACCGACAGACCTCTGTAGTTATTAGAGTTACTTCCGGTTTTCCGGCATTCTGGGTAGTTTTTATTATAAAGTCTTTTTTACTTACCGACAGATCTCTGTAGTTATTAGAGTTACTTCCGGTTTTCTGCCATTCTGGGTAGTTTTTATTATAAAGTCTAATTTACTTACCGACAGATCTCTGTAGTTATTAGAGTTAGTTCCGGTTCTCTGCCATTCTGGGTAGTATTTATTATAAAGTCTAATTTACTTACCGACAGACCTCTGTAGTTATTAGAGTTACTTCCGGTTTTCCGCCATTCTGAGTAGTTTTTATTATAAAGTCTAATTTACTTACCGACAGATCTCTGTAGTTATTAGAGTTACTTCCGGTTTTCTGCCATTCTGGGTAGTTTTTATTATAAAGTCTAATTTACTTACCGACAGATCTCTGTAGTTATTAGAGTTACTTCCGGTTTTCTGCCATTCTGGGTAGTTTTTATTATAAAGTCTAATTTACTTACCGACAGACCTCTGTAATCATTAGAGTTACTTCCGGTTTTCCACCATTCTGGGTAGTTTTTATTATAAAGTCTAATTTGCTTACCGACAGACCTCTGTAGTTATTAGAGTTACTTCCGGTTTTCCACCATTCTGGGTAGTTTTTATTATAAAGTCTAATTTACTTACCGGCAGACCTCTGTAGTTATTAGAGTTACTTCCGGTTTTCCGGCATTCTGGGTAGTTTTTATTATAAAGTCTAATTTGCTTACCGACAGACCTCTGTAGTTATTAGAGTTACTTCCGGTTTTCCGGCATTCTGGGTAGTTTTTATTATAACGTCTAATTTGCTTACCGACTGATCTCTGTAGTTATTAGAGTTACTTCCGGTTTTCTGCCATTCTGGGTAGTTTTTATTATAAAGTCTAATTTACTTACCGACTGATCCCTGTAGTTATTAGAGTTACTTCCGGTTTTCTGCCATTCTGGGTAGTTTTTATTATAAAGTCTAATTTACTTACCGACAGACCTCTGTAGTTATTAGAGTTACTTCCGGTTTTCCACCATTCTGGGTAGTTTTTATTATAAAGTCTAATTTACTTACCGACAGACCTCTGCAGTTATTAGAGTTACTTCCGGTTTTCCGGCATTCTGGGTATTTTTATTATAAAGTCTAATTTGCTTACCGACAGGCCTCTGTAGTTATTAGAGTTACTTCCGGTTTTCCGGCATTCTGGGTAGTTTTTATTATAAAGTCTAATTTACTTACCGACTGATCTCTGTAGTTATTAGAGTTACTTCCGGTTTTCCAACATTCTGGGTAGTTTTTATTATAAAGTCTAATTTGCTTACCCACAGACCTCTGTAGTTATTAGAGTTACTTCCGGTTTTCTGCCATTCTGGGTAGTTTTTATTATAAAGTCTAATTTACTTACTGACAGACCTCTGTAGTTATTAGAGTTACTTCCGGTTTTCCGGCATTCTGGGTAGTTTTTATTATAAAGTCTAATTTACTTACCGACAGACCTCTGTAGTTATTAGAGTTACTTCCGGTTTTCCACCATTCTGGGTAGTTTTCATTATAAAGTCTAATTTACTTACCGACAGATCTCTGTAGTTATTAGAGTTTCTTCCGGTTTTCCGCCATTCTGGGTAGTTTTTATTATAAAGTCTAATTTGCTTACCGACAGACCTCTGTAGTTATTAGAGTTACTTCCGGTTTTCCGGCATTCTGGGTAGTTTTTATTATAAAGTCTAATTTACTTACGGACAGACCTCTATAGTTATTAGAGTTACTTCCGGTTTTCCACCATTCTGGGTAGTTTTTATTATAAAGTCTAATTTGCTTACCCACAGACCTCTATAGTTATTAGAGTTACTTCCGATTTTCTGCCATTCTGGGTAGTTTTTATTACAAAGTCTAATTTACTTACCGACAGACCTCTGTAGTTATTAGAGTTACTTCCAGTGTTCCACCATTCTGGGTAGTTTTTATTATAAAGTCTAATTTACTTACCGACAGACCTCTGTAGTTAGTTGAGTTACTTCCGGTTTTACGGCATTCTGGGTAGTTTTTATTATAAAGTCTAATTTGCTTACCGACTGATCTCTGTAGTTATTAGAGTTACTTCCGGTTTTCCACCATTCTGGGTAGTTTTTATTATAAAGTCTAATTTACTTACCGACTGATCTCTGTAGTTATTAGAGTTACTTCCGCTTTTCTGCCATTCTGGGTAGTTTTTATTATAAAGTCTAATTTACTTACCGACTGATCTCTGTAGTTATTAGAGTTACTTCCGGTTTTCCGCCATTCTGGGTAGTTTTTATTATAAAGTCTAATTTACTTACCGACTTATCTCTGTAGTTATTAGAGTTATTTCCGGTTTTCCGCCATTCTGGGTTGTTTTTATTATAAAGTCTAATTTACTTACCCACAGACCTCTGTAGTTATTAGAGTTACTTCCGGTTTTCCACCATTCTGGGTAGTTTTTATTATAAAGTCTAATTTACTTACCGACAGACCTCTGTAGTTATTAGAGTTACTTCCGGTTTTCCGCCATTCTGGGTAGTTTTTATTATAAAGTCTAATTTACTTACCAACAGACCTCTGTAGTTATTAGAGTTACTTCCGGTTTTCTGCCATTCTGGGTAGTTTTTATTATAAAGTCTAATTTGCTTACCGACAGACCTCTGTAGTTATTAGAGTTACTTCCGGTTTTCCACCATTCTGGGTAGTTTTTATTATAAAGTCTAATTTACTAACCGACAGACCTCTGTAGTTATTAGAGTTACTTCCGGTTTTCCACCATTCTGGGTAGTTTTTATTTTAAAGTCTAATTTACTTACCGACAGACCTCTGTAGTTATTAGAGTTACTTCCGGTTTTCTGCCATTCTGGGTGGTTTTTATTATAAAGTCTAATTTACTTACCGACAGACCTCTGTAGTTATGAGAGTTACTTCCGGTTTTCCACCATTCTGGGAAGTTTTTATTATAAAGTCTAATTTACTTACCGACAGACCTCTGTAGTTATTAGAATTACTTCCGGTTTTCTGCCATTCTGGGTAGTTTTTACTATAAAGTCTAATTTGCTTACCCACAGACCTCTGTAGTTATTAGAGTTACTTCCGGTTTTCTGCCATTCTGGGTAGTTTTTATTATAAAGTCTAATTTACTTACCGACAGACCTCTGTAGTTATTAGAGTTACTTCCGGTTTTCCGGCATTCTGGGTAGTTTTTATTATAAAGTCTAATTTACTTACCGACAGACCTCTGTAGTTATTAGAGTTACTTCCGGTTTTCCGGCATTCTGGGTAGTTTTTATTATAAAGTCTAATTTACTTACCGACAGACCTCTGTAGTTATTAGAGTTACTTCCAGTTTTCCCCATTCTGGGTAGTTTTTATTATAAAGGCTAATTTGCTTACCCACAGACCTCTGTAGTTATTAGAGTTACTTCCGGTTTTCTGCCATTCTGGGTAGTTTTTATTATAAAGTCTAATTTACTTACCGACAGACCTCTGTAGTTATTAGAGTTACTTCCGGTTTTCCGGCATTCTGGGTAGTTTTTATTATAAAGTCTAATTTACTTACTGACAGACCTCTGTAGTTATTAGAGTTACTTCCGGTTTTCCACCATTCTGGGTAGTTTTTATTATAAAGTCTAATTTACTTACCGACAGATCTCTGTAGTTATTAGAGTTACTTCCGGTTTTCCGCCATTCTGAGTAGTTTTTATTATAAAGTCTTTTTTACTTACCGACAGATCTCTGTAGTTATTAGAGTTACTTCCGGTTTTCTGCCATTCTGGGTAGTTTTTATTATAAAGTCTAATTTACTTACCGACAGATCTCTGTAGTTATTAGAGTTAGTTCCGGTTTTCTGCCATTCTGGGTAGTATTTATTATAAAGTCTAATTTACTTACCGACAGACCTCTGTAGTTATTAGAGTTACTTCCGGTTTTCCGCCATTCTGAGTAGTTTTTATTATAAAGTCTAATTTACTTACCGACAGATCTCTGTAGTTATTAGAGTTTCTTCCGGTTTTCTGCCATTCTGGGTAGTTTTTATTATAAAGTCTAATTTACTTACCGACAGATCTCTGTAGTTATTAGAGTTACTTCCGGTTTTCTGCCATTCTGGGTAGTTTTTATTATAAAGTCTAATTTACTTACCGACAGACCTCTGTAATCATTAGAGTTACTTCCGGTTTTCCACCATTCTGGGTAGTTTTTATTATAAAGTCTAATTTGCTTACCGACAGACCTCTGTAGTTATTAGAGTTACTTCCGGTTTTCCACCATTCTGGGTAGTTTTTATTATAAAGTCTAATTTACTTACCGGCAGACCTCTGTAGTTATTAGAGTTACTTCCGGTTTTCCGGCATTCTGGGTAGTTTTTATTATAAAGTCTAATTTGCTTACCGACAGACCTCTGTAGTTATTAGAGTTACTTCCGGTTTTCCGGCATTCTGGGTAGTTTTTATTATAACGTCTAATTTGCTTACCGACTGATCTCTGTAGTTATTAGAGTTACTTCCGGTTTTCTGCCATTCTGGGTAGTTTTTATTATAAAGTCTAATTTACTTACCGACTGATCCCTGTAGTTATTAGAGTTACTTCCGGTTTTCTGCCATTCTGGGTAGTTTTTATTATAAAGTCTAATTTACTTACCGACAGACCTCTGTAGTTATTAGAGTTACTTCCGGTTTTCCACCATTCTGGGTAGTTTTTATTATAAAGTCTAATTTACTTACCGACAGACCTCTGTAGTTATTAGAGTTACTTCCGGTTTTCCGGCATTCTGGGTATTTTTATTATAAAGTCTAATTTGCTTACCGACAGGCCTCTGTAGTTATTAGAGTTACTTCCGGTTTTCCGGCATTCTGGGTAGTTTTTATTATAAAGTCTAATTTACTTACCGACTGATCTCTGTAGTTATTAGAGTTACTTCCGGTTTTCCAACATTCTGGGTAGTTTTTATTATAAAGTCTAATTTGCTTACCCACAGACCTCTGTAGTTATTAGAGTTACTTCCGGTTTTCTGCCATTCTGGGTAGTTTTTATTATAAAGTCTAATTTACTTACTGACAGACCTCTGTAGTTATTAGAGTTACTTCCGGTTTTCCGGCATTCTGGGTAGTTTTTATTATAAAGTCTAATTTACTTACCGACAGACCTCTGTAGTTATTAGAGTTACTTCCGGTTTTCCACCATTCTGGGTAGTTTTCATTATAAAGTCTAATTTACTTACCGACAGATCTCTGTAGTTATTAGAGTTTCTTCCGGTTTTCCGCCATTCTGGGTAGTTTTTATTATAAAGTCTAATTTGCTTACCGACAGACCTCTGTAGTTATTAGAGTTACTTCCGGTTTTCCGGCATTCTGGGTAGTTTTTATTATAAAGTCTAATTTACTTACCGACAGACCTCTATAGTTATTAGAGTTACTTCCGGTTTTCCACCATTCTGGGTAGTTTTTATTATAAAGTCTAATTTGCTTACCCACAGACCTCTATAGTTATTAGAGTTACTTCCGATTTTCTGCCATTCTGGGTAGTTTTTATTACAAAGTCTAATTTACTTACCGACAGACCTCTGTAGTTATTAGAGTTACTTCCAGTGTTCCACCATTCTGGGTAGTTTTTATTATAAAGTCTAATTTACTTACCGACAGACCTCTGTAGTTAGTAGAGTTACTTCCGGTTTTACGGCATTCTGGGTAGTTTTTATTATAAAGTCTAATTTGCTTACCGACTGATCTCTGTAGTTATTAGAGTTACTTCCGGTTTTCCACCATTCTGGGTAGTTTTTATTATAAAGTCTAATTTACTTACCGACTGATCTCTGTAGTTATTAGAGTTACTTCCGCTTTTCTGCCATTCTGGGTAGTTTTTATTATAAAGTCTAATTTACTTACCGACTGATCTCTGTAGTTATTAGAGTTACTTCCGGTTTCCCGCCATTCTGGGTAGTTTTTATTATAAAGTCTAATTTACTTACCGACTTATCTCTGTAGTTATTAGAGTTATTTCCGGTTTTCCGCCATTCTGGGTTGTTTTTATTATAAAGTCTAATTTACTTACCCACAGACCTCTGTAGTTATTAGAGTTACTTCCGGTTTTCCACCATTCTGGGTAGTTTTTATTATAAAGTCTAATTTGCTTACCGACGGATCTCTGTAGTTATTAGAGTTACTTCCGGTTTTCTGCCATTCTGGGTAGTTTTTTTTATAAAGTCTAATTCACTTACCGACAGACCTCTGTAGTTATTAGAGTTACTTCCGGTTTTCCACCATTCTGGGTAGTTTTTACTATAAAGTCTAATTTACTTACCGACTGATCTCTGTAGTTATTAGAGTTACTTCCGGTTTTCCACCATTCTGGGTTGTTTTTATTATAAAGTCTAATTTACTTACCCACAGACCTCTGTAGTTATTAGAGTTACTTCCTGTTTTCCACCATTCTGGGTAGTTTTTATTATAAAGTCTAATTTACTTACCGACAGACCTCTGTAGTTATTAGAGTTACTTCCGGTTTTCCGCCATTCTGGGTAGTTTTTATTATAAAGTCTAATTTACTTACCGACAGACCTCTGTAGTTATTAGAGTTACTTCCGGTTTTCCGCCATTCTGGGTAGTTTTTATTATAAAGTCTAAATTACTTACCGACAGACCTCTGTAGTTATTAGAGTTACTTCCGGTTTTCCACCATTCTGGGTAGTTTTTATTATAAAGTCTAATTTACTTACCGACAGACCTCTGTAGTTATTAGAGTTACTTCCGGTTTTCCACCATTCTGGGTAGTTTTTATTATAAAGTCTAATTTACTTACTGACAGACCTCTGTAGTTATTAGAGTTACTTCCGGTTTTCAACAATTCTGGGTAGTTTTTATTATAAAGTCTAATTTACTTACCGACAGACCTCTGTAGTTAGTAGAGTTACTTCCGGTTTTCCAGCATTCTGGGTAGTTTTTATTATAAAGTCTAATTTACTTACCGACAGATCTCTGTAGTTAGTAGAGTTACTTCCGGTTTTCCGGCATTCTGGGTAGTTTTTATTATAAAGTCTAATTTACTTACCGACAGACCTCTGTAGTTAGTAGAGTTACTTCCGGTTTTCCGGCATTCTGGGTAGTTTTTATTATAAAGTCTAATTTACTTACCAACTGATCTCTGTAGTTATTAGAGTTACTTCCGGTTTTCCACCATTCTGGGTAGTTTTTATTATAAAGTCTAATTTACTTACCGACAGACCTCTGTAGTTATTAGAGTTACTTCCGGTTTTCCACCATTCTGGGTAGTTTTTATTATAAAGTCTAATTTGCTTACCGACTGATCTCTGTAGTTATTAGAGTTACTTCCGGTTTCCCGCCATTCTGGGTAGTTTTTATTATAAAGTCTAATTTACTTACCGACTGATCTCTGTAGTTATTAGAGTTATTTCCGGTTTTCCGCCATTCTGGGTTGTTTTTATTATAAAGTCTAATTTACTTACCCACAGACCTCTGTAGTTATTAGAGTTACTTCCGGTTTTCCACCATTCTGGGTAGTTTTTATTATAAAGTCTAATTTGCTTACCGACTGATCTCTGTAGTTATTAGAGTTACTTCTGGTTTTCTGCCATTCTGGGTAGTTTTTTTTATAAAGTCTAATTCACTTACCGACAGACCTCTGTAGTTATTAGAGTTACTTCCGGTTTTCCACCATTCTGGGTAGTTTTTATTATAAAGTCTAATTTACTTACCGACAGACCTCTGTAGTTATTAGAGTTACTTCCGGTTTTCCGCCATTCTGGGTAGTTTTTATTATAAAGTCTAATTTACTTACCAACAGACCTCTGTAGTTATTAGAGTTACTTCCGGTTTTCCGCCATTCTGGGTAGTTTTTATTTTAAAGTCTAAATTACTTACCGACAGACCTCTGTAGTTATTAGAGTTACTTCCGGTTTTCCACCATTCTGGGTAGTTTTTATTATAAAGTCTAATTTACTTACCGACAGACCTCTGTAGTTATTAGAGTTGCTTCCGGTTTTCCACCATTCTGGGTAGTTTTTATTATAAAGTCTAATTTACTTACTGACAGACCTCTGTAGTTATTAGAGTTACTTCCGGTTTTCAACAATTCTGGGTAGTTTTTATTATAAAGTCTAATTTACTTTCCGACAGACCTCTGTAGTTAGTAGAGTTACTTCCGGTTTTCCAGCATTCTGGGTAGTTTTTATTATAAAGTCTAATTTACTTACCGACAGATCTCTGTAGTTAGTAGAGTTACTTCCGGTTTTCCGGCATTCTGGGTAGTTTTTATTATAAAGTCTAATTTACTTACCGACAGACCTCTGTAGTTATTAGAGTTACTTCCGGTTTTCCGGCATTCTGGGTAGTTTTTATTATAAAGTCTAATTTGCTTACCGACAGACCTCTGTAGTTATTAGAGTTACTTCCGGTTTTCCGGCATTCTGGGTAGTTTTTATTATAAAGTCTAATTTGCTTACCGACAGATCTCTGTAGTTATTAGAGTTACTTCCGGTTTTCCACCATTCTGGGTAGTTTTTATTATAAAGTCTAATTTACTTACCGACAGATCTCTGTAGTTATTAGAGTTACTTCCGGTTTTCCACCATTCTGGGTAGTTTTTATTACAAAGTCTAATTTACTTACCGACAGACCTCTGTAGTTATTAGAGTTACTTCCGGTTTTCCACCATTCTGGGTAGTTTTTATTGTAAAGTCTAATTTACTTACCGACAGACCTCTGTAGTTAGTAGAGTTACTTCCGGTTTTCCGGCATTCTGGGTAGTTTTTATTATAAAGTCTAATTTGCTTACCGACTGATCTCTGTAGTTATTAGAGTTACTTCCGGTTTTCCACCATTCTGGGTAGTTTTTATTATAAAGTCTAATTTACTTACCGACTGATCTCTGTAGTTATTAGAGTTACTTCCGGTTTTCTGCCATTCTGGGTAGTTTTTATTATAAAGTCTAATTTACTTACCGACTGATCTCTGTAGTTATTAGAGTTACTTCCGGTTTCCCGCCATTCTGGGTAGTTTTTATTATAAAGTCTAATTTACTTACCGACTGATCTCTGTAGTTATTAGAGTTACTTCCGGTTTTCCGCCATTCTGGGTTGTTTTTATTATGAAGTCTAATTTACTTACCCACAGACCTCTGTAGTTATTAGAGTTACTTCCGGTTTTCCACCATCCTGGGTAGTTTTTATTATAAAGTCTAATTTGCTTACCGACTGATCTCTGTGGTTATTCGAGTTACTTCCGGTTTTCTGCCATTCTGGGTAGTTTTTATTATAAAGTCTAATTTACTTACCGACAGACCTCTGTAGTTATTAGAGTTACTTCCGGTTTTCCACCATTCTGGGTAGTTTTTATTATAAAGTCTAATTTACTTACCGACTGATCTCTGTAGTTATTTGAGTTACTTCCGGTTTTCCGCCATTCTGGGTTGTTTTTATTATAAAGTCTAATTTACTTACCCACAGACCTCTGTAGTTATTAGAGTTACTTCCGGTTTTCCACCATTCTGGGTAGTTTTTATTATAAAGTCTAATTTACTTACCGACAGACCTCTGTAGTTATTAGAGTTACTTCCGGTTTTCCACCATTCTGGGTAGTTTTTATTATAAAGTCTAATTTACTTACCGACAGACCTCTGTAGTTATTAGAGTTACTTCCGGTTTTCCGCCATTCTGGGTAGTTTTTATTATAAAGTCTAATTTACTTACCAACAGACCTCTGTAGTTATTAGAGTTACTTCCGGTTTTCCGCCATTCTGGGTAGTTTTTATTATAAAGTCTAATTTACTTACCGACAGACCTCTGTAGTTATTAGAGTTACTTCCGGTTTTCCGCCATTCTGGGTAGTTTTTATTATAAAGTCTAATTTACTTACCGATAGACCTCTGTAGTTATTAGAGTTACTTCCGGTTTTCCACCATTCTGGGTAGTTTTTATTATAAAGTCTAATTTACTCACCGACAGACCTCTGTAGTTATTAGAGTTACTTCCGGTTTTCCACCATTCTGGGTAGTTTTTATTATAAAGTCTAATTTACTTACTGACAGACCTCTGTAGTTATTAGAGTTACTTCCGGTTTACAACAATTCTGGGTAGTTTTTATTATAAAGTCTAATTTACTTACCGACAGACCTCTGTAGTTAGTAGAGTTACTTCCGGTTTTCCAGCATTCTGGGTAGTTTTTATTATAAAGTCTAATTTACTTACCGACAGATCTCTGTAGTTAGTAGAGTTACTTCCGGTTTTCCGGCATTCTGGGTAGTTTTTATTATAAAGTCTAATTTACTTACCAACAGACCTCTGTAGTTAGTAGAGTTACTTCCGGTTTTCTGCCATTCTGGGTAGTTTTTATTATAAAGTCTAATTTACTTACCGACTGATCTCTGTAGTTATTAGAGTTACTTCCGCTTTTCTGCCATTCTGGGTAGTTTTTATTATAAAGTCTAATTTACTTACCCACAGACCTCTGTAGTTATTAGAGTTACTTCCGGTTTTCCACCATTCTGGGTAGTTTTTATTATAAAGTCTAATTTACTTACCGTCTGATCTCTGTAGTTATTAGGGTTACTTCCGGTTTTCTGCCATTCTGGGTAGTTTTTATTATAAAGTCTAATTTACTTACCGACAGATCTCTGTAGTTATTAGAGTTACTTCCGGTTTTCCACCATTCTGGGTAGTTTTTATTATAAAGTCTAATTTACTTACCGTCTGATCTCTGTAGTTATTAGAGTTACTTTCGGTTTTCTGCCATTCTGGGTAGTTTTTATTGTAAAGTCTAATTTACTTACCGACAGATCTCTGTAGTTATTAGAGTTACTTCCGGTTTTCCACCATTCTGGGTAGTTTTTATTATAAAGTCTAATTTACTTACCAACAGTCCTCTGTAGTTATTAGAAGCAACGATTTGTAACATTACATATCAGATTTTAGTCGTTTGAAATTATCAACATTGTCGTCTATATTTTTTTCACTTTCCATTCTCGATGCGAACTTTACAGTTTCTGGTTAATATTTCGTATTAGTGACATTTTGTTTAGAATGCAAGAGATTCAACTTTCATATCTTACATACACTTGAAGGAGTACTTGAATTTATACAACACCACATTCCTATTATATTAAACCCTACCTAACTATAAGATTAAAATAAACTTTCACTGTACAAAATTGAAATTAAGAGACATTTTCTCCATATGATCTCGACACTTGAAGTAACAGAAATTGCGAGAGCTGTGCTATGTTGAATGGCGCCTGGAGATTGGCTCTCAATCTTAAGCAGACCTCGAGTTTTCAATAATATTGATCATGGATATGAATCTTGTGCTGCGGCAATTAATCAGACTTTAGAAGAAAAAAAGTAATGCAAAAATGACTAGTAGGCGGAGGTCGCGCTTTTTACTCCAATATTTTTTTTCTGTCAAAACATTTTCGTTGGAATGGTAGTTCCGAATATCGAGTCGTTCTTGAACGTAAATCAAGAACTTTCGAATGAGAAGTGATGTGATACCTTCGCTTTTGAAAATTCTGATTGATGATAATCAAATATGAAGGAATGTCTCGACAGGTTCCCGGCAAATACCAAGTTTTTTTTAATAATTTGGGAGTTCCTGCGACCAATTATTTATTTATTTATTTTTTTACTGCGGTTTCATTACACTTTCGACAGCCAGGGTCACCTCGTGTCAGACAGTTTTAATGGTGGAGGAAGGTCAAGTACCCGAAGAGAACCACCAAGCAACGGCGAGCAATTGCCAGACTCCCCAACGTTATAACTCTAAACAAGCAGGGTTGGCATTCGTTGAAGACAAGTGCATCATCGACGTGCAGTACGCTTTAGTATATAGCGCCACCGTGCCCCCACGGGGGCAGTCGGGATTAAGTGTCTTGCCCAAGAATACAACGCAGTTACCCCAAGTGGGGATCGAACCGTGAACCTTTCGGTTTGATGTCCAATTCTGTAGCCACTGCGCTCCTCTGCACCTAATCTTTAGGTTGGAGATATATTTAGTGTATCAAAACGGGCATTATCATATAAAACTCGACTGAAAGACGAAAAACATTAAAATGAAATTTCATTGTATGAAGCTGAAATTAAGTAACACATGATTTCCACACCTCCTTGATTGATAAAAGTTGACATTGGCCATGCTTCGTTGCATGGTATTGGGAAATCCGCTGCAGTGCACGACGATGATGCACTTGTCTTCAACCAATGCTCACCCTGCTTGAGTGGAGTTAGTACGTTGGTACTTTTTGCCGCTGCTCGGTGGTTCTTCGGGTTCTCCGGCTTCCTCCCCCTTAAAACTGTCCGACATGAGATGACTCTAGCCGTCGAAAGTGTCGTTAAACCCCATTAAATAAATATCAACAGTGTCTACTTTTTTCACTTTTCATTCGTGACTCGAGTTTTACCTTTTCTATTTAATATTTCGTATTAGCGCCAAACTAAATTTAATTTCACTGGATACAACATAGAGGTGAAAGGACATGTCTAGCAACATTCTAGTTTTGTTAATTTAGTAACTCCTTCTGTCTTCTAAGCGCTTCTTTGTCCGCACGATAACTTGAAAACGAATTGTCCTGTCTCGCTGATTGTGGTCATACTGATAGACACTCACAGGTTCTCGTCATTCTATGTATTTCAGGTCGTTAGAGCCCTTGGGTATGGCCCAGTCGGCCACAGGGTTTTCACAGCCACTAATTTCTTGTAACAGTAAATTATCTTGATATGCTATGTTATATTTATTTACACTGGAGTGTGGAAAATAATGTAAACAATCAAGTTACAAAAGTGGAGTAAGCTGTCAAACATTAAATGTTATCTGCTCTTTTAATCGGATGTCATTTTCATCCTCAAACTAAGTTGAGAGAAACCAGTTAAGTTGAGAGAAACCATTTGCTTAACAAGAAAATGTATAAATTATTCAGTTTAATGTTCTTAACCATCTCAAGACTTCAACGTGGGTTCCAAAGTTTTTGCTTCATGCAATGTGAGAATAATGATAACGCTTTCTATACTCACATTACTGCTCTAAACATCATTTAAAAAAGTGGCAGAGTCAAAAATGTCCTTTTCTGATTCTTCGATCGAACCCTTTGAATGCTGTGCACACATATGCTTTTTCTGATTTCTGGTTTCTTGGAAAAATTTATCTGATTCCTGTATGAATATCTCTAAACAATGTTAATGATTTCTGATTTCTGTAAAAATAGTATACCTCAAAATTTTAGCCTCCATGAAGTCTCTTTCTGGTTTGTTTATTTCTGATGCTTTAATTATTTTCACACAGACTTGAATTTACTGAATGCAGTAAATTGTGTTTTGCTAGTTTCACTTTCCATTCGCGACTTGAGCTTTACGTTTTCTTTCTAATCTTTTGTATTAGCGCCATTTCGGGCTCATCGTTGTAACAGCTTGAAACTACAAGATAACTGACTTTCATAGTTACAAACACCTAAAGGAATACATGAATTAAATTCAACATGATATTACTATTCACATTAATATTATATATACAATATTACCATGTTAAAATCTGTAGAGAGAAGGAAAATTTTAAAATAAAATTTCATTTTATTAAGTTGAAATTAAGTACCACGTGATCTCTACAGCTCGTTGGTTGACAAAAATCGGCATTGGCTTTGCTTCGTTGGGTGGTATTGGGAGACTCGCGTGACACGTTTAGTCTATGTATGGCACTCCACACGAATAATGTGGAAATTGTGTTTTACCTGTTTACCTGTGAGAGAATCACATGCAGGATATGTATGTTATTCACCATTCACATAACCTTTTTCCTGTATTTCAGGGTTTTAATTTCGAACCAGATATCAAACCTTACAGGAGCCTTTCAAGGTCTAAATAGTCTCCAGAATCTGTAAGTAGCACGTCTGTAGCATTTCTGTACTTCATGTTCGTTCGTTTAATATCTGAAAAGAAACCTTTACACTCCTACATCCGTGAAGTCAGAATAATTTTCATTTTGCATGATCCACAGTTTCATCTCCAGTAAGAGTTACGGTATGAACTGTGATTCAAAATGTCGAACGGTCCGTCAAGGAGAACGTTAAATGTTTTTGGTTTTCTGGAGGCTCATTCATCTCTGTAAAAACTAATCTTGGGTGTATACTTTACAATAATGGACATGTAATACTTTACACTGCACTGCAAAAAATATAGGTTCTCTTTAGAACCAAAACAGGTTCTAATCTTGTTCCTGAGATGGAACCAGTTCTGTTTAAACAGTATTTATTTCAAATCAAATAAATTTATAAAGATTAACATTAAATATTAACAGAATTAAACATAAATTGAGGGGGTTTCAGCCGTGAGTTTAGAGCTCATACGAGGTTGAATCAAATCATTATTAAGCAAAGGAGATATGAACAGTTGGCATATCGAACCAGTTTTGGTTCTATACAAAACCAAAACTGGTTCGATATGCCAACTGTTCATATCTCCTTTGCTTCAGAATGTTTGGCGACTGCGTTGAATAAGCTCCAAGTTTACTGCTGAATCTACTTCAGTTCATGTAATATTCTGTTAAAGTTGAATGCTAATCTTTATAAATTTATTTGATTTGAAATAAATACTGTTTAAACAGAACTGGTTCCATCTCAGGGACAAGATTAGAACCAGTTGTGGTTCTAAAGAGAACCTATATTTTTTGCAGTGTACCATGACACACATGTCTACCAAGTACCCGATCAGACAAGTGTTTCCATACATGTATGTAAATCATAAGTAAACTGAAAGTCGCACCACTTCATAAGCATGGTTTTACTATATGTAGTCAGGCAAAATGGATTTAATTTCTTAAGGGAGTGTGATTTTTACAATAGTCTAAGAAAGTAAATACTGGATCACACTTTGAAGGAACAAGTCATTAATGATAACGGAATTTTCGTTATTTTAGTTGTGAAATACCCTCGACAGTGTGCAAACTGTCTTTCTAAAGCCTCTGAGAAACGTAAAGTGTATTTGTATTCCAAATGACAGGTTTTCTGGGGCATATTGTGATATATTTGGGTCTTTATCGGCTTCATGTTTGTTAATTATTGCAAGCTTAAATATTTGAATAACATAACTGAATTTGTTTCAGTGACATCCATACCTGTTTGGTTTCCAGGGGCGAATATTGGGATATTTTGGTTAATTTTCTACCGTTATGTCTGATGAAAAGTTTAAAGATAAATATAGTTATAGAACATTTGTTAATTCTATTTATATAATTGCATCTTATTAAGGCAATGAAAGTATGGTATCCGAACTTTTGTGAAAGGCTTAATCTCTTTGAAACTGCGATTCCGGGAGAGGAATTACCCCTGCGTACAATAAGATGGACCAGACCAATATAAATACACAAGGAAGATAAAATAATAATTTGAAGCTTTTTGAATGCAAACAGCAGGCATTATTTTATTCTCCATTTACCTGGATATTTTCTAAATATAATGCGCCAGAAATGGGGCGGAATTACACCTTGGATCGAAAAGTCGGTACAGGGGGCTCAAAGGGTTAAGTGCACAAACTCCTTTTTTAATGATAACATATACACTCAAGGTGCCGTGCGTGCGTGTGCGCGTGCAGATCTTGTGTGACACATAGGTCCAGCGGACCGGGTGCTTTTACTATGTAATACTACATGTATTTTTACTCTAAAACAAAAGATACCAAATGTCACATAAATAAAGATATACTTACTCACTCACTTCCACCCGCGAGTTGACCATTACATAATAAAGAAGCTGATGAAAGCTGGAATTTCATAACTAGACGGAACGTAACATAATTACAAGCTTCCCAATAAAAGTCTAAATTATCATCTCATTAGTGTTCTGAATTTCGTTGCATTCTCTGTGGGATCTCTGACAAGTACAGCAGTGGTGAGCGCACTGAGCAGCGAACCGCCGCCAAAATAGTTAACAACAATATATCTGAACCAGCCATGAAAATCCCATTTGACGACATATTTCCCGTAACCCCCTTCAGCACTATTGCTGCAATTGTTTAGCCTAACGAACCTTCGTAAACGTTTTTGTAAACGAAAGTAGTAGGAGATGTGGAGATCGTCCCACATTGGGGGGGGGGGACCCCGGAAGTGACGTCATGTCACGTGACGTGGGGGCGCCATGTTTGGTTGTCATGGTAACCCGTGTGAGCGGCCATCTTGTGACGTTATCTCCACAGTGATATGTGGAGTGAGTGCGCATGCGCAGCGCGTATTGTTAGGGTGATACGTGTTTCCGTCGTCCATTTTGTATACTGGAGGCCGCCATCTTGGTTTCTATGGTAGCACGTGTTGCTCTGCGACCCAAAACCTTCTAACGAGACAGGGGTATGTTCGGTGGGTATGTTCGATTGAATAGGAGTATTTTCCCGATTTGTAGAATTACCACAAACAACCCGACAAATTGTACTATTTTGAATTCTTTCAGAATCATATTTAGGATCGCGACACTTTTGGCTTATAATAGTAGCACGTAGTGCTATAGTACCGAAGGGGAACCCTGGGGTGTGTTCGATTAAACTAGAGTATATCTAATCACCCAAACAGACCCGACCACCCTTACAAACCACCAAAATCTCAACCAAACCACCCAAACGGACATGTGAAGCCCATTTTGGGCATATAAAAATAACACGTTATGCTATAGTACCAAGGGGTACATGGGATATGTTCTATTGAATAGGAGTACAGGGCCTGATTTTCCCAGAATCCCATTTTTAATGACGATTGCATATGTTTCTCTATCACTAACAGTCTATTCAGTCCAAACTATCTCTGGTTCTCTCGTCCAAGTCTTATAATTACCAGTGCTTGATTTCCCATAATGCAGTTATCTCCCTTGTGTATATCAAAAGCATTCCCAAAGCTAATAAGCCAAGAGAGTGATTGATCCATGTATCAGAAGGCATGCCTATCCCAAATACCCCTTATAAGCTAAAGAGCCGAGAGAGTAATTGCTCCATGAGCAATTGCTCGAACGAGTCGAAGCTCATCGAGAAAATGAGCCTTAGCGCTATTGAACGGTCGAGCGACTCCACATACTGCTCGAACGACTCGAATTCCAGCGAGCAAATGAACCATAGAGCAATTGCTCGTTCGAGTGACTCTTCGAACGACTCTTCAACTCATTTCAGAAAAAAGGGATTCCATAGCCACAGGCGTTTTCGAAAAAAGGGATTCCTCAAATGGGATCCCAAAAAGGCAGTCCATAAGTGGGATTTCGTCTTATGCCGAGTGACTCGCACATATTGCTCGAATGCCTTCGAGCAAATCAGCCAACGAGCAATTGCTCATTCGAGTGTCTCCTCGAACGACTCTTAGCCTCATTTCAGAAAAAGAGGTGCCGAAGGCCATATTTTTTCCAAAAAGGAGTGTCGAAATTGGGGTGCCTTCTGGAGAATCCCTTTTTTGTCATATGTGCTTATGTGAAAAAGCACAATGTGACACAATGTGCCCTAGGACATAAGCACAGGATTTATGTGCCGATATGTGCTTATGTGAAAAGGCACAGTGTGACACAATGTGCCCTAGCACATAGGCACATACGACCAAAAAGGGATTCCATAGCCACAGGTGTTTTCCAAAAGGGATTCTTAAAAAGGGATTCCGTAAAATGGAAAGGGATTGATAACACCCAATTATTATTACAAGAACCCGAACAGATACAACTGACAACCAAGATCGAAGGGATTATTATAAGCCAAAAGTTTCGTGATCCTAAATAGGATTCTGAAAGAATTCGAAATCGTACAACTTGTCGCGTTGTTTGTGGTAATTCTACGAATCGGGAAAATACTCCTATTCAATCGATCATCCCAACCAAACACACCCCTCTCTTGTTAGAAGGTTTTGGGTCACATAGCAACCACGTGCTACCATAGAAACCAAGATGGCGGCCTCCAGTATACAAAATGGACGACGGAAACACGTATCACCCTAACAACACGCGCTGCGCATGCACACTCACACCACGTATCACTATGGAGATGACGTCACAAGATGGCCGCTCACGCGGGTTAACATGACAACGAAACATGGCGCCACCAGGTCACGTGACATGACGTCACTTCCGGGGTCCCCTGCGGGCTCCCCCCCCCACCCCCTATGTGGGACGATCTCCACATCTGCTACTACTAACGAAGTTTTGCAGGTGTTAACACGTACGTGGCAGTTTTGCAGGTGTTATCACGTACGTGGTGTAAAGACATTAATAATAGACTGTTATTTTGTTTACTTCTCTGTGACTTTCTGTGGCTTTTTGATCACGTCTTTTGTGTCGCATTCTTTCATCGTGACGAATCAAAAAATAAATAATCAGTATATGTTATGTAATATTCGTATTTTCCATTCTCTTTCAGATACCTAGAAAATAATCAGATATCAGATATATCCAATGCATTCAGCGGTTTAAACAACTTGCAACAAGTGTAAGTTTATTACTTTTTTCTCCGAGCACACTAGGGAAATCGATATTTTACAAGGCCAGAATTTGTATTGTGGAAACTCATAATTTTTCTGAGCAATACCAAGTTCACAAACCACCAGGTACAGTTTATAAGGAATCTGGAGGTTTTATAGGTTGTTTATTCATCCACTTTTCTTTGAGTTTTCACGAAGACTACAGCTGATATAATGTCATGAATCTGTCTTCGCAAACGTTTACAGACATTCTTTCGAGTTCTTTTTATAGATACTGCAATCAAATAAGAATTTAATTCGCCTCAAAAACATTTTAAAGACGAAACGTATTCTCAACAGATTGCCTTCCTTTCACACACATTGCCAAAATAATTAATAAAGAGCCCTTCCTCTTTTCCCTAATATGATTATTCTTTGACAAAAATACAAATTATGTAGTTATATATTGTGTTATTGTGTCTTCTGCGTACCGGTGTTTTCTTGTTTGTTTCAGGGATTCTTTGGAGTACTTACAGTTAAAACTAGAAGTCCTGTCATGAAATGCACACAAATAGCACGTCAATCTGCGCGTTAATCTACGCGTTATGACCATAATAAGGCAATCAAATTCTGTACATATGGCCTGTGCACAAGCAATGTTTCAGCCAATGGACCTCTGGGTAACCCAGAGGTCCATTGGCAGAAACATTGCCTGTGTTTGCTATAAGTAACCAGGAGAACCTGTCGTGCTTCGGATGCCATTCGATATGGCGATTGCGCGCAATTCCTATGCGCAATTAAGCCTAGATAGACTTCTACTTTCAACTGTACATGGGCCGTTTATGGGGCCCTTTCTCAGTGATATTTATTCCCGAGTGTTCCGAATTCTTAACCCCAAATTTCCCAGTCCCAGTTTCCACTCAAAGAAATATTTAATGTATAACTGGTACTGTGAACTTGGTGTTCATGATTTTCTGAAGCTTTATTTTAACTGGCTTGCTTAATGAAGTCTCTTTATTCAAAGGTAAATGACAAGTGTTTCCTCATTAGTTTAAGAAAAGTTTAATAGAGACGACAGTGTGAACATGATTCCATGTTACTGTTTGTTGTAAAATTTACTTGTAGTATACATACAGTTGCTTAGGTATCAGTCATAATGTTTTCTACTCAATTTGAATGTAACATTTTTAGTCTGTGTTTTCCCCTCCCCAAAGCATCCCAATATTGGCGCCCTCGTGATGCAAATTTCCCCAATGGCATGGGCCCACAATGTGTACAGAAGAATCCCTGTTTATTTATTTATTAGTGGTTTTTTGCATATTGGCTCTTGGTGACCTTTTTTTTCTCTCTTTCAAGACATTGTGATGTTTCGTCACTTCCTTGCTCTACAATAACCCAGATATGCTCATTTTGAATGTATTTTTTTTTAGTCTTTCTATGTTTTCTCATCCTAAAAGCTTCCCAATATTGGCGCCCCCATGATGCAAATTTCCCCAATGGCATGGGCCCAGAACTCTTTCACAATGTGCGCTGTTTATTTATTATTTCCGTTTTTTTTTTTTTGCATATTGGCTGTTGGTGACCGTTTTTTCACTTTCCAGACAGTGCGATGTTCAGTCACTTCCTTGCTCTACAATAGCCCAGATATGCTCCCAGTTACTTCATCTGTATACTCACGTCGTATCACAGCGCATTCGGTCGGAAAAATTTCAGTTGTCCTGTTGGGGTTTTGAGTAATTCTCACTGTCTCAAGTTCTTCTTCTTCAGCTTTAAGTAAAATAACCAACTCCTTTGCACTGAAAGTGTCACATTTCTCTACTTATGCTGATTTCCATATTTAAACCTGTTGATCGAGGTTTTAGTATATATAGAGAATATCTACGCTGTTTTAGTGAATATCGAGATCAGGTCCACGCCAATGAAATAATTCCCGAAATTCACTGCAAACAGTTTCAAGACAATAACAAAGATCAGCGCTCGTGAAAAATAAAACTTTCAAGTCCACACTCATGAGATAATTCCCGATACTGACTAAAGCAGAGTAGACTTTCTTTTTATTATATGCTAAGAGACATTATATTGCACAGTATTCAGCCCAATTCGACCCCAATTAATGACCGTTCAAAATAACAACAAAGATCAGCTTATCGTTCCTTAAAGGCGATGTCATGCACCGAAGCGTAACGTCATTCAGGAAGCTACTGAGGGACATATATCGAGTCGATAGATATCGAGAAATGTCTCTTAAAGAATTTGCGATAATTCACAGGCTAACATATAATAAATGTGCTTATTTCTGCCAATAAATATTCTGGGTTATGTGAATGACCGATGCATTCTACATACGTTGGTCTAATATAAGCGGTTCCTTATCAAACATAATCTCGAAAAGATCCAATTTATTAACGTCTGGTTGAATCGAAAATAATATTGTTTTTGTGCATTACACTCCTTTGAAATTAAACTAACGATCAATAGAAGTATGTGTGATAATTTCTCAATTTTTCATAAAGAACCACTGAATGAACCTACAGATTAAACCGTCTGATAGTTTGACGAAAACTGTCACTTCTATCAGGTTTGGTGTGATAGACTTAACTAGACAAAGTGTGTATACATGTATCATCCTGGCTGACGTATGAAGACAATTACTTCATCGCCATTAAAGCAAGGTGCTCCGCCGTGTTAATTTCAAACATGTGGAACAAACAGCAGTATTTAAGTCGTAACATTTCGTAAAACACGTTACTGTGAAAGAAGAGAGAGTGTTGTTCATTAAGGACAATTATCCTTTGGAAACACATCACTGGTCACTTGGTTCACACACGAAATAAAATCGGTATGTATCACAATGGCACTCTGACCTATGCGTATTGACGTGTCTCCTTGCTCCGATAGACACTACTGTCAATGGCGGGTGTACGATATATATGCAGTGGGTGCGAAACCGGTCAGAAAGAAAATGTCATTTTATGTTGTCTGCACTGACAATACGATCATTGACAGTTTCTTGAAAAGATCTATGTGAAAGCCTCTCAAAAATGGAGGGAGAACAGAGGAGAAATATTCTTAGTGATTTATGATACCCTGACGTTGATAGATCATCAGTATTTAGAAATTATTACTTAGTTAGTTTCATATCGGTCGAGTTATCAGCCCCAGGTAATTTCATATCAGCCTGGGAGTAACCGAGTTCTCATATTTGTTACCGTTTTTATTTGTCTCTGTTTTCATTTAGTCCGGTGTTTCCTGTACTATCAGTTAGGCTATTGAGACGTCTCTGCTTCTTTAGTGGGGAAGCTGTGACGTTTGGATAGCTGAACTATCTCTTCTCCCATGTCGATGAATCTCCGTTTACGACTATAAATCTTAGTTTGATTTGAATTCTCTGTACAAGTCTTTTCTGTTTTTTCTTCATCCACTTAATCGCTACTTATTGCCATCATTCATACCTCACCATATTGCCTTTTGCCTGACAACGCCAATTCTACTGATTTATTGCATTCCACGAATGACGGTGAACGATTTTACCGTAAACATACTGGTTGCGCCCAGTAACGCTTCAACTGTAGCAAGGTTCAGAGACCGGCGTCAGATCAGCCGAGTTTGAAGTAATATCAGCCGAGCTTGGTAATGGACAATTCTGGGAAAAAAATCGTAACTAATAAATATACAGTAGCAGTTTTGGAATAATTTGTGCTAAGTTGATGTGAGCCATGCTCATCACACACAATAACACCACAGGAGAATTGATGTGAGCCATGTTCATCACACACAATAACACCACAGGGGAACTGATGTGAGCCATGTTCATCACACACCATAACACCACAGGGGAATTGATGTGAGACATGCTCATCACACACAATAACACCACAGGGGAATAGGAATAATTTGTGCTAAGTTAATGTGAGCCATGCTCATCACACACAATAAAACCACAGGGGAATTAATGTGAGCCATGCTCATCACACACAATAACACCACAGGGGAATTGACGTGAGCCATGCTCATCACACACAATAACACCACAGGGGAATTGATGTGAGCCATGCTCATCACACTCAATAACACCAAAGTGGAATTGATGTGAGCCATCCTCTTCGCACACAATAACACCACAGGGGAATTGATGTGAGCCATGCTCATCACACACAATAACACCACAGGGGAATAGGAATAATTTGTGCTAAGTTGATGTGAGCCATGCTCATCACACACAATAACACCACAGGGGAATTGATGTGAGCCATGCTCATCACACACAATAACACCACAGGGGAATAGGAATAATTTGTGCTAAGTTGATGTGAGTCATGCTTATCACACACAATAACACCACAGGGGAATTGATGTTAGCCATGCTTATCACACACAATAACACCACAGGGGAATTGATGTGAGTCATGCTCATCACACACAATAACACCACAGGGGAATTGATGTGAGTCATGCTCATCACACACAATAACACCACAGGGGAATTGATGTGAGTCATGCTCATCACACACAATAACACCACAGGGGAATTGATGTGAGTCATGCTCATCACACACAATAACACCACAGGGAAGTGATGTGAGTCATGCTCATCACACACAATAACACCACAGGGGAATTGATGTGAGTCATGCTCATCACACACAATAACACCACAGGGGAATTGATGTGAGTCATGCTCATCACACACAATAACACCACAGGGGAATTGATGTGAGTCATGCTCGTCACACACAATAACACCACAGGGGAATTGATGTGAGCCATGCTCATCACACACAATAACACCACAGGGGAAGTGATGTGAGTCATGCTCATCACACACAATAACACCACAGGGGAATTGATGTGAGCCATGCTCATCACACACAAAAACACCACAGGGGAATTGATGTGAGTCATGCTCATCACACACAATAACACCACAGGGGAATTGATGTGAGTCATGCTCATCACACACAATAACACCACAGGGGAATTGATGTGAGTCATGCTCATCACACACAATAACACCACAGGGGAAGTGATGTGAGTCATGCTCATCACACACAATAACACCACAGTGGAATTGATGTGAGTCATGCTCATCACACACAATAACACCACAGGGGAATTGATGTGAGCCATGCTCATCACACACAATAACACCACAGGGGAAGTGATGTGAGCCATGCTCATCACACACAATAACACCACAGGGGAAGTGATGTGAGGCATGCTCATCGCACACAATAACACCACAGGGGAATTGATCTGAGTCATGCTTATCACACACAATAACACCACAGTGGAATTGATCTGAGTCATGCTTATCACACACAATAACACTACAGTGGAATTGATGTGAGTCATGCTCATCACACACAATAACACCACAGGGGAAGTGATGTGAGTCATGCTCATCACACACAATAACACCACAGGGGAAGTGATGTGAGTCATGCTCATCACACACAATAACACCACAGGGGAAGTGATGTGAGTCATGCTCATCACACACAATAACACCACGGGGGAAGTGATGTGAGTCATGCTCATCACACACAATAACACCACAGGAGAAGTGATGTGAGTCATGCTCATCACACACAATAACACCACAGGGGGATTGATGTGAGCCATGCTCATCATAACCAATAACACCACAGTGGAATTGATGTGAGTCATGCTCATCACACGCAATAACACCACAGGGGAAGTGATGTGAGTCATGCTCATCACACACAATAACACCACAGGGTAATTGATGTGAGCCATGCTCATCACACACAATAACATCACAGGGGAATTGATGTGAGCCATGCTCATCACACACAATAACACCACAGGGGAATTGATGTGAGCCATGCTCATCACACACCATAACACCACATGGGAATTGATGTGAGCCATGCTCATCACACACAATAACACCACAGGGGAATTGATGTGAGCCATGCTTATCACACACAATAACACCACAGCGGAATTGATGTGAGCCATGCTCATCACACACGATAACACCACAGGGGAATTGATGTTAGCCATGCTCATCACACACAATAACACCACAGGGGAATTGATGTGAGTCATGCTCATCACACACAATAACACCACAGGGGAAGTGATGTGAGTCATGCTCATCACACACAATAAAACCACAGGGGAATTGATGTGAGTCATGCTCATCACACACAATAACACCACAGGGGAATTGGTGTGAGTCATGCTCATCACACACAATAACACCACAGTGGAATTGATGTGAGTCATGCTCATCACACACAATAAAACCACAGGGGAATTGATGTGAGTCATGCTCATCACACCCAATAACACCACAGGGGAAGTGATGTGAGTCATGCTCATCACACCCAATAACACCACAGGGGAAGTGATGTGAGTCATGCTCATCACACACAATAACACCACAGGGGAAGTGATGTGAGTCATGCTCATCACACACAATAACACCACAGGGGAATAGGAATAATTTGTGCTAAGTTGATGTGAGCCATGCTCATCACACACAATAAAACCACAGGGGAATTGGTGTGAGTCATGCTCATCACACACAATAACACCACAGGGGAACTGATGTGAGTTATGCTCATCACACACAATAACACCACAGGGGAATAGGAATAATTTGTGCTAAGTTGATGTGAGCCATGCTCATCACACACAATAACACCACAGGGGAATAGGAATAATTTGTGCTAAGTTGATGTGAGCCATGCTCATCACACACAATAACACCACAGGGGAATTGATCTGAGTCATGCTCATCACACACAATAACACCACAGCGGAATTGATGTGAGCCATGCTTATCACACACAATAACACCACAGGGGAATTGATGTGAGCCATGCTTATCACACACAATAACACCACAGGGGAATAGGAAAACTTGGGCAAGCTCTTCAATTCAACGGGCTACATGTTAAAGATGGAACAACCCCCCCCCCCCCCCCCCCCCCATCTCACCCATTATTCTGTACCCGTAATGGAGTAAATAAACTGTAATCAATATGTATTATCCAAACCTAATAAAATAAAACAGAGATGGTACCATCTGGGTATAAATAAAATAAAACAATATCATCATGATCTGATTGCATCACCTGCAAGCTCAAAACAAATCACAAACTAAAACGAATAACAGCTTGATAAGAGTTTTGATTTCACCTGATGAGATATATAGGATCTCAAACGAGTGATGTTTGGATATAAGATTTTTTGAAACGAGTTTGATGAATTTGATTCACAACGAGCCTTTAGGCAAACATCACGAGTTAAAGATTCTGTATATCACATGAATTTTCGAATGTTTTTTACACATTTTATTTAATTCATTGTCGTTAAATTCTCCCAAATCAGTTCGTTGGCTCCGACGCTTCGCACCACGACGTCATAAATGCGCTTTACTTGCACCTGTTGTCGTAATTGACGTCATGTGAACTACGCACAAGAATACAATGCTGCTGCTGCTGCTGCTACTGCTGCTGCTGCTGCTGCTGCTGCTGCTGCTGCTATGGGACCACGCGCCGATTAGAGTTGATAATCAGGAAATAAGACATGGGTTGTTACGTCGAAATTAACGACGTTTCATGTGATATAAATAGTTTAACGAACAATACAGAGCTACTCGATTGTAGGCTAATAGACACAATTAGTGTTTATAAATTGTTCACGACCAGATGTGACCCGAAATGAGGCAAAACAATTGTCAAATGTAATGTAAATATACCCTCAGTCAATGTGTTTAACATGTTTGGTGGAGATCTGAAATATACAATATACGAAATCAAATATATAAATATAATGATAATAAATTCTTACCCATCATCATCTTTTCTCTTTGTGTTATTCCAATGTGTAATTTTTAGAAAATTGAAGAGAGGGTTGGTTTTCCGCCTTTCATTTTCTTTTGTATGCACCCTCAACGTTCCTCGGAGTTCCAATTTGTGTCGTTTTGCTCAGTATCAATCAAATGGAAAATTTGGGTGAATTGTAGAGGCTCTGTGATTTTTTTCACCTATTTCGACGAGTCGAGAAATCTCTAAGACATCGCGAGACTGAATGGAATAATAAACTCGCTGTAGCCACAAAAATGATCCGAATTTCGATCTTACAATTCAGAAAAAGTAGGGGATATTCAAACTGATGTTAATATTTTCAGAAAATGGTGTTGGATACGCGTGATTGAACACATCAATATGTTACCAAATTCAAAGTGGGTCATGAATGTCACCGGCCCACGAAAATTTCATACAGATTTTTCGCACGAGCGTCGCGTTAATGTCTAATAATAACTCTTTGGCCAGCCGCTGATTTGTCGCGGTCCTCATAAGAGAAGGCCATCATTCCCCCTGCACCCCACCCCCCCCCCCCCCCCCTCAGATATAAACTGCTTAATAGTGTCCCTCACTTCCTCTTTTTCAATTTCTTCAATAAGCATTCCTACCCTCTCCCTCGTGTCCCCCTTCAGCCATCTATCCTTTGTTTCTTCACCCCACTTCTGCATTATTCTTCCAGTAAATTTTATTCTATGATGTATATACTGTGGGCATTCCAAGAGAAAATGTTCCAGGGTCTCCACTACTCCAGAGTGGCACATTTGGCATCCCTTTTCCCCATCTCTCCCAATTTTTCCCCGAAGCTCCAGTGATCTTGATCTCAGTTTGAACAGCAGTGACCCTCCAAAGGTGCCATCTAGGTACTTCTCAAAAGCTGGCTTTTCTTTATATTGTAACCCCTGCAGTGATCTTTTCACACTAACCCCTGCTCGCCAGTTTCGATTGCAATCTTCCATGACTCTCTCTTTAACAAACCTTTTGACTTCTTTCCTGCCTGTCTGTGGAGTACGTTTTGAAATATTCATTTGTACTGGACGGGCTTTTCCGAAGGACCCATCGTTCTTTTATTGGTATGAACTCGTTCATCAATAGTTTCTGGTCGAAACGTAACTTTTGAGGTATGCGAAGACTGACACGTGACGGACGTTTACGTGCCATTGGCTTGTTGGAAGCTGGCAACAGACAGAATGAATTGGCTCAAACTCTCAACGTTACTCAATTGGAGATTAGCAGGTTGTGGTCACGCTACCGTCAGATAGGCAATGTTGCTGACAGATCAGGTCGTCCAATGGCGAAAACTGCTAACCAGGATAGTTTCATCCGAACCACGGCATTACGTAACCGCAATCAAAGTGCCTCAGAAATTGGACAGCAGCTGCACCGAACGACAGATGTGTGAGTCAGTGGTCAGACTATCCGAAATCGCCTACACAGCTAGAATTTGTACGTTCGACGACCTCGAATAATTCCACGTTTGATTGAACGTCACATCGCAGGAAAGCGTAATTTGTGTGGAGCACGACAGCGCTGGGACAATCGTCGATAGAGCAACGTCATGTTTTTCAATGAATCGAGGTTCACTCTCGACTTCCACAACAGGCGAAATAGGGTGTAGCGGCTGCCGAACGAACGATAGCATGACGTAACCGTTGCGCAGCACGATCGTATTGGTGGTGGATCGATTATGGTGTGGGGGTTTTAACCATGAAAAGCAGAACACCATTACATGTCATCCAAGGGCGTGTCACAGGGCAGTACTACCGAGAAAACATGTTACCAGCTCATGTGGGGCCATTTGCGCAACGTCACGGCCGTCGATTTATTTTCCAAGATGACAATGCAAGACCACATAGGGTCCGTGTGGCTACAGAGTTCCTCCAGGAGCAGAACATCACTACACTGCTTTGGCCAGCACTAAGTCCAGACCGTTCACTAATCAAGCACGTCTGGGATATGCTTGGCAGGAGTCCAACGCCAATAGCCCCCTACCAATGTCCAGGAACTCGCCGCTGCATTGCTGGAAGAATGGAATAACATCAGTCAAGCAGATATCGAACTTTTGGTGAGGAGTATGCCACGTCGGATCCGCACTTGTCTCGAGAACCAAGGAGGATTTACAAGGTATTGAGGTCTTGGACTGAATGTGGTAAATTTTCTGACTGACAGGCCATGTCTTCTGCAGCTCGGTGCGTGTCGGACATCCAACTATCGCTGAAATCATTCACCAAATATCACGGTGCAATGCCTCAACTGTCTTTTTGATGAAAATTTAAATATATTTCTTCATATATCTCACTTTTATCAAATATCTCCGACTTAGTATACATGGACTGAGTGTATTCCCAATCATGTGTTTTCTGAACATCCGTTCTCCACAAATTTAAGAACATCGGGAAAGATTTGTAATTTTACTGTCCCAGAACGGTCATACCAACCTGTGATTAGGCACTGACTCGGCCACTTGTTCATCCGGGGTACCCATTCGGTGGTCAAAATACCTGCCGTTGCATTCGTAATCATTCCAAAAATGGATTAGTTTATTGGGTCCATTTCCATGGGCCTCAAGCTAATTTGCCATTCTGGGATGATTTCTACGCATTATAAATTGAAGAAGCAGATCGGTGTTTACATTGGTGATAGAATAGCAATAATACAATTCCTATAGTGTTAACTCATTAAATTGTTGCTCCACGTCATAATGTGGCAACTCTCAATATTGAATTCTCTTTTGTTTCTCGGTCAATAGGGTAAAATCGTACTCCAAGATGTGTTCCGTAGTTTAGACCTCTTGGAACGTTTCTATCTCTGCCCAAAATTTCTCTTGTTCCTCTTCAAACTCCAAAAAATCAGCAAGGATTAGAGTTTTGATTATTTCCGTTCGATTCGAATAAGTATCAATAATAATCAATGAAACAATAAGGATTTCTATAATATTTACAATCCTAATAATGAATAAATCCAATCTAATATACCCAAATCGATGAAAATGCCTCACTAATGTATCTCTACGTAATAATATCATAAGAAAAAAGAATATATACAGTAAAGCAAATTATTTACAATTTATACAGTCTTGCAATGGTATACGTGCTTCTAGTTCTATCAGGTGGCCCTCCAGACAGCTCATACCATTTTGAGGTTGTCTTGAACAATAATTCACTTTTTATTTACTTTTACTTCCGATAATTATTTCGTTTGGAAATTATTGTTATTATTATTTATTATTTAGTAGAGTTTAAAGACACTTTAATAGCCAAGTTCATATCGAGGCGGTGACAGTTTTACAGGAAAGGAAGCCGGAGGACTCGGTGAGAACCACCGAGCAACGATTGGTTTGTTAATTTCAATACTCGCATCCAATGAGACAGACAACCACACACGGCCATTTCTGTTGGTATTTTGCCATTCTTCCTCAGAGTTCGCCTCAGAAAGAATAATGGGCTAGTACTGACCAACATTAACTAAGGGTGTGTTCAATTTCCATTCAATATCGTCTATTTAAATTCAGTACAAATGATTCATCTGCTACCTGTCCGGAAACTCTATATGTCCTATAAACCTGATTAAGTCATGTTCTGAAATCAAACCTAAAACCATCAGAGTCAAGGTGGCTTTGATGTCATAATAAATCCTGCTATCCCTCCCAGGGGTTCCCTTTATGTTCAAGTTCCAGTCTCTTCCGTGTTCTCCAGTTTAGGAATCGTCTCCAGGGATTAGACGTTAATCCTCATTGCATCACCGATTGGTGTATGAGCATTATTACAAAGGTGATTATTAGGGATCTGTTACGAATCGGTTTTTTTCGAATCTAATCACGAATCGAATCTTAACCCTTTACCTAACCTGAAAAGCAGATGACACTTGCAAAAATAATTCTTGAATAACTAATTTTTTTCATTTTTTGTCTCAAAAACATAGGTTATGACCCCTCGTTGGAACTAGCTCGTTCCAACGAGGGGTCATAACCTATGTTTTTGAGACAAAAAATAAAAAAATAATGAAAATAAACTGGCGATTTTTGAGAATAGCGCGGGCCGGTTTTGGCAGTTACGTTAGGTAAAGGGTTAACAGACAAGTTGTTTTGTATTACCCCAAACGGAAGTTACGGAACACTGTGATGACCCTCACAGGACTGATCTAACACCTTAAACACAAATAAATAAATATTCTCTGGAGCATCGTCGCTGAAACGGGTGGAACTGTTATCTAAAGTTTTAATTTTTGAAGGCTTAGCTGGTTGTTATTCGGCGCAGTCTGTGATAACGACTGCTATGGGACAACGTGATCCACACAGATTCACAAAATTTGACGTCCTTAGCATCAATCAATATTGGACAACGTGAGCCACACAGATTCACAAAATGTGACGTCCTTAGCATCAATTAATATCGGACAACGTGAGACACACAGATTCACAAAATTTGACGTCCTTAGCAACAGTCAATATTGGACAACGTGAGCCACACAGATTCACAAAATTTGATGTCCTTAGCATCAATCAATATTGGACAACGTGAGACACACAGATTCACAAAATTTGATGTCCTTAGCATCAATCAATATTGGACAACGTGAGCCACACAGATTTACAAAATTTGACGTCCTTAGCATCAATTAATTTTGGACAACGTGAGCCACACAGATTCACAAAATTTGACGTCCTCAGCATCCATCAATATTGGACAACGTGAGCCACACAGATTCACAAAATTTGACGTCCTTAGCATCAATCAATATTGGACAACGTGAACCACACAGATTCACAAAATTTGACGTCCTTAGCATCAATCAATATTGGACAACGTGAGCCACACAGATTCACAAAATTTGATGTCCTTAGCATCAATCAATATTGGACAACGTGAGCCACACAAATTCACAAAATTTGATGTCCTTAGCATCAATCAATATTGGACAACGTGAGCCACACAGATTCACAAAATTTGATTTCCTTAGTATCAATCAGTATTGGACAACGTGAGATACACAGATTTACGAAATGTGACGTCCTTAGCATCAATTAATATTGGACAACGTGAGCCACACAGATTCACAAAATTTGATGTCCTTAGCATCAATCAATATTGGACAACGTGAACCACACAGATTCACAAAATTTGACGTCCTTAGCATCAATCAATATTGGACAACGTGAACCATACAGATTCACCAAATTTGACGTCCTTAGCATCAATCAATATTGGGCAACGTGAGCCACACAGATTCACAAAATTTGACGTCCTTAACATCAATCAATATTGGACAACGTGAGCCACACAGATTCACAAAATTTGATGTCCTTAGCATCAATCAATATTGGACAACGTGAGCCACACAGATTCACAAAATTTGATGTCCTTAGCATCAATCAATATTGGAAAACGTGAGCCACACAGATTCACAAAATTTGACGTCCTTAGCATCAATCAATATTGGACAACGTGAGCCACACAGATTCACAAAATTTGACGTCCTTAGCATCAATCAATATTGGACAACGTGAGCCACACAGATTCACAAAATTTGATGTCCTTAGCATCAATCAATATTGGACAACGTGAGCCACACAGATTCACAAAATTTGACGTCCTTAGCATCAATCAATATTGTACTTCCGATTCGGCGCATGAAAAAGTCATATATCCTAAGATGAAACAGTGCGGGGTGGCAGGCGGAGGGTGGGACGTTTGGGGATGAATATTAAACTGGGCACTGCTACTTCTGTTGTTCATTATATCCAGTGTTCCATCAATATATAGAGCATATGGAATGAGAGTTTTTCTCAAAAAATATCTATGAAACGAGTCTAAGAATTTTCCGTTTTGGCGAGCCTCTGGCGAGCCAAAACGGAAAATTCGGACGGGTTTCATAAATATTATATGAGAAAAACACTCATTTCATATTCTATTTATCATACGACACACACACGCACAAATTAGCCACTTAGTATGACTTTTTAACCCATTACCTAACTTTAGTTGCAGACAGCACTTGGAAAAAACATACTCGTATAACTAAAAATTTTCATTTTTTGCTTCCAAAACATAGGTTATGGCCCCTCATTGGAACGAGCTCGTCAAACTCGTTCCAATGAGGGGTCATAACCTATGTTTTGGAAGTAAAAATTGAAAATATAAAATAAAATGAATGGCTTTTTTCTTGTAGGTAAAAGATTAATACAATATAACCCACCCTAAATAGGACAGATAACGTAAATTCTCCCTACTGAAATTATGAAAATGTGGCCCAGTTGTATTTTGTTCAGCCAATCAAATTGTCTAGTTTTGAAACTGACCAATGAAATTGACAGAAGGCTTTATTTATCACTGATTAATATGAAAACAAAATAGCAAATGCTTTAAAGTGAACAAAACGGACGAGTCATATGATAAATGTATTTATTGCATGATGGGACTTTACGTTGCAAATACCAAAATTGATGTTATCAGAGAATGTTCGGTCATCGCAGAATCTCTCCCAACCGGACATCAAATTCGTGACCTCTGGAATAATAGACCAGTACACGACTCGGTCACCACATCACTCTCTTGACTACAGTCTGTCTGTATGGGTACGAAACGACTCAATGCAAAGCGGCTCAGTACGAAATGGTAAAGGAACGAAACGACTTGCGCACGAACTAATAGTCGGTCACGCCAGCAACGATCTTTGTAACGCATTGCTTTGCTAATGCCGTTGATTGTGGTTGATGGCACTGCCTGACTTTAATTTTGAGTCTATCTTCGTAAACGGGTTTGTACAGTTTGCAGTGTTGTTAACGTGTTACTATCATCACAAACATGCACAAATGTCGTATCAAACTGAATATTTTGAATTCTTTCCAAACCGAAGATCATTATTCATTAATAAGTAGGTCCGAGAAATTTGCACGTCGTGCACGACTCGAGAACATTCAATAGTCTATATTACTAACCTAACAATTAAACATTGTCAGTTACTCAATTAATATGAATTGAGTCTGCATGAATGAATTGTCCAATGTCAATTTTATACAATTTTTGTTGGAAATGTAACAAATTGTACTGAGCACGAGAGGTTCGAAAAAGTCGAAACTTGAGACTGATTCGGGATCGTTCCCAAAGCGGACGTATAATATCGATATCGAATCGAATCTCGAATATTCGCAGGACACATCCAAGAGCATGCAAGTATAATCTATCGGGTCTGGACAGTATTGTATTTCTATAAAGGAAACTAAAGTTAGAATTTAGGTTCCTATTCTCAGGACACTTGTGATCAATCCAAGAGCATGCAAGTATAATCTATCGGGTCTGGACAGTATTGTATTTCTATAAAGTTAGAATTTAGGTTCCTATTCTCAGGACACTTGTGATCAATCCAAGAGCATGGAAGTATAATCTATCGGGTCTGGACAGTATTGTATTTCTATAAAGTTAGAATTTAGGTTCCTATTCTCAGGACACTTGTGATCAATCCAAGAGCATGCAAGTATAATCTATCGGGTCTGGACAGTATTGTATTTCTATAAAGTTAGAATTTAGGTTCCTATTCTCAGGACACTTGTGATCAATCCAAGAGCATGGAAGTATAATCTATCGGGTCTGGACAGTATTGTATTTCTATAAAGTTAGAATTTAGGTTCCTATTCTCAGGACACTTGTGATCAATCCAAGAGCATGGAAGTATAATCTATCGGGTCTGGACAGTATTGTATTTCTATAAAGTTAGAATTTAGGTTCCTATTCTCAGGACACTTGTGATCAATCCAAGAGCATACAAGTATAATCTATCGGGTCTGGACAGTATTGTATTTCTATAAAGTTAGAATTTAGGTTCCTATTCTCAGGACACTTGTGATCAATCCAAGAGCATGCAAGTATAATCTATCGGGTCTGGACAGTATTGTATTTCTATAAAGTTAGAATTTAGGTTCCTATTCTCAGGACACTTGTGATCAATCCAAGAGCATGCAAGTATAATCTATCGGGTCTGGACAGTATTGTATTTCTATAAAGGAAACTAAAGTTAGAATTTAGGTTCCTATTCTCAGGACACTAGTGATCAATCCAAGAGCATACAAGTATAATCTATCGGGTCTGGACAGTATTGTATTTCTATAAAGTTAGAATTTAGGTTCCTATTCTCAGGACACTTGTGATCAATCCAAGAGCATGCAAGTATAATATATCGGGTCTGGACAGTATTGTATTTCTATAAAGGAAACTAAAGTTAGAATTTAGGTTCCTATTCTCAGGACACTAGTGATCAATCCAAGAGCATGGAAGTATAATCTATCGGGTCTGGACAGTATTGTATTTCTATAAAGTTAGAATTTAGGTTCCTATTCTCAGGACACTTGTGATCAATCCAAGAGCATGGAAGTATAATCTATCGGGTCTGGACAGTATTGTATTTCTATAAAGTTAGAATTTAGGTTCCTATTCTCAGGACACTTGTGATCAATCCAAGAGCATACAAGTATAATCTATCGGGTCTGGACAGTATTGTATTTCTATAAAGTTAGAATTTAGGTTCCTATTCTCAGGACACTTGTGATCAATCCAAGAGCATGCAAGTATAATCTATCGGGTCTGGACAGTATTGTATTTCTATAAAGTTAGAATTTAGGTTCCTATTCTCAGGACACTTGTGATCAATCCAAGAGCATGGAAGTATAATCTATCGGGTCTGGACAGTATTGTATTTCTATAAAGTTAGAATTTAGGTTCCTATTCTCAGGACACTTGTGATCAATCCAAGAGCATACAAGTATAATATATCAGGTCTGGACAGTATTGTATTTCTATAAAGTTAGAATTTAGGTTCCTATTCTCAGGACACTTGTGATCAATCCAAGAGCATGCAAGTATAATATATCGGGTCTGGACAGTATTGTATTTCTATAAAGGAAACTAAAGTTAGAATTTAGGTTCCTATTCTCAGGACACTAGTGATCAATCCAAGAGCATGGAAGTATAATCTATCGGGTCTGGACAGTATTGTATTTCTATAAAGTTAGAATTTAGGTTCCTATTCTCAGGACACTTGTGATCAATCCAAGAGCATGCAAGTATAATATATCGGGTCTGGACAGTATTGTATTTCTATAAAGGAAACTAAAGTTAGAATTTAGGTTCCTATTCTCAGGACACTTGTGATCAATCCAAGAGCATACAAGTATAATATATCAGGTCTGGACAGTATTGTATTTCTATAAAGTTAGAATTTCTTTCGAATGCACATGATATGGCATTACTAAATCATAATAATAATTCTGTTCCCCAAAAATAGTTACAATCTTGGATAAGTGCATCATATATTCTCGGTTTTCATGAACTGCCTAATGAGTTACTCTTATCATGTCCAACTCTATCCTTGAACATGGTATATCATTGCCTGATTTCTAGTCAGCCGAATCACATTTTCATTCAAACCTTTTAGCAAAGCTTAACCCTTTCCTACAGCATTGAACACTTCACACTTCTCTCACGAGGATTGTGTGTGCCCCCTTAATTTGTGATAATTGCTGAGGTCCTTTAGTAGATGAATGAAAAGTTTCTGTGTGCCGATTGAAATCGCTTGCGACCCGAATACCTTCATTTGCTTTATAACTTTATTTGCTTATGAATCAACGAGAGTCGTTAGCGAGAGCCAATAATCTTATTTGGTTTGGGTGTGCTCACTGGCAGTAGGTTAGTGGGTTCAGATCCCCGAGAACGTAGAACTGAAAGATGACTAGGAATTGTGCATAACTACAAGAATTCTGCTCTGTGTTTGCTTAGAGATATGGGCAAAGTTATGGTAATAATAAAAGCAGCCCCAGCATATTATCCGTAACGATTAGAAAAAAGAAAAAAATCCACCAATATGTGTTTTTGAAAGCTGAGAGTCATCCATCAGACTGTAAGGGGGAGTGGATGCTGAGCCTTGGACATCTGGTTTGTTTTTAGGGGGGACAGATGACCGGGAGATTGGATAAAAGAAACACACCACACGTACACACACACACAGTCTTGTCTACCCTACATACCGAGGTACCCCATTGTTTGTCCTTTGTGTGGACTAACGGTTTCTGCCTCGTTTTGCCGGTACAGTTCTGGGAAAACAACCGAGGTAAAGGGTTTCTTTTGTCTTTTGTACCTCGGTAAGGCGAAACACGCAAACTCTTTTGTCTACTTACCTCATCCAATCGGTAAGACAAACCCACACACACATCTTTGTCTACCCCACATACCGAGGTACCCCATTGTTTGTCCTTTGTGTGGACTAACGATTTCTACCTCGTTTTGCCGGTACAGTTCTGGAAAAACAGACGAGGTAAAGGGTTTCTTTTGTCTTTTGTACCTCGGTAAGGCAAAACACGCAAACTCTTTTGTCTAGTTACTTCGTCAAGTTGGTAAGACAAACCCACACACACACACACACACACACACAGACACACACACACACACACACACACAGTCTTGTTTTCCCTACATACCGAGGTACCCCATTGTCTGTCCTTTGTGTGGACTAACGGTTTCAACCTCGTTTTGCTGGTACAGTTCTGGGAAAACAACCGAGGTAAAGGGTTTCTTTTGTCTTTTGTACCTCGGTAAGGCAAAACACGCAAACTCTTTTGTCTAATTACCTCGTTAAGTTGGTAAGACAAACCCACACACACACACACACACACACCACACACACACACATACTCACACCCAAAAGCTCTTTTTAAAAGGGATGTTATATCTTTATTCCAATGTTTATTTATTTGAAATGTACACTGGTGAAGTAGATCCCGAAATTATTGAGGCAAGCAAACGAATTCTACAAAAGGTGTTCAGCATGAACATACTCTCCGATAAAGACAATTTAACAGAGCCCTCACGAATCTTCAAAAAAGAAGAAATTAGTAATTAAAGCAACTGACAAAGGTGGGTCGGTAGTCGTTCTATCTCGGGATAATTATAATTATATAAAAGAAGCCATGAGACAACTCAGCAATACTAAACATTATAAGAAAATAGTAGATCCCGAAATTATTGAGGCTAGCAAACGAATCATCAAAAAGGTGTTCAGCATGAACATACTCTCCGATAAAGACAATTTAACAGCTGGTGAACGGAGAGCCCTCACGAAACTTCGAAAAAATAAGAAATTAGTGATTAAACCAGCCGACAAAGGTGGGTCGGTAGTTGTTCTATCTCGGGATAATTATATAAAGGAAGCCATGAGACAACTCAGCAATACTAAACATTATAAGAAAATAGATTCACTTATTTGGTCTAATAATATCGAAAAATTCAATAAGATCTTAAAATTTCTCCTCGACGAAGGTCACATTACCAAAAAACAATTGAAATATTTAACAGCTAAGCTCAGTGCTCAAACAAGACAATTTTATATCCTACCAAAGATCCACAAGGACCGTTCTTCATGGACGGATGACTTAACTCCACCCGGGAGGCCAATTGTATCAGATTGTAATTCGGAATCTTATGCGATCTCGGAATTAATTGATTATCATCTGAAACCTATAGCAAATAGACATCCGAGCTATCTAAAAAATACACAGGATTTCCTGTCAAAAATTTCGAAATTGAAAATATCGAAAAATGCAATTCTGGCTACTTTGGATATCGACAGTATGTATACGAACATTGATATTGATAAAGGTGTTAAATCAGTTAAAAATGCATTTGAAAAATATCCGGATGCGAAACGCCCGGATGAACAAATTTTGGATCTTTTAGAGCTGAGCTTAAAAGGTAATGACTTTCAATTCAATGGAGAATATTTTCTACAAATAATGGGTTGTCCTATGGGCAAAAGATTCAGTCCTAATTTTGCAAGCATTTATGTAGCGGAATGGGAGGAAAATGCCTTAAGCAAATGTGCAAAGCATCCTCTCGTATATCTCAGGTATTTAGATGACATTTTTATTATTTGGGAACATTCAAAAGAAGATTTTGATGAATTTTTAGAAATTTTGAACAATCACGATCCAAATATTAAATTGAAAGCTACTATCAGTGAAAATTCTGTTGATTTTCTCGATGTGACCGTGTATAAAGGCAAGCAATTTCAGGCGTCCGGTCATTTAGATTATAAAGTGTATTTTAAACCAACTGATTCACATCAATTGTTGCACACAAAATCATTTCATCCTCAACATACATTTAAAGGTATCATCAAATCACAACTCATCCGTCATTATTTACCTTATCACTTGTAAGCGATGTCGGAAACAGTATGTTGGTCAAAGTCAAAATCCTTTTCGAGAACGTGCTACTAGACACAAACAGGATATAAAGCATAATGCTGATGCCCCAGTAGCACAACATTTTAACCTTCCTGGCCATTCTTTGGACGATTTCTAAATCCATCCTATTGAACAACCACCAATTAAAGACACATTAGAAGAAACGGATGAATTTAGAAAAAAACGTGAAGCTTTTTGGATCAATACGCTTCAAACCCTCTGGCCATTTGGTATGAACATATCAGAGGGCGAATGCGAAAGGAGGTCCATCATTCCTTTCACTTTGAAATGTACACACATACTCACACCCAAAAGCTCTTTTTAAAAGGGATGTTATATCTTTATTCCAATGTTTATTTATTTGAAATGTACACTGGTGAAGTAGATCCCGAAATTATTGAGGCAAGCATACGAATTCTACAAAAGGTGTTCAGCATGAACATACTCTCCGATAAAGACAATTTAACAGAGCCCTCACGAATCTTCAAAAAAGAAGAAATTAGTAATTAAAGCAACTGACAAAGGTGGGTCGGTAGTCGTTCTATCTCGGGATAATTATAATTATATAAAAGAAGCCATGAGACAACTCAGCAATACTAAACATTATAAGAAAATAGATTCACTTATGTGGCCTAATAATGTCGAAAAATTCAATAAAATCTTAAATTTTCTTCTCGACGAAAGTTACATAACCAAAAAACAATTGAATTATTTAACAGCTAAGCTCAGTGCTCAAACAGGACAATATTATATCCTACCAAAGATCCACAAGGACCGTTCTTCATGTTCATGGACGGATGACTTAACTCCACCCGGGAGGCCAATTGTGTCAGATTGTAATTCGGAATTTTATGCGATCTCAGAATTAATTGATTATCATCTGAAACCTATAGCAAATAGACATCCGAGCTATCTAAAAATACACAGGATTTCCTGTCAAAAATTTCGAAATTGAAAATATCGAAAAATGCAATTCTGGCGACTTTGGATATCGACAGTATGTATACTAGCATTGATATTGATAAAGGTGTTAAATCGGTTACAAATGTATTTGAAAATTATTCGGATGCAACAAATTTTCGATCTTTTAGAGTTGAGCTTAAAAGGTAATGACTTTCAATTCAATGGAGAATTTTTTCTATAATGAATGGGTTGTCCTATGGGCAAAAGATTCAGTCCTAATGTTGCGAGCATTTATGTTGCGGAATGGGAGTAAAATGCCTTACAACAAATGTGCAAAGCATCCTCTCGTATATCTCAGATATTTAGATGACAGTTTTATTATTTGGGAACATTCAAAAGAAGATTTCGTTGAATTTGTAGAAATTTTGAACAATCATGATCCAACCATTAAACTAAAAGCTACTATCAATGAAAATTCTGTTGATTTTCTCGATGTGAACGTGTATAAAGGCAAGCAATTCCAGGCATTCAGTCATATAGATTATGAAGTATATTTTAAATCAACTGCCTCACATCAACTGTTGCACACAAAATTATTTCATTCTTTACATACATTTAAAAGTATAATCAAATCACAGCTCATTCGTTTCCACCGCAATTCAAGTGATAAGGTAAATTTCAATGAGGCTTGTTCTACCCTATTTGGCGCCCTCAGATCGAGGGGGTACTCACTGCGCTTTTTGCGTAGCCTGAAATCTCAAACTCTGAAAAAGCTCGAAGTCCAGCAAAAACTACTGATCTCGAACCACTGAAAATTGGACACAACAGACTGTTGCAGAATGGTAGTGGTGCGGTATTTAATTGCAAAAAGCCTCGTTGTATATTGCATACTTTTATGCCTGATCAGAAAGAGGAATTTTCCTCCGAACAAACGAAGGATCGTTATCAGATCTGTAACCCCCTCCATTGTGATTCACCAAATAATATTTACCTTATTACTTGTAAACGCTGTTGGAAGCAGTATGTTGGTCAAAGTGAAAATCCTTTCTGAGAACGTGCTACTAGACACAAACAGGATATAAAACATAATGCTGATGCCCCAGTAGCACACCATTTTAACCTTCCTGGCCATTTTTTGGACGATTTCAAAATCCATCCTATTGAACAACCACCAGTTAAAGACACATTAGAAGAAATGGATGAAGTTAGAAAAAAACGTGAAGCTTTTGGGATCGGTACGCTTCAAACCCTCTGGCCATTTGGTATGAACATATCAGAGGGAGAATGCGAAAGGAGGTCTATCATTCCTTTCCCTTTAACATACAGCAGAATGAATATCGAAATAGCAAAAATGTTAAAAGATGAATTCAATTTAGCCAATGTTAAATTAAATTAACCTTCGAATCTTCAACTTGTCATCCTATAAGAAAAACAAAAGCTTGCGTAACATCGTTGTAAGGACTAAATTAGAGCCCTTCAGTGAATAACATCAATTACTGACAGTCAGTTTAATCAGTTCTTTAGCTCGTCACTTAGTTTAAATCAATTTTATGTATTTTCTGTCATGCTTGAAACCCATGAGGGTTCAGTAAATTAAAACAATTTTTCGGCGGCATATTAAAAGAAAAAAACGTTTCAGTAGGAAATGTCTGTGCCAGTGCGAATTTTTAAACTCAAACACACTCACACACACTCACACACATCCAAAAGCTCTTAAAAGGGCTGTTATGTTATATCTAAAATCCAATGTTTATTTACTTAAAATGAACTCTGGGCCCAGCCAGGTAAGCTTGTGTCAATCCTTGCTTGGTGTTTGGTGTTTCGTGTGTATGTTAACAGAAAGGTAGGTTGTTTCAGTTCCTCCTGCGCTTCGTCCACTATTTCCATGTGTCTTTTGATAGGAGTGTTGCAAGAAAATTTGAGAGTGTTCAGTTAGAAAAGTTATCGGTAAGGAGAGATAGGAATCTACTATTGTATATTATGAATGTTGCGTGATTGTTGTTGTGGATGGGGCGAGGGTTTCATTGTAGCCCACTCCCCACACGCTGAGTTGCGAGGCAAACCTCACATACTCGATCCTAGATTTCGTTATGCATAGCGAGGCAATCCTCACTGACGCTACTCCTACATGTCATTATTACAGAAAGATAGAACTCCTCTATTGTATATTGTAACTGTTGTGTGATTGTAGCTATTACTGGGGTGAGGGTGAGTTTCTTCGCAGCCCACTCCCCACATGCAGAGTTGCCAGGGAATCCTCAGAGACTCAATCCTAAAGTTCTCAATGAGCAGCGAGGCAATCCTCACTCACTTCACGCAATTTAATTCTAATGAATAAGTTTAATTTTCTGTGACCTATTTTGTTTTTCTTTTAATGGTTCAGTCTTCTGTCAGCTTTACCATTAATTCACCATCTTGGAGGCTGTTGCGGGGTTTGCTGTGTAGGTTCTTTAATCGCGTTTCAGTTGCACTCTGCAAAATTGCGAGGCAGTCCTCAGTGATTGTTGCTATTGTTGCTATTGCTGGGGCGAGTTGTGAGTTTCTTTGTAGCCCTCACCACACGCAAACTCAATATTAAAGTTCACAATGAGTAGGGAGGCAATCCTCACTGACTCCACGCAGTTTAATTCTATTGTGCAATTTTAATTTTCTGAAACTTTTTTTTGTATTTCTGTTAAGGGCTCGGTTTTCGTTCAGCTCAACCATGAATGCACTATCATGGAGTCTGTTGAGGGTTTTGTTTTGTAGGTCTTTCAATCACATATCAATAGTTTCTATTTTGCAAGCCCATAAAGTTCCTTTATCGGTGTCCACTTGGGCTTGCATAGTGCCACGCGCAGGGCACGATTTTGAGCCCTCTGTAGCTTCTAAATGTTGGTTTTGCTCTGGTCACTTGTTATTATGGCACCATATTCTAGTACCGGGCGTTTAAATGATTTGTAGAGCTTGTTTGTTCCAGCAAATCTTTGTTTGCCCATTTAGTACTCACGTATAACAATCATTTATGAACCTGATTTCGTGGTTTCATTGATTTTAGCACAACATTAAAGGTGTGATGGGTTAATTTGGGTAAGTCGATGCTTGTTGTAATTGTTGGTCAATTCGCTTTGTTTATATATCAACATTTTCGGTAATTTCGCGCTCTTCCTTGTTGATATACTATTTTTTATTAATACCCAGGGTTGTCTTTTTTATTAAGTTCACATTTGGTGTCGTTTTTATGTTTTAGGGGTTACAATGCGAAAGTGTTTTTGCATAAAAGTTGTCACTTCCGTTTTATTTATTTTGAGTGGTCTCTTTGGTTTGACCATTGGTATTCAAACCAGTGGGAATACTCTTCTCAAAACTGGTGGCGCTTTGCCATTGGCCAGCACTCCTATTTATGACCATGTTTTGAAGATCGCACTTCACTTCGTGTTTGGCTAAAGAACCTCCAGGTTCGAAAACAATACTCCCGCTGAAGGACTTCCAAGTCCGAGCCATTCTGTGTTTTTCTTTTTTTCAAAAATTATTATGTCCTTCTAAATTTTGGAAGGGGGAGGCTTTGGCAGATGAAGTCATTTATTTTTTTTTATATTTCTTTATTTTTCTGGTCTCTTAGGATGAATGGATAACAGTTTCATCTATAACTTTTTGTTGTCTTTTGAATTTGAGTTACAGTAGTATACTAAGGCTGTTGTTGACCCACTTGAGTCATGGTAGTATTCTAGGGTTATTGTTGACCCATCTGAGTTACAGTAGTATACTAAGGCTTTTGTAGACCCACTTGAGATATGGTAGAATACTAAGGTTATTGTTGAGCCATTTGAGTTACAGTAGTATACTGAGGGTGTTGTAGACTCACTTGAGTTATGGTAGTATACTAGGGTTATTGTTGACCCATCTGAGTCACAGTAGTATATTAAGGCTGTTGTTGACCATTTGACGTATGGTAGTATACTAAGATTGCTGTTGGTTCTTTTTTTTATATATAGAGGTATTTTTAATTAGGATTCTTTGATTATGGGAGAATGAGTGTTCGCCAATTAGAGTTTTAAATGATTAAGGTGGGCAAATTTTCTGGTGACTGACAGTTTATATAATTAAATCTGAGCATCGACTACTTCAAATGAGGTTCGCCATATCTCCTCCCCAAATTTTCATCTTTGTAAAATAAAATGAAATAACAGTGACTTGGAGAATTAAAGAAAGTGAACCCCATTTTTTTGACTTCTTGTATTTTTAGCATGTGAGAAGCAATAGTCCAAATATCTTCGAACCAGGGTGTGGGATTGTGAGGTTTGGGTTCTAGGGCAATTAGAAGAATTTTGAGGTGACCTAGACTCACTTCCCATCACAAGGGTTTCATTATTATAACCAAATTGCTCACAATATTAATAGCCCCATAAAGTGATTTGTATATAATACACCAGTCATCCCACTTTGTCCGTGTAAGTAATAAACAGTGTAAAACCAGTGACATATATTTTTGTGTAGTCACAATTAACCATATAAACCTTGTTCACTTTTTAAAAAATATTACATTGTTTCTGATTATGGTGGTTTCATTCACTGCCTCCAGTAATAAACTTCCAAGCAAGTGCCAGTTCAACATCATGCTCCTACAACAAGAAGAAAAGCTTGGGCTAGCACGGTGAGTAATTCTCATGTCAAATACCAAATATTTCCACAATACATCACTGCCCGTGAATGTATGGAATCTTTACCTAAACATAGAAAACTGTTAGGTTGGTTTGCTACAACAACCACGGCCCATCCAGTTTTATTTTCTGACACAAATCATAAATCAATATTACTTCATCACTCACTTGCAGACCCCTGCCCCCATCCAACCCTTTACCTAACATGAAAAGCAGACAATACATGCAAACAAAATTCTTGAATAACTAATTTTTTTAATTTTTTGTCTCAAAAACATAGCTTATGACCCCCCGTTGGAACGAGATCGACGAGATCATTCCAACTAGGGGTCATAACCTATGTTTTTGAGACAAAAAAATGAAAAAATAATGAAATTAATTGGCGATTTTTTAGAAAAGCACAGGCCGGTTTTGGCCATTGCATTGAGTAAAGGGTTAATCAACAGTAATCCAGGGTACAATTTCCTTAACTGTCTCCTCGGAAATTGAATCTTTACATAGTCATGTAGAACATTTCTGATATTAGTAATTAGATTTCTGATTTCTATTCCACTTTTAGAAATTGTTTGTTGATTTTATTCCATCGCTTCATCCGATAGAATGTCTTTTGTAGTTTCTTATAGTCTCTATATTGTCAAAATCAATGTCTTAACTCTTCCATAGACCATTTTCCTCCTTTGAGGAAGAGTGTTACGTACTTACCTTTCTCCTTATTCCTAGGGGTTAAAGGATTAGTCTTAATTTCACTACTGGCATCACCAGCAGTGACTAACAGTAACTGTGGTGCCACATGCTGCTGAGTTAGTTTCCATTTACTAGGTGTTGGGGCCTCCCACTCTTGAGGTGCCAAACTAATATTCTCCCCATGACATTTAAGAGATTTAAAAACTCTACTGGTCAGCTGATCTTTTCTGCTATAACTCACTGGGCCTGTCTTTTCTATAACTGAAAATGTATAATCACATTTCTGTCCTAATTTCCCTTTTGCTCTTCCATCCCAGTACATGGATTGGTCTTCCACATCAAATTGTATGTCCTTAGGTTTTATACTTCCCAATCATTGCTGCTTTCTTACTCATTTCTTTTGTTTCAATTGATGGTGGAAAAATGCTTTATGCTTTTCTTGTAATGCAATTTTATGGGGTTTCTCTCTTCATACTTTTATCTTGGTTTAAGTCTGGTACCTGAAGGTAATACCAAATCTCTCACATACAACAGATAATAGGGTGGGTACCCAGAGGATTCATTTATTTATTGGTGTTTTAAGGTCACATATTTCTGTACAATGGCTAATCATGATCATAACAGTTTTATGGGAGGAGAAGCCGGAGTACCCAGAGAGAACCACCAAGCAATGGCGAGCAACTGTCAGCTCCACACAAGCAGGATTAGCATTGGTTGAAGACAGTTGCATCATCGACATGCAGCATGCCTTAGTACAAAGTGCCACCATGCTGCCATGTGGGCAGTGGGGTGAAGTGTCATGCCCACAGAACAATGTGGTTGCCGCAGTTGGGATTCAAACTGAGGACCTCTCGGCTTGCAGCCTACACCTCTACCTACTGAGCCACTGCACCCCCTCCAGAGGACTGACTCCTATGGAATGATGGCTGCTAAAGATTAATTTAAGGAAAGATCCCAAGCATCGAGGTCTTTCTATGCAGTACTATTTTACCAAAAGGATAAGGTGGTCTGTCTGCTTCTTGCATGGGTTAGTTCACCTTCTTTGAATTTCTTGCTTTACAGGTAAGACATTTTTCCACATAATGATAGATTTGCATAGACTCAGCCAAGAATATCCTCCACTAATATTATAGAACACTTTATCTATCCCTAAATGTTCCAAGTCTTCATGGTATTGTTGTAACACTTCCTCCATTGAATGTTCAGGTATACATAACCTAACACTAGGGTTCTCATGTGGGGCACTTATGTAATATACATGTAACACTTCTTCAAATCATAGATACCTACTACTAATATTTATTAGGATATTATTACTAAGATATTTCTTTTTAATCTACATTATTTACTGTCTTTTTCTTACTTCTGTTTCATATTCAGGTCTTTACAGTTTATACTCTAAGATTCCATGTGTGAATTTTGTTTCTCCATTGTTACATGAGCACATTTCTTTGGGTCTATTTTGTCCGTATTTATTACACCTACTGTCTAAGCTTTATCAGTATCAACATTATCCATATTGTAATTTGGGTCTACATTGGCTAAACCTTTAGATAATCTTGATAATTAATCAGCATTTTATCTCCCTGGTATATATTTAATTTTACAGTTATAACTAACTATTTCCGATGCCCATCATTGAACTTTGGAATTATTTTGTGGACTTTTTAGCATATATTTTAGGAAAGCATGGGTAGTTTCAATAACAAACTATGCTCCTTGTAAATAATTGCTGAGCTTGTCCATGGCATAAGAGATGGTCCCTTTTTCAAAAGTCGACTATTTCTGTTGTGACCTGCTTAACTTGTGAGCCAAAAATACTATTGGTTTTTCCCCTGGTACCTCTTGTAATTGTTCTTCACCTTCTTCACAAGGTTTATCTAGTACTTGCCTCTACACATTTGCTTGAGGCATCTGTATAGAGTACATACAACTTTCTAGGATTTGGGCTACCTAGGTTAAACCATGCATTAAATTTTCACAATCCTTCATTGGGCCTCTTTCCAATAAAATCTAGCATTTTCTGTGAGCACTATTAAGAGCTGCATTATCTCACTAAAATTTGAAATAAATCTTCTATAATTTGAAATCAGTCCCATAAAATGTCTCACTTCTGTTACAGATATAGGTGGATTTAATTTTGTAATAACTTCTACCTTCCTGGGCTCTGGCTTGATTCCATCCCTACTTAAGATAAGATGTTTAACTTTGAAGAAATGAGCACTTTTTAGCTTTTATATTTAATTTGTGTTGTCTTGATCGGTTGAATACTCACCATAATTGTTCTATATGGGACTCTGCATCGTGACTGAAAAACAAAATATCATCCTAATGAGCTAAAGACAAATCACTCATTCCACCTAGTACCACTGCCATTAGCTCCTGGAATGTGGAAGTCCAAAAGGCATGACACTGAGCTGATAGGGCCCTTCATGGCTTGTAAAAGCTATCTTGGACCTATCAGCTTTATTCATTTTGACTTGCCAGTTCCCACGACTTCATGTCAAGTGTCGTAAAGTTCTTACATCTATTCAACAGGGTAAACACATCATCAACCAGTGGTAGAGGCCAACTTGTTTCCTTTGTGATCTTGTTTCTCTTCTGGAAGTTGAAACAAAAATGCTTATAGCCATCCTTCTTGTCCACCAACAAGCAAGAAAAGCTTTAAAAGCTTTGCGGACATTGCATTATTCGTGCATCCACAATTTTGTGAACTGTATAAGTAGGGACCTGCGAACCGTTCGAGATTTGGCTCGACTCGAAACCATCACCGAGATTCGATTCGACTCAATACCTCAACATCCGATTCGTATTTTTCGAACCGACCTCTGTTCAAACGGCGAATTATATGTGCACTCGCTCGCATCAAGAACACGCCGTCATACGCTAACGTTAGTGTAATAAATCACTCTCTGAATGTATTAGCTCTCCAATTTTGTTGATTATTAAACCCCCGGGCTACCGTACGATCTCTGAGGGTCAGGGAAGATTCATCCCCGGGAATATTCGTCCCCGGGTTTTTGAGAATATTTGTCCCCGGGAATATTTGTCCCCTGTAGGGGACGAATGTTCCCACCTGAAGGGGACGAATATTCCCACTGAGCGGGGACGAATATTCCCGGGGTCGAATATTCCCAGGGATGAATATTCTCGGGGACAAATCTTCCCGATCCCATCTCTGAAGGATGACGTCATGAGGCTGAGCACGAGCCACGACCACCAAGTGGGTAGAATAAAACTGCGAGTCTATGAGTTCAGAATCAATTGGTCTGGAATCGAGTATTCTTGCAGTGCGAGAATACTCAATTCCAGACCAATTGATTCTGAACTCATCCAGCATGCAGAGTACCGGTATTGCAGACTATGGAAGCACGAATGTCTCCGTCGCGCCAGTTTCAGGGTTCGAGATTCGACTCGACTCGATACCAGAGGGATGATTCGGCTCGAGATTTGGCTCGAAGTTTTATCCCCGGCTCGCAGGTCCCTATCTATAAGCCTAACTCTTTATTGGTTTTGTATCCCCAGTATCTATTTTCATTGTAATGGTATCTGTGTGTTATTGGTTTTGTATCCCCAGTATCTATTTTCATTGTAATGGTATCTGTGTGTTATTGGTTTTGTATCCCCAGTATCTATTTTCATTGTAATGGTGTCTGTGTGTTATTGGTTTTGTATCCCCAGTATCTATTTTCATTGTAATGGTATCTGTGTGTTATTGGTTTTGTATCCCCAGTATCTATTTTCATTGTAATGGTATCTGTGTGTTATTGGTTTTGTATCCCCAGTATCTATTTTCATTGTAATGGTATCTGTGTGGGTCAAGTCTTTGTCACTTTGTGCAAACAAATCTTTATGTTTATTGATTATTTTTATTAGCATACCACATTTATCTTGGGGTACTTGTTTGTCACTATTTTTGGACTGATATTTATACTCAGTTACCTCTGATTTCATGACTACCTGTTTTATTTCTAATAACTTTTCCCCTTGTGTCACGGTTTCAACTTTTCCCATAATACAACCTCTCTGCAGAGTATAATGTATATTTATAATATTTACTGACATTTTTTTTATCCAATTGAATTACAGTAACAAACTCATATTTAATTCATCTAATACCAAACATTCTTGTATTTGTGGAATTCCATTGATAGAGAAATATATATGGACCAGAGCTCTAGGTCAAAAATCAATTCCAGTCACCCCTGTTATTTGAGGTAATTGATTTTTATTTCCCAACAATAGAGCTCAATGTCGCCTAGTTTTTTAAAATTTTGTACTAATGCAGGATGTCTGAGCTCCAAATTCGACTAGAGCTCTTATCTTTTGTTTTCCAACATTTACCATGACACTATCCAATGAAGCTGGGTCAAAATTCACATTAACTGTTTCCTGTTCTTTTTGGATTTTTAAATTGTTTCACTTTTTGAATTTGATGCTGTAGTTGCTTTAGGTGCTTAGTATTAGTCCTGGTTCTCATTTATTCTTCCCAGTTTCTTATTTCCCGATTCACTTGTATTAGTCTTTTGCACAATTTTGGCTCTGTTTTAGATTCTGTTTCATTTGCTTCTTTTAAGTAGTCTCAGTTTGTGATTGAGATGGCCCCTGGCATATCTCTCATACACAAATTTACTTTCTCCACATTCTTACCCTCGTGTTTTGAAAAAAACTTATTTTAGGTGGTATTATATATATATATATAATTTCTTCTGTCAATCTTCAGAAATTTTACCAATGCATATTATAACTAAAATTGACAAGTCTAATAAACTTGGGTGATGATATAGAACTGGATCAGTAAGTGATCTGCTCTGCCTTAAATTTAGACAGCATATGGAAACATGTGTAAGACTGCTGATGGCGACCGAAGGCGTTCATTCTGTCTATTATATACATTGTGGAACATGACTGGCTTTTGCACAATCATGCTAACTACAGATCACTTGTTGTCAGTAAAAACAGACAAATCAGTCAGGTGATATAAGGCACCCTCTACAACGAGGTACATCCACTGATCTATGCCTGTATTCTAACATTCATACCCAGATTTCAGTTAACTTTAACTTTGTGGATGTGAATGTTATGGTGAACATGGTGTTCCAGTTACAAAACCTACCTCATCATGATGAGTGTTTGACAAGACAATGGAACCCTCTGACAGCTCATTGTCTATTTGTGACAGGTTAAAATTCCTCACTACCTGTGAGGTTAAACAGCCACATCATAGATAACAACTTAAAATTGCAACATGTCTGAAACTCCGAGTCTCAGAGTACAGCCATGTACACTTGTATGCGATACTTTTTGCAGAATATGCCTCAATAGATTCAAGTTAATACAAATTCTCTCCCCTAGATGATTCAAGAAATATTGTGATAACTACATATTATCAATAATTCTCATGACATGTTTGACTTGTAACATGTGTGTACTTCCTAATTGACAGCCTGCAAAGTCATTGTTATTTTAACATAATAAAACATTGTCAAGTGATTCACACTTACATAGACACCTTACATAACCTCATTACCACCATAAAACAAGTTGTATGTATTTTCCCAACACCTGCTGTAACAAATAATTCTCTTTCATGTAACTGAGTACTAGACGTAGAAACGAACTAATAATGGAATTTATATAATGCTGGTTTTCTACAATATACTGGCCATCGCTTATTACACTAACTGTAACTAAACACCTAATTATAATGAATTGCCCCCATTATGCGGTCTTCATTAATAAAACAATCAATTCATAAATGCTGAATGATTATCGAAACAGATGCAGTTAAAACTGTACCCGTTACAGAACGAACAAGGTGATTTGGTACTCAATCACCCGCTGCAGTGTCGGTGTAGATTGGGTGGAGGAGATTAAGGAAATTAGAGGTCCACCGTGGCTGTATAATGCCACCATGTATTTGGGAGGACAGGATTATAGACTGACAAAACAATTACGTAGACAACCAATGTGAATACCGGCGGATTGAGTGGACATAATTAATTAACATCACTCGGTAACCAATTCCCCAGTCTCGCGATATTGACTTGTGTGAATTAAGTTGCTTCATGTGTGTAATTATGTAAAATACACTGAAAATGGTCTGACTACTTATGGGGAATAGCGAAACAGTCGGTCTGCACTTGTTTTTAAATCACTACAATACACTATAAACTGATGTTTTGGGCCCTTGTGGCTGGGATTCATAAAAAGAAACAAATTGCGATTTACAAGTATGAGCATGAAGCACTATTTATTTTTGAAAACCAAATAGCGTTTTCCATATTGGTTATTGAACGCAAGTTATTTAACAAACAGCAGACAAAAATAAATAAAAACAAAATGCTAAGAGTGCATTCTTGTACCCTGTAACAGTTATGAAAGGAGAAGTGATCTTGGCCCACTAATGTCCTGAAGTGGTATAAATCTGTACTGTGCACATATAACCTGATGTGCTTATGGGGTGGCCACTACCCAGAACTAATCAGAAAAGTTAAGTTCTATTTGACTTTTTGTCCAAAGCCAGACTGTTCCCTACAGAGGGCAAAATTTGAAAATTTTCGACAAAATGTCTTAACCCTTTAACCAATGTAACGGCCGAAACTGGCCAGTGCTTTTCACAAAAATCGCCATTCAAATTTTAAGGTGACTGTACTTTTCGTCTCAAAAAACATAGCTTGTGACACGTCTTTGGAACGAGCTCATTGAGCTTGTTCCAGTTAGGGGTCATAAGCTAGGATTTTGAAACCGTTGAGTTCCTTCTAATGAGTGTTCAAAAGCTGTGTTTTGAAGAAATACATTTTTTTTTAGTTTTTAAAGAATTAATTTTGCAAGTGTCGTCTGCATTCACGTTGGGTAAGGGGTTAAAATATACGGAAAATGACCAAAAATCTTCAATTTTACATACATACAGAAAGGCCAAAAGTTCTGACAGAGATTGACATAGGGGTTTCACGAGATGTGTGGCCCACAAATCAAAACAGTAATTTTTCCGCATTTTCATAATGGTACCAATTACATGTACCTAAGCAGTAACCTCCGTCCACTTTGCGGTGATCTGCCTTAAATCAACATATATTTCATCAAGTTTGCGGATTAGTTCTGAGTAATTATTAATAAATTAGTAAATAAAACTAAATACAATTATTCACTAGAAACATCGTTTCGTGCCTTCAGTAAATAAGTGAAAAATAATTCACAAAAAAGGAAACTGCACAGCGACTATTTAAATGAATTTGGTATTAAAACACCTCCCGTCAAAATTGTAAAGTTTATGACACCCAGTCACTCGAACAAGCTCATTAAGTTCGTTCCAATAAGTGTACACAAGTTATGTTATTTAGGCAACTATAGCTCTTTCGGCTGTATTGTGCTCATGTATAGACAACATTATGCTGTTAACATAATATATTATTCATTCAGAAAAATCAGTGTGAGTTAACCATGGGCGCTTTGCAGAAAATACAGTACAACAAAAAAAATCAGTTTTTCGGCAGTGTTTTTTCGATGAAATGTCCAAAAGTTTGGCGAACTGTCCAATTTTTGTTCCAGTTCTGGCGAAATGTACTTTCGGCAAAAAGTTCAGGCTCTATTACGAAACGACAAATATTTAAATAAATTTTCAAACGGAAGTGACTGCCACATAATTTGGAATTATTTTGAGATTATTAACTGAGAAACATCATAACTGAAAAAATTATGAGGGAACTGGACTTTTCGCCGAAAGGAAATTGGACAGTTCGCCAAACTCTTGGACACTTTGTGAAACTTTGGACACTTCGTCGAAAAAAAAGATTATTCGCCAAAAAATATCAGACAGTTTGCCGGAAAATTTATTTCGGCGAACTGTCTGATATTTTCTGGGGAACAGTCTTTTTTCTCGGCAAAGTGTCCAAGGTTAAGTCTTGGTGATTTTTCCGGAAATTATATTCAAGACAAGTTTATTTTTATTATTGTTATATCGAAATAACATCATTCGTCAATTGATGCAATAACTTTTGTTGTGCAAATGTGACTTTTGTCAGTTCTTGCAGACACACTAGTATTTCTATCAAAATTGACAGCACTCACTCTAACGGCCAAAACCAGCCATCACTTTAGACAAAATCGCCATTCAAATTATATTATGTTTTTATTTTTTGTCTCAAAAACATAGCTTATGACCCCTCATTGGAACGAAGGGTCATAAGCTATGTTTTTGAGACAAAAAATTAAAACTTTTAGTTTTTCAAGAAATTTGTTTGCAAGTGTTGTCTGCTAGCCACATTGGGTAAAGAGTTAAAATATTGTCTATTTTAAAAACATTATGTTCCGGCGAACTGTTTTTTTATTGGAGGCTTTCAGTAAATAATTGCAAAAAAATTCAATAATGGTATCACAGAGCATGCTATATAAGCCTTCAAAATTGAAAATTTGGGGCCGAAGACGCAAAAAAATCTTCCCATAGGGCATTTTTTGAGCAGGCTTCCGATTTAAGTTTTTTTGCGGAGGGGGTGGGGGATTTTTTAGAATTAGGTCTGCAGTCCCCAAAACCCATCCATAGGGCGGGTTATGGGTCGGTTTTCGATTTCTTCTAGAACATTAGATTCGTATATATACAGTTATTATAAATCCATTATCTCCCCCCGTAGGGTGGGTATGCTTCTGGTTTAAATGAAATTGTATCATTGCAAAATAACACAGAATTAATTTGCAGTTTGTAAATTTATTCACACCAGCTATTTAAATGAATTTTCTCGTGGAAATGACTATAGCATATAATCTAGAATTATTTTGGTATTATTCTTAGAAAGCACCGTTTTGTGTGTTTCAGTAGATAATTGCAAAATATGTCAGTACATGTAAATAATTATATAAAAAACTATCATAAATGAATGAAAATAATAACTGAAAATGAGAAATAGAAAATTAAATAAGTGAAATGGTTAACGCTATTAAACACTAGTACTGGGACAGAAAACGCGAATGTGATGCAAAAAATCTACAGTAGCCCGTTTTATTACTGGGGTTTAATGACACTTAGCCGGGGTGAAGTCGTATTGGGCAGTTTTACGGTCGGTAGAAGAGCCGGAGGAAACCTTCAATGGGCCTGTAACATGAAAGTTTATTATCGTGGAGCTGAATGGATGTTTTGCCCGCGAAAATCACATCTCTGGACTGTTCATCGTTTGCGATAAGCTCCGTACAAAACTCTTGATGCAAGACTTTATTTTTATCTTTCACTAGTTGGCAATATCTCGGCTGGGTGGCTGTCCATCCAGAAACATGAATTGCTTTAACCACTGTGGTTTTACACACTCTCATGCCATTATCGACAAGTTTTTTTCTTATTTCCGATGCTGAAAGTGTTGGGTCATTTTCAAGCATTTCAGATATAAAAGTTAGATGAGATGAATCAATTTTATCAAATTCCGTTTTCTTTTGTTTCACACTTTGAATCATTTCTATGGCCCCTTTCTGGTACTGTTCTATAATATATCTGACATGTTTTGCAGTCACTGATGAATTTTCTTCTTTGAGGAACTTTACTATTGCGAACGGCTTCCAACCATTGCTGTGTTTATCGATGACCATAAGCTTTTGCCGATTATTTAAAACGCTAGGCCTGGCATTTTAGCGTAAATAGGAGTACAAGAACATTGGCACAAATTATAATGAGAAAAAATTATAAGCTGTGCTCTCTGCACATAAACACATAGACACAGCCAATCGGCGAAAGATTGTTTGACAACTAACATAGCTTCTGATCATTTAACACATTTAATGTTTTATTGCACCAATTGTCTATTACAACAATGACGGCGGAAAAAAAACAAAGAGGTAATAATTAGGATCTATTGATACAGAAGGTGCTAAAAAATCAAAACAAGTCATTAACTTTCTAAACTAACTTGAACAGCAGATGACTCTTGCAAGATAAAATTTTGAATCACTAAATATTTCAATTTTCTGCCAAAAAACATCGGTTAAGACCTTTCCTTAAAATTGTATGTTTCAGGCAAACATTTTTTTAGAATGATAAATTTTAAATGGGGACTTATGTTAATAGCACTGACCAGTTTTTGTCCGTTACGTCAGATAAAGGTTTAAAGTCATCTCTTATTGATAACTACAAAAGTTGTCTCATTATTTACAAGATATGATATGGGTGTATTTTCTCTCCTCAAGTGGATTAGTGGCAAATCACTGTCTAATTCTGTCAGTCTTCTAATTTCACATTTTTATTATTCTCCTTTGCAGACTAAAGCCAAGCCACTTATGCTGAGTTCCGTAGGACGCGTTGAAGACTGGAAAAATTGTTTGGATAACTCTGCTAATAATGCTTTGCCTTTGGTTAGTGGCCCGCAACCAACAGAAAATTTACCTCCACAAACCGAGTTGTTAAACAGGTCACATGTAAATAGTCCCCCTTCTGGCTCATTGGGGAGTGAACCGCTTATTGCTCGTCCAGTTGAAACACAAATGATTCTGGCATCTCCTGTAAAATTGAGTAGTGCAGCTGTTACGTGTACATTTCCATCTCCAAGTAAAAGATCACTGTCTCTCGCACCAGTAGCTGTGATCGACTCCCCACCCAGCTTTTCGTCTACCTTAAGACTATTGGGTACACCCCAAAACGTATCCACTCCTAAGGGTTTTAATATGTGCATGTCACGAGACGACAGGAAACATTCTATGGCACAGAAGAAACTAACTGTCTCTCAAAGCGTGTGAACGCTATAGAATTGACTGTGAAAAGTAATAATATTCTTTTGAACGAAAACAACCGTTTGTTGAAACAAATTTTGAGATACACAGGTGACACAACCATGCAAACAGGAATGATGATAGACTCAAGTTTGAATGGTGATCATGTAGCGACGGAAGAGCACAGACAACGGGTAGAACCCACGGAGGACCCGTTCAGTGATATTCCTGAAGTATATAAGTTTTCTACTGACCACCTGATGGAGTTTGATAAACACTCTTCAGGTCCAGGCAACTTGGCCAAAAACTTATGTGAAAAATTGTTTCCCGAGTTATATGGGCCAGAGAAACAGAGATTAAAATACTCCTACTTTGGCGGTGGTAGTTTACCAAAAGAGAGTTGGACCCAATCAGAAAGAAGTACATAGAGAGATATATTCTTTATCTGTATCCTGCTTTAAGTGACAAAGACAGTTGGAAGGCCATGGTTGTTCCAAAAATTAATGAGACGTCCTGAAAAGAAAAAGGCCAATTTGAATACACTGTCTCACAAGTTGTAGGTGACACCGACATGAAATTCTGCATACATGTACACATCTCAATGTTGCTGGGGAGATCACGAAATAATTTGTGAATATTTCCACCCATGGTTTACCACATGCTTCACATTGTCGTGGGTTTGGTATCAATCCATGTCATGGCTGCTGATAGCAGCCATGGCTTGATTTGATATCAAACTCAAGAAACTGTGAATAGACAATTTCTAGTAATTAGTTGTGAACATTTCCACCCGTGGCTTACCACATGCTTCACACTTTCTTGGGTTTGGTAATAAACCCTTTACTCAACGTGGCGGCCAATATCGACCACTGCTATTTTACAAATATCGCCATCCTGATTATGTATTTTTTGTCTCAAAAATATAGAGTATTATCCTTTATAGGAACGATCTCGACAAATTCGTTCCAATGAGGGTATAAGCTATGTTTTTGAGCCAAACAATTAGTCATGCAATAATTGTTTGTGTATGAGAACCGCGACAAATCAGCGGATGGCCAAAGAGTTATTATGCGTCGTCTGTTTTCTCCGTTTTTCACCATGTGGTTTTGATGCTCATATATTGAAAATATGCTCTGCCGCTGTCCAAGGGACCCTTCCAACCATAGGGTATTGTTACACAAAATACGTTCCCAAATAATCGCTCCCAGTACATATTCTTTTACACATCATCTTATCTGTTAAGTGTGTGCTTTTTTCAGCTGCACATGTACATTTCATAAGAGCCCATTTGCTGCGTACTGTTTATATCACAAAGCCAGCCACTTCAAATTTCTAAAAGATCTCCAAGAAATACTTTGTCAATGGTATTTATTGCCTCAAGTATTTAACAATATTAATTAAAAATGTGCTTTAATTTATCATGTACTATTTGGAGATGTTCTTTGTGTATTTGGTAATGTTGTGAAAAATATTTTGTTTATGTTGCAGTCTTCTTGTAAAATACAGAATAAAAATGTAACTTGAAAATTGTTGTTAATATATACATTTTCGAAACATTTTCCCTTCCACTTGGCCAAATTTGACACAAACCCCCCTAAAAATATCCTCCTAAGTAAATGTTGGCCTGGGGTAAATGTTGGCCTGGGGTAAATGTTCACTGGGGAATTGTCCGTGCAGCCCGTTCCCCCATTGGCCATTTAATTTTGTCTTGTGGGTTTCTATACGGATAATGTTTACGAGTTTCCGAATTTTGTGCAGTAGTTCATGTATATTTCAAAATATTATTCGAAGTGCTTCAACATAATTATAGATGAGTTTCCATGAACGGGAATAAAAGTAATTCTCGATTGGCAAGTGAATTCAAGTGGCGCCACCGGCTCAGTAGGTGGACGGTATTACCACTAATTAAACTTCAAACGCCAGCCGAAAACAATATTGATTTTTACTAATCCGCTCCACCCGAGTCCGCGGTGTCCGCGGAACATATTAATTTAAGTCCACCCAAAATTGCTGGTATGTCCACCGGCGCAATGGGTGAAGGAATGGGTGGCTGTTCACCGAATGGGTGATTGAGTACAAAATCACCTTGTTCGTACTGTACCTTCATTGTGCAAACTAGTCATGAAAGGAGGAACATTGTAAGATAAATTGGATATTACTACCACGCCAGTTTCTGAGCTGGCGCATTGAAGTTGAGGCCTCACCTCTGGACATTATATCTCCATGTCTATCAGAACGAGTCAATATATAACCCAGAGAAAAAGTCAAGACTCCAATACACAAGAAACACCACACAGTCAATCCGCTAGTTCAAATACCGTGGTGCATTTTTATAAGGAGTGATTGTGACAACTGTTTATGCCACGTGATCAAACATGGGTGGAGCTTCAATGAAATTAATACATTGGAGCCAAACCTTTTAATAACGTTACCCAAACGTGCACATATATTGATCTGTATAATATAAAAAAACATTCTAAATACGACATTTATGTCGAGGTTGTCATTTGACTTCAAACAGAATTTCAAATAAAATTCAAATGCAGTAACGATTTTAATCATGCCGCAAGCCGTTTTCTCTTAAATCAACTTTCAAAACTTCTAATATTTTTCGACCTGAATTTCGAATAAAGCATAATGAGGTGTTGCTAAACATTGATAATTTACGACTTTTCCAAGTGAATAGAACGTGGAATGAGCTGGGTGTAAGAGGCGAGATAGGTACCGACTGTACGAAAGTGGGATGAGATAGCACGAGAAAAAAGGAGACTGGTCAGGAAGTGTTTTTTTTAAACAGAGGTTGTGGGTTGATTGTTGTGGCTTACGACGGGCGTGTTGATGTTACTTGCTTTTTGATGATCGATTGTATATAATTATTTACCCTTTTAATATTGCATCATGAGTGTAAATAAATCGTAAATATATGTGTTGAATCTCTACAAAAGTAATATAAAAATAGGTACAACCTACAAGCGAATGCAGTTTTGCCATAAAAAATATGCCTAGAAATTCAGTTTATTTTTTTAACAAAATTGTGTTTGACAAACTGTTACCCCCCATAGGGGCCGAAAACTAGTTCAAATATTGAAATAATGCTTACTTTTTTATTTTTGTGGAGGTGGGCGGTAGATGGAGAGGATGGTGGTGATTCAGTTTGTTAATTATTATTCAAATCATACATTCATGTGGATATAATAAGAAATGGGACAAAATGTGTGGACTTTGTTTGCCTAATGTTTTTTTTTGAATGTCTCAACAATAAAGAATTATTGTCATTGAAACTATTCGAGTGTGGGTGGGGCAGAGGTTTAGTTCATAAAATTATAATAAAATTACTTAAGACTTTAAAGAAATTGCAAATCACTCAACCTTGGTGTTTGTTGACAAACAAAAAAGACGATAATAATGCAAAAGTCAACGCTCTGTCATATGTCATCGTGACGTCAATATCAAATATCTCCACCCATCTAGCATGCTCAAACGTTCAATGGCTCCTCCCACTCTAGTCACTGGTTCGCAATTTACATTTCTGGTTAACTCTCGTTAAAACAAACAAACTGTTGGCATTCAAAAAGAAAACGAAATTCGAATGGATAATAAACACATGTTTTATATTTACGTTTAAATGATTTTTATTTTGAAATATTATTAGAATATACGAAAAGTTATTTTTTTAATCTCTCGCACCCAACTTCCGACAATGTTTGCTATTACGGCATCATTGGTAAATACCAATATTTCATATCATTTATTGATGTAGCGGCTGAGATAAGAATATGTTTCCTAATCAAGTTAATCCTAGCTAAATCTGCACTGCATTTGGTGCATTAATACAAATCGATTCGTATCGCTCGATGGCCACGTTGTCACTACACCCCAGTGTAGTAGATTCTATCTGTTACTAATAATAATGACAGACATTACCGTAGCTGTAGGTTAACACAGCTTAAACAATATATCTGGTCAAAAATACATTTGGCTAATTACACCAAACATCACATTACCGCTATTAGAAAATAATAGTAATGCAGAATTTGTATATATTTAACCCTTTACCTAACGTGAAAAGCAGACGACACTTGCAAAAATAATTCTTGAATAACTAATTTTTTTCATTTTTTGTCTCAAAAACATAGGTTATGACCCCTCGTTGGAACGAGCTCGACGAGCTCGTTCCAACGAGGGGTCATAACCTATGTTTTTGAGACAAAAAATGAAAAAAATAATGAAAATTAATTGGCGATTTTTTAGAATAGCGCTGGCCGGTTTTGGCCGTTACGTTGGGTAAAGGGTTAAATCTTGTACAATCAATATCATATTAGTTCAGTGAGCCCAAGATAATTTCAAGATAATTTGCAACTGAAAACTTAATGTTAGGGTACAATCTCGATACAAGCACAAATGCATTACATTACCTAGATCATTTCAATTGTCGAAAGTGGATCCGAGTGTTGTCCAATAATAATGCACACAAACTGGTACTGTTTATAAAACCAGACGAGTAGTAATAATTGCAATGTAGAGAAAAAAGAGAATTTTGATACAGAATTATGCAGGTTATTTTATTATGAAGAAAATGATACAATTTACCCCAAAATCCACAATAGAATGTGCCTACGGCTCAAGCTGATAATTTGAATTTTCAATCTGTTAAGCTTTAAGCTGAATCATCGTGGACTTGAATATATAAAATACAAAAATCATTATTCTCGTTCCATTTGGTGTATCTAGAAGAGAGATGGAATAACAGTAGTAACGTAGTTATTACACCATGAATGAATAAATGTTGTATACAGTTTGAATGATTGATCAGAAAGAAACGGGATCAAAAAATAAAATACAAAAAACCCAAAACAAATAACATGAATCGTGAATTACACCAAGTCCTTCCAATATAAGTAGGTTCCATTTTCTTTGTTTCCCCCAAGTCAGTTGAAGTGTTCATAGGAACATACATATAGGTCGAGATTCGATACAACATATACACACGCAGGCACACTGATAATAGCTTGGGCTTAAACTAGATTCGAGCAAGGGCTTTGGGCAATGTGTGTTGATCTGTATGAATACCAGACCCCGATTGTCAAGATGTATTCTCGTGTCTCCAGTTCCTGCGGGGATCAGAAACCAACAATCTCATTTTTCATAAAACTTGATTCCACCGTAAACCGCTTCGAGGGGCATTCGACATTGTCTGATAAAACACTCAGACATATATAATGCTACATCTGACTACCTGCCATGACAAGGTCGTTAAATCAGATGTAAACCGCTTCGAGGGGAATCATGCGACATTGTCTGATAATGCACTCTGACATATAATGCTACATCTGACTGTCTGCCCTGATAAGGTCGTTAAATCAGATGTAATATTTTGCATCTTTGGGCAAAGAAGCATGTTTTCAAACGCCGAGTTTTAAACAAACTTAGGCAATCCTTTTAATTAACCCTTTGCCACAGGTAACAGTCCAACCGACCTATCAAAGACATAATAATTGCTCTAAAATGTACTATTTGTTTCATATTTTGCTTGAAAGATAATAAATTATGACCCATCATTGGAACAAGCTTTTAAACACTATCTAAACGAAAGGTCATAAGTCCTTTTTTGAGGCCGACATGGACATTTTTCGTCATTCAAGATATTTTTGGAAAGTTTCATATTCCAAAAAGGGATTAAATCTGTTATTCCTTGGTTGTACATGTGACGAAACTTAGTAACGTATTGCTCATATCTTTTCAGAGAAGTCGGCGGTAACCCAATAATCTGCACCTGTTCGCTGGAAGAAGAGTTATGGGGCATGAACTTCACTATCACGGGAAGCTGTATATTTGGTAATAGCAGCAATAGGTTCAGTCTTGGAGACCTTGCCAGTGGAAACATTCATCTGTGTGAGTGATATTATATTGGTTTACCTTTTGTGTTGCAGAAAGCGGTGTTTGTCATCTGATCAAACAACAATGACCCGAGTCTTGTTCTTTTTCTTCTGGAATTTAATATTAACCACGAGAAGGAGCAAAGCACATCAAGTATCGACGATCTGTTATAATATATTTGTTATCAACTTGGAAGACATTCTAAATTTATTTTGTTATATTCGTTACAGAAAAAACCCTGTCACGTAACACTGGTTAAATAATACATAGATCAACATATTACCACTTTGAAGTAAATTTTCTTACAGCATGTATCTTATTCGCTACGGCAAGAGTAACGGGATAAATAATATAAAATCATCATATTACCAATAAGAAGTAAATTTACTTACAACATGTATCTTATTGGGTACGGAAAGAGTGGGGGGATAAATAATACGTAGATCATCATATTACCAATTTGAAGTAAATTTACTTACAACATGTATCTTATTGGGTACGGCAAGAGTAACGGGAAAAATAATACATAGGTCATCATATTACCAATAAGAAGTAAATTTCCTTACAACATGTATCTTATTGGGTACGGCAAGAGTAACAGGATAAATAATACATAGATCAACATATTACCAATTTGAAGTAAATTTACTTACAACATGTATCTTATTGGGTACGGCAAGAGTAACACGATAAATAATACATAGATCATCATATTACCAATTTGAAGTAAATTTACTTACAACATGATCAAATGCCTTTGTCGTCACAGATACGGGTTGTTAGAAGAGTATGTAGCGGCGTCTATCGTCGCCTTAGTGCTAGAATGTCCTATGTCCCCTATGGGGACTATATTATGCTATACTTTTGGATATAAATTTGGTGGGCGCAGTTGGTTTCAGTTCGTCCAATATTTGAATACTGTGAGAAGTCCTGCTTATCTTGTGGTCTAACAAAAGGAAGAGATGACATTAGGTGACAAGTTATTATTAGTCAAGCCATGATTAAAAACTATTAAATTTACCCCATGTAAGTGATGTATCTAACAAAATTCGATCTTTAAAAAGGGTGGATTAATGTGAGAATAGTATATTCCTTTATTTTTCGAGTAATTGCATTTTATGACGGGAAAGACATTCTGCTATATTCATTTTCGATACTGCAGTAGTGAAGAATAGAGAGTTCGAAAGAACAGAAGTGAAATACGTTTACATGATGCATTTTTGTACACTTGCAATGACATTTCAGTTTCTGTGACGTATCCCAGTGAGTGTTCCTTAGTTCCAGAAGTCCAATAGAATTAGAGCACATTTGCATGCTGTGAGGTGCGAGTCGGGAACTAAATATTATAACACAATACAAAACATTCACGTATAATTGTATTTTTCCAAATAATTAATTTAATCTGACCTACTATTGACTTGATATTTTCATTCAATTATGTTAACATGATACCTACGGCTCGGTTGATTAAAAATTTAATAGATTCACCCCGGCTAAAAGGGTTACTTTTATTGTTCTGGAGAAAATTTTATTAAGGAAAATGCTTGCACGACCATTCCAGAAACCTTGGCAATTCGAAAAATGTTCACCAAACTATGGTTCGATAACGACTGCAAACAGCCAACTAGATTGTTTAGAAATCTCCAGGTCATTTAATGAAGCACGGCTAATGTTGAGAAGACGACCCACTCCGTTTGGGTGCCAAACATCGTTTGGGTGGCAAACGCAGTTTGGTAGCTAAGTCTGGTGTATATGTTTTTATATTTTTGAATGGCAAATGTTAAAAATGAAGCTGAAAAGTGAATGTGAACAAAAACGTAAGATCGTTACCCGCGACGTAGTTTACGTCATTCTCCGATACTTGGGGTCTGATTTGCGTAATTGTGTAACCCTTTTACTGAAAAGCCCAATTTAGCCACATATGGAGGGCCTTCATTTACGCCTGTATGCGAGGCGAGGACGTTTAGCAGGATGTATGACATACTTGAAACTCTATCATCTGATAAATTGTTGGAAAGGGCTCTCTGAGCCCTTTCCAACAATTATTCAGATGGTAGGTTTGACCTGCACATACCAGCATGTACAGGTAATCATCTTAAAACGTTATATTTTGGAACAGAAGTTCTAAACTTCCTTAAGATTTCGACTTCTTGGTGTAAAATTTAATTTTGACGTTTTTCGACCTTCGATGGGCATTTACGTCATAGCGTCAACAATCTTCGGGCAATGATACCTTTGTCTGATTTCAATTCTTCCTCGATCAGTTCGTAATACACATTTAGTGCTGCTATGTTTTGTAGTTTTGGGGTACGGTTGTGAACGAATGGGAGGGGTGTACCTCTCTACATTGTTGTTGTCATATTTCCGTTATCTGATGACGGATTTTCAAAATGTCTTTAACTTTCTGTTTCGGACCATGGATCCTAAAAGGTCATATTGCGCAACCTTCTTATTTATTTATTTAATTATTAAGGTTTAACGACACATTAACAGCCAATATCACATCGTGTCGGTGACAGTTTTACGGGTGGAGGGAGCAGGAGTCCCCGGAGAGAACCACCGAGCAACAACGAGGAGCTACCAGCTTCACAAAATCGGAACTCCGCACTGCAGCACAGCCAGGGTTAGATCGGTTGAAGACATGCGCACCATCGACGTGCAGTACGCCTTAGTACACTGCGTCATCGTTCCCCCATGTGGACAATCGGAGTTAACTGACTAGTCCAATCGAATCTATCGCTCAGACGGCCACCCGTTCAAGGACTAACCGGGCTCGATGTTGCTTAACTTTGGTGATCTGACGAGAACCGGTCCCCGCAACGCCACCGCGCCACCGTGAAACCATCTGAAAGTAGAGTTTAAAGTGTAAGTCTTTTGCACCTCCGTTACGGTTGTGTTTATGGCGTTAATGAGCGTACAACTGTGCCCTTCCATCCTTCCAAATATCCCTTGCCCTACGTGTTTAATTTGTGTAGGTGTATCTCTTCCGTTGTTGAGGTACGAGTGCCAAAAGTTTGGAGGATGCGTAAAAACTTGAGGTGATGTAAAAACATCGAACATTATCCACGCAGCTACCTTTTTTATTTTTCGAGTTCTACAACATAATAAATTTTCGTGTAAATCAGACAAACTTTAATTTTTCCAACGTAGACGTCCTTCCATAACCCAAACAGCAGCCACAAACGAGTTATTCGACGGCTGAAAACTGATTGTATTTTAGTTATGTTTTTTAATGGGGAATATATATCCAAAAGTTCGAGCGCATTAATAGATCCACAATGAAAGTAAAAGAGTGTGAAAGTTCGTAGCTCTCTGAATTGTTTATACGGACCTGTGCGTTATTGAAAATGGGCGTTTTCAAAGAGAAATGTGTACGGCAGCGTTCTGACGCCAGTTGATGTATTTTTTTTACCTGTGCTAAGTTGTTATAACAAGTTAACTAACTTGTTATAACAACTTAGTAACTTGTTATAACAACTTAGCTAACTTGTTATAACAACATAGCTTAACTTGTTATAACAACTTAGCTTAACTTGTTATAACAACTTAGCTAACTTGTTATAACAACTTAGCTATCTTGTTATAACAACTTAGTAACTTGTTATAACAACTTAGCTAACTTGTTATAACAACTTAGCTAAGTTGTTATAACAACATAGCTAACTTGTTATAGCAACTTAGCTTAACTTGTTATAACAATTTAGCTAACTTGTTATAACAACTTAGCTAACTTGTTATAACAACTTAGCTATCTTGTTATAACAACTTAGCTATCTTTTTAATCATTGCCCCCTAGGTCAGTTTGTCCCTTCCTTGGGGCTGAGAGTAATTGGTCAAAATGCGTTTAACCCTTTACCTAAAGTAACGGCCAAAAACGGCCTGCACCGTACACAAAAATCGCTATTCCGTCTTTCTTATATTTACATTTTATGCTTCCAAAACATAGGTTATGACCCCTCATTCGAACGAGCCCGTTGCGCTTATTCCAATGAGGGGTAACACCCTGTGTTTTGGATGCAAAAAATGAAAATTTTTGGTTACACGAGAATTTTTTTGACGAGTATCGTCTGCTACTAGCGTTAGATAATGGGTTAATGGGGGGGGGGGGGGGGGGGTCCTCGGTTCGAATCCCACCTGCGGCAACCGCGTTGCGTCCTTGGGCAAGACACTTCACCCCCATTGCTCGCGTGGGGGCACGGTGACGTGTACTAAGGCGTAGTGCACGTCGATGGTGCACCTGTCTTCAACCAATGCTAACCCTGCTTGTGTGGAGTTGGTATGTTGGGGAGTTGACAGTTGCTCGCCGTTGTTCGGTGGTTCTCTCCGAATACTCCGGCTTCCTCCACCCGTAAAACTGTCACGGTCATGGTTAGCCATTGTGCAGAAATATGTGCCAATAAATAAATTACCGGATATTTTGGTGTTGATGGGTGGCCTCAACCGTCCCAATCGGATCACATTTAGGGGCCCTACTAAGGCCCCAAAAAGGGCCAGTTACGAAATATCACCAAAGCAGGTTAAAATCACGGGATATTTTGGTGTTGATTGGTGGCCCCCGAGGAATAAAGAAGACTGACACCTCAACCGCCCCAATCGGACCACATTTAGGGGCCCTACTAAGGCCCCAAAAAGGGCCAGTTACAAAATATCACCAAAGCAGGTTAAAATCACGGCATATTTTGGTGTTGCTGGGTAGCTCCCGAGGAATAAAGAAGATTGACACCTCAACCACTCCAATCGGACCACATTTAGGGGCCCTACTAAGGTCCCAAAAAGGGCCAGTTGCAAAATATCTCCAAAGCAGGTTAAAATCACGGGATATTTTGATGTTGATGGGTGGCCCCCGAGGAATAAAGAAGATTGACACCTCAACCGCCCCAATCGGACCACATTTAGGGGCCCTTCTAAGGCCCCAAAAAAGGCAAGTTACAAAATATCACCAAAACAGGTTAAAATCACGGGATATTTTGGTGTTGATGGGTGGCCCCCGAGGAATAAAGAAGATTGATACCTCAACCGCCCAATCGGACCACATTTAGGGTCCCTACTAAGGCCCCAAAAAGGGCCAGTTACAAAATATCTCCAAAACAGCTTAAAATCACGGGATATTTTGGTGTTGATGGGTGGCCCCCGAGGAATAAAGAAGATTGACACCTCAACCGCCCCAATCGGACCACATTTAGGGGCCCTACTAAGGCCCCAAAAAGGGCGTGGTTACAAAATATCACCAAAGCAGGTTAAAATCACGGAATATTTTGGTGTGATGAGGTGAATTTTATCGTACTTGCTAAACAGAGATGTGACTAATCAGTGTATGTAACATATGGATATGTTTGTTCACTATGAAGGGATTCAACAGAATTTGTTTGGAAAGAAACCATTTGTAATTTAAGGGAGTCAAGCTGTGTAAAGCTATTTTTTAAATTTATTTTCAGTTAGCGTTTCTCCATACACACGCCGAGGTGATTATAAATATTGAAAGCAACACTCAAAGTAATGTTGAATTATAGTAGCTAGACGTCAAAAAATTATCAAATCACCCACTGTATTTCCAGAAAAGAGTTCTATCCATGCCAGTGGATACTAGTACCAGTTCTAGATTCATGTATGCTCTACGCCATGATTCTCACCCAAAGTTGTAGGAGCCATTAAGAATGGGACCTTGTGAGCTCACGCCATCAATCCCTATTTCTGAGCTCCCAGTGGAGGCTTGGGGGGGGGGGGAGGCTAACGGCCACTAAATCAAAAATCCAAACTGTCACTTATTGCTTTTATTTTAACCCTCACCTTCCCTCGGGCACATGAATCGATACCCGAGGAGCTTCAGAATTTGAAAAAAAATATCCATGGAAGGGTCTCTAGACTAACAACAGTAGGACCGAAGACGCCAATCCCATGTTCGAAATCTGTCAGCGGCACATCGATCGTGCCCTCTTCCACATCCCCAATTTCGAAAATAGGAAAATGGATTATATATCTAGACCTCAGAATGGGGAAATTACCGGAAATATTACCGAGAAAAGAGTTTTGTCCTTTCTTCAAATGCATGCCGAAATACATCCAAATAATAAAAAGTGACGGTTGCGTTTGTTTTGCTCAATAGCAATCCGACTTATTTTATTTCTTTTCTATTATCTAACACGCACATAATTTCAGGGACTCCGAAATGAGCTATCTCTGAACTGATAAATAGAGGTGGACCATTTCTGAACAGGACATTCACTATTTGGAATTCCAATAACCCAACAGGATTGAGTAGGCAGGTGAGGGACTTAATAGCGAGCCGTTCAATGGAAGGATTCAGTGGGCAAGTCTGGGTGTTAGTAAAAAATATTTAAAAGACATCGCGCGCCAGGACGGGCCGGGGTTATCAATTCCGGGAAAAGAGAGCGTAAAAAAATCACAAGAATTGTAACCAGGCTTGCCAACCGGTACCAGTAACGATACCGGTACCACCGATTTTGTGGTACCGGTTCTGAAGCCAGGTACCGGCGGTACTCGGTACTCGAGTCAGTCACACCTCGGACTGTATATAAAATTTCAGAGCAACACTCAAACATGGGCCCTCCTGGACCCCATGTTTTGTAGCACATCGAGAGACCATGTTCAGTGTTCTCTACGTACTGGATAGCTGTCTTTTTCAAGTTTCCAATGCGCGCGTGTCTAATTATAAAATCTGTTATTTAGAACGTCGAAGGCATCTACCTAAGATCGTCACTGAAGGTGCCGAGTCGACGCAGAGAGCAGGTTTAAAGTTCGAAGTTTCGTCCACCCATAAGTTTATACTCGAAGTGACGCGATGTCCCACGAATATTCGAATCTTAAGAACTCGGTTCACATAACCGATTTGTTTGTTAGGAATATATTCCATAGCATACATTGTTTCATTGTCATTTAATGACCTTTTTGTGTGTTGTTAAAGGTACCGACAAGCCTGATTGTAACCGAAATTGTGGTAAATGATTCTGGTTTTTGTGTGGCATACAGGATAAAGAGAAACCAAAATTTGAGGAGTACCTGGATGGCACCTCTTTGAGGGGAAAGGGGAGGGGTCGAAGTTTTAAATCCTAAACAATTCATTAGTTATTCATTCCAATCGTCCATTATACACATTATTGTGTGTCATATACAATATGTTAAGTGGGCGACCGGAATTAACAACTAGTAGAGCTTTCTTCCCACGGCTGTGAGTCAGGAGACCCTTTCCCGGATTTTTTGTTTTAAATTCAGAAGCTCTGGGATCCATTCTGGTGCCTCCGGAGCGAAGATAAGGGTTAAAAACTCTAAATAACAGTTTGAATTTTTTTTTTTTTTTTTGGGGGGGGGGGGAGGGGGCAGGCCCGGTCACCACAGGGAGCCCACACATAGAGATTGATGAAGTGGGCGCGCGGGGCCCCAGTCTTAATGGTTCCGAGGCTTTGGGTGGGTATCAAGGGGTAGGGCATGCAGAAATCTGGTACTAGTACTGGTATGCACTAATATAAATAGTACTCTTTTCCAATAATATTGCCGATGATTTTCCCATTCTCGCGCCTTAATACTATATAATGATTAATAAATCGAATGTTGGTTTTAATATTTATTATCACCTCGGCATGTGTTTGACGAAACGGTAACTGAAAATAAATTATGAACCCCCTTTTTTAAAAAGGGCTTTTACACAACTTTATTTTTATTTCTTCAAATTATAAATGTTTTCTTTCCTCAAAACGTTCTGCTAAATCCCTTCATTGTTAACAAACAGATCCATATTTCACGCACACGAATTAGCTACACCTCCATTTGACAAGTATGACAAAATTTACCCGCCGTGCACCTCGGCTAAATCGTTTTTGTGACATAAATAGTGTGTCGATTGCCACACCGTAGTATGTTTCCAGGGATTCCTAATCTGTTTTTACAGATTACTAATCTGTTTTTACAGATTAACTAATCTGTGTTTATAGATTAGTAATCTGTTTAAACAGATTAAATAATCTGTTTAAACAGATTAAATAATCTGTATTTACAGATTACTAATCTATTTAAACAGAATACTAATCTGTATTTACAGATTACTAATCTGTTTTTACAGATTAACTAATCTGTGTTTATAGATTAGTAATCTGTTTAAACAGATTAAATAATCTGTTTAAACAGATTAAATAATCTGTATTTACAGATTACTAATCTATTTAAACAGAATACTAATCTGTATTTACAGATTACTACTCTGTTTAAACAGATTACTAATCTGTAAAAAACAGATGAACTAATCTGTATTTACAGATTAGTAATATGTTTAAACAGATTAACTAATCTGTGTTTACAGATTAGTAATATGTTTAAACAGATTACCTAATCTATGTTTACAGATTAGTAATTTGTTTAAACAGATTAACTAATCTGTATTTACAGATTACTTAGTTAATCTGTAAAACAGATTGCTAATCTGTTTAAACAGATTAGTAATATGTTTTTACAGACTAGTTAATCTGTAAAAACAGATTAGTATTCTGTAAATACAGATTAGTTAATCTGTTTAAACAGATTACTAATCTGTAAATACCGATTAGTTAATCTGTAAAAAAGATTAGTAATCTGTTTAAACAGATTAGTAATCTGTAAAAACAGATTAGTTAATCTGTAAAAATGGATTAGTAGTCTGTTTAAACAGATTAGTAATCTGTAAAAACAGATTAGTAATCTATTTAAACAGATTAGTAGTCTTTAAAAACAGATTAGGAATCCATGGAAATATACTACGGTGTGGCGGCTCTACGCTGTCGTAAATTTCGCTTGAAGATAGCCTTCAATAAAATAAACATTGCTTCACCTTCATTTATACACATTTCAGTGCGTAAGTTTTATTAAATTGCCACTTTTCACACGTTCGGGGCTACTTTTAGTACTTTAAAACGTAGTTTTATACACTCACCGGAAACATTACCGGATACCGGACTTTTTACCGGCAAAAAATATATCCGAGTTGGGATAAAATTTACTGGATGTGATTCGTACGCCAAACTGAAAACAAAAGCGTGTGCTCTTATTACCTGCATGTTTTTACTGAATTACCTGGTCGCGGCTATTTGTTTAGGCCACATTAGCGAATTAGATGACGGGTTGCACATCGATACAGGGGCAATGGCATTTACACGTGAATGTTGCATGAACACTGATCGCTATGCCTAATATTTTGAACTATTCCATTCAGCTTTGGAAGCACAAATACACACGGTTATCCAAGAGCTGTAATTGCTCTTAGATAATTGATCATACATGCACTGTATTTTAATGTATTCCTCTGCTTCTGATTGTTTTACTTTGGATTCTCTGCTTCCATTTGCACATAATTTTGACAGTACTCATTTATCCAATATTTTTTCTTTGTTTATGTGCTTATAAACTAAATATGCAAACTCTTTGATTGTTAGTTTATCATTCATTGTTTTCATGTTTTACTGGGCTTTTATGACACTTTAATGGACCAAGCCATGTCATATCGGGTAGTATTACGGTGGATTATGCGCCACAGAAGCTGGAGAGAACCACCGAGCAGCGGCGAACCAATACCAAGCACTCCAGCCTACTAACCCGACAGAAACAGGGTTAGCTACGGTTGAATGCAGGTGCAAAAACAGACCTGTAGTACACTTTAGCACACAAAACCACCATGTCTGTACATGGGCATTTGGAATTAATTGTCTTACCCAAGAAATCTCGAGTATAATTAATCTATAAAATTAAAAATAAAAATAATTGACAATGGTCCGGAGAGCATATGTATGGAGCCGGTGAGGTGACATATGTTTTTTAAAATCCATACGCACGAATTAATAATCTGTGCACACGAAATATTAATCAAAGCGAGCAAATTAATAATCCGTGCACGCAAGTAATAATTCATGCGCACAGATTAATAATCCGTGCATGAAGTAATGATCAAGGCAAACGAATTAATAATCCGTGCGTTTGAATTAATAATCCGTGCGTTTGAATTAATAATCCATGTGCGTAAATTAATAATCCACGCACACGAAATGATAATCCATGCCAACAAAATAATAATCAATGCGAACGAATTAATAAAATCATTCACGTGAATTGTAATCTGTGCACACGAAATAATATTCCGTGCACATAAATTAATAAGCTGTGCAAATGGATTATTGATCAGTAGTATGTCACGTACCTTTCGAGCAAGATCTGGTGGACCGCGCGGTGTACCCCGGAAGTGACGTTTTGGTTACCCGCGTGAGCGGCTATGTTGTGATTTCATTCTCATGGCGACGCGTGGTGTCACTGCACATGTGCAGCGCGTGTCGTTATGGTAATACGCGTTTCCGTCGTCCATTTTGTATATAGGGAACCGCCATCTTGTTTCTATGGTAGCACGTGGTCGCTAGGTGACCCAAAGGCATCTAATAAGATGAGGGTATGTTTGGAGGGTACGTTCAATTCAATGGGAGTACAACGAATTACTCAAATGAACCCGAGAACGACTGCTGTTCACCCGAAATAACCGAAACGGACCCGAATTCTCTTAGAATATTGACCCTAATAGTACCACGTAGTGGTATAAGATCTATAAGAGATGTGCTCCTTATCTAGCTCGAATTCCATCAGAATCCTCGTTTACAACTACATATTTTATAACATATCTGTTCTACTTGACGTCTATCTACTCTAGTATACTAATTATCCCTGATTGTCCTTGTAGATTCTTATGCCTTTTCTACCCATGATATGATATGGCATTGTCCGTGCATTCCTGGCTCTCCCTTACCTTAGTAGATTATTTGGCTTGTTCTACCCGTGCTATGACTATTATCTGCACAAGTCTACCATTATCTGGCTTACCAGTAGACATAGCTGCAGTTGATACTTTCCCGACGGGCCATCTGCGCCTCGTTTTCTTCTTGTGAGGCCATGAGGGCTATGAGGACGCCAAAGGCTAGTCCTATTCCATAATGGGGTACCAGTAATGGTTTGCCCATAGGGTGGGGGTCCCCAAATACCGAGATGAGGCCATAGGGCCATGATGGCTATGAGGTCTTCATAGCCCTCATGGCCTCCTACGATGAAAAAGGGTACCTAAATACCGCGATGAGGATGAGAGTAATGGCATTTCCTTATTGCACGCATAACCCTCATGGCCTCATACGATGAAAGGGGATTCGGATTCTGAAAGCCATCCAGATACAAGAAAGGGATTCCAAAATTGGAATTCTGTGGACCGTGGCGACCAAATACCGAGACGAGGATGAGAGCAATGGCATTTCCCTGTGGCCCTCATAGCCCTTATGGCCTCATTCGGTGAAAAGGGGATTTTGAAGGCCATCCATATACTAGAAAGGGATTCCAAAATTGGGATTCTGTGGACTGTGGGGACAAATGTGGAGATGAGGATGAGAGTAATGGCATTTCCTTATGGCCCCCATAGTCCTCATGCGGTGAAAAGGGGATTCTGAAGGCCATTCAGATACTAGACAGGGATTCCAAAATTGGGATTCTGTGGACCGTGGTGACAAAATACCGAGATGAGGATGACAGTAATGACATTTCCTTATGACCCTCATAGCCCCCATGACCTCATACGAAGAAAACTGGGCACCGATGGCCCGTCGGGAAAGTGTCACATGTAGCTATGTCTGGGTCTACTGGTAAGCCCAACAAATAGTGTAGATAATAGTCATATCACGGGTAGAACAAGCCAAATAATCTACTAAGGTAAGAGAGAGCCATGAATACATGGACAATGCCATCATATCATGGGTAGAACAAGCATAAGAATCGACAGGGACAGTCAGGGATAATCAGTATACTAGAGTAAATAGAAGTCAGGTAGAACAGATAAGGTATAAAATATGTACTACTGAACGAGGATTCTTATGGAATTCGAGCTAGATAAGGAACACACTTCTTATGGATCTTATAACACTACGTGGTGCTATTAGGGTCAATATTCAAAAATAATTCTGGTCCATTTTGGTGATTTCCGGTGAAAATAAGTCGTTCACGGGATCATCTGGGTAACTCGTTGTACTTCCATCGCATCGAACATACCCTCCAAACATACCCCCGTCTTAATAGATGCCTTTTGGGTTACCTAGCAGCCGCGTGCTACTATACAAACCAAGATGGCGGCGCCCTGTATACAAAATGGACGACGGAAACGCGTATTACCATAACAACACGGGCTGCGCATGCGGCAGCGATACAACGTTTCACCATGGAGATGACATCACAACATGGCCGTCCAAGCGCGTTACCATGACAACACAAAATGGCGGCACCCAGTCACGTGACTATTACGTCATTTCCGGGGTCCACCGCGGGGTTCACCAGATCTCCTCGAAAGAAACGAGCACCACCCCTTTGATCCATGCACATGAATAATAATCCGCGCGCATGAAATGAAAGATATAAAAGTATGGTATAGGTTATTAAGTCAAAATGGCATCCATCCTGTGACCTTGGTATACTGGCATCCCACCATCTTAACGCTGAAATAGCAATTCTTAGGTCTACTTGTTCTTGTTTGAACCTAAGTTATCTAGGACCCTTCGGCCCTCGGTCGCTACCGCCTCCTCATATCTTCAAAAAAGGAAGGTCAGGAGGGGTAACCTAATGACCCGAGGTCCGTCCTTGTTAGGCATGCTTCCCCTTTTTTAACGTGCGATAAGCGAGTTAGGACGAAGTGAAGTCTGCGTAAGACCTCACATCGCTGCACTCTGGGCTTGTGGCAGTAAGTAGGTGTATGCATGCGTGGCGGAAGAGGGGGGATCTCTTGTTGAGACGCGGGGGCGCAAAAATATGTCAGCGAAGATATAAAATTCAGATGTCTAAAAGGGCCTATAAAGCAGCCATCGAAAAGTACTTCACAATGCCGGGGGAATTTGGGATGGGACGTCACCTAAAGTTGACTGGGATGGCAACATATGCCTATGCTTGTCCGCTACATGTCTAATCTTGGCGGTATTATATATATTTTTGGTAGGCCCTGGGAAGGTTGGGATCAGTGGCGGGGGCATGCGAAAATGTACACAGCTCGCCCCCAAATAGATTTACATTGCACCCCCCCCCCCCTCATATTAAACACAAACTGCCACATATGATTTCGACCCCCCCCCCCCCCTCCCGCCACCTTCCATTTGGAGACTTCAAAACTGTTGATGTAGCTTCGAAATTTGAGACTATTTCAGAGAGACTCAGGCCCTTACCGTCAAGTTACCGATGACCTCGCCATCCTCCATTAGGCTCCAGAATCTCTCTCAAAGCTTCACAGTTAAAACTGAAAAATTTACGGAGGAAGGATAACCGGCCCCCACCAATGGCCTTACCTCCTCTAAGGAGGCTTCCGAGTCGCTTATAGAGCTCCAAAAATTTATAATTCGGGGAGAGGTCCCGAATCCGGTGGCGGCGCTGCAGGAGGTCATGAAGGGGCATTTGCCCCCGACCACAGTCTCTGCCGCCACCCCCCCCCCTCTCTCTCTCTCTCTCTCTCTCTCTCTCTCTCTCTCTCTCTCTCATTTGCCCCTCTCCAAAACTGTCACATCCAGCCACCCTCTCTTACGCACACAGTGACTCCCTTTTCTTTATTTACATACAAACTCAGCTGATAAACATAAATCCACTGGAATTTTGCAAGTTCGGATGCAGATACTTATGAGCCATGTACGTTTATAAACCTTGTCTCTAAAATGTGGGTCATCCAAAATGTGGCGATCTACCCTAAAAGCCACCAGAAAACTTGATTCAAATGCACAGTGATTTTGTTTTGTCTGGGGGGGGGCGACTCCCCGCCCTCCACTCCCGGGGACGGCATGTCGGCTTCGCCACTCAGGATACTCCTCCATACGGTGCATGTCCCCTACTTGCAGTCTCCACCACCCACCCCTCCCCTCCCCCCCCCCCCGCAAATACCACCGCCAGGTCACACAAATGGGAGAGGGTGATTCACCTGACTACACCCTTCCCTTCCTGTCTGCGGTCTTTGAAATATACACGCGTCATATCGCTCCCCCCCTCCATTGGAATTCTCCCCCTATAAAGGATTCTGGTTCCGCCACTGAACAGGATTCCCATGCATGTAAGTATATATAGCAGGTCCGTCTTTTGGGACAGCGGGGGTGGGGGTCCTGATACCTTGTGTTTTAATCCGAGCACACGAGTTAATAATCCGCGAAGGCGAATTGATAATCGGTACATACAAAATAATAATCCGGGCACAAGGATTATTATTTCGTGTGCACGGATTATTATTTCGTGTGCGCGTATTATCACTTCGCCGCACGTTATATTTATTCTGAGTAGTATGAAATGTGCCAAATAAGCCCCATCTGGGGGACTTCGGGGATAGAAGCGGAGGAGAGCGGGCATGTCAACCCGATAGTGATACGTGGTTTTAGTGAGCATGCACATTGGAGACTACCATCTTGGTTTCTATGTTAGCTTGTTGTTGCCATTTGACCCAATGGCCTCTAAACAGACGAGGTCTGTTCTAAGGGTGTGTTCGATTCAACGGGAGGCTTGCGAATTACCAAAATAAGCTCGACAGTTACCCCAAATCACCGACATCGACTTCATGTTACCGAAACAGAGTCGCGCGAAGTGTTATATGACCCATAAGGGGTATTTCCGATTGATGAGGTATGTACTCCGGTAGAACAAAAGAGCCCCATACTTGGAGTAAGATCGGTGTTTTTTTACTATAATTAACTTTTGTGGCGTGTTCTGACTACTCTCTGACCCAGGTATTCAACTGCAGGAGTTAGTACGCATGGCATAGCAGACGTGCATCAGTCAGGTCCTTGGGCAAGTTATGGCTACATGAAGAATAAGCAAGTAGAAGGGAATGGGTGGTGGTAGAGTGCATAGTAAGTAGACAACAGAAAGGGGAAGTGGGAGGGAATGGGTAGTGTTAGCATGAATGGCGTAGCAATCAGACATCAGGTAGGCCCTCGGGCATGTCAGGGCTTAGGAAGAATAGAGAAGGTGGGCGGAATGGGTAGTGCTGGCATGCAAGACGTAGCAAGCAGATACCAACAGGCTCGTTGGTATGCCGGATTTTAGAAAGAGTAGGAAAGTGGGAGGGAAATAGATGGTATTGCTATGCTTGGAGAAACCGGCAAACATCGGGCAGGGCCTTGGGCATGCCAAGACTTAGAGATAGGAAGGATAGGAAGTAAGGGTAAGGTGAGTAAATTGTGAAGTGGAAGTTGGGCCCCGGTTTGGGATATTTACGGACCATGTTACATAGAGATACACTTGTGGAATCTCTTTCTGTTACTTGGCTGGCCTTCAGGATGCCCTTTTCATTATATGAAAAACCGACTGCAATGAGGGACAACTTGCCATTCCACATATCCTCAGGGTCATAAGGGTCACGAGAAAATTCTTAGTGAGCCACAATTCGTCATTCCACATATTCTCATATTTAGGGATGACGTTCCATGGAATCTTCTTTATTCTTCTCGTGTCGCACACCAACATCAAAATATCTGGCGATGTTTGTCACCTTAGGCAATATTTTGTAACTGGCCCTTTTGGGGGCTAAGGAGGGCCCTAAATGTGGTCCGATTTGGACGGTTGAGGTGTCAATCTTCTTTATTCCTCGGGGGGCCACCCATCAACACCAAAATATCCCGTGATTTTAACCTACTTTGGTGATATTTTGTAACTGGCCCTTTCGCGGGCCTTACCAGAGCCCCTAAATGTGGTCCGATTGGGGTGGTTCAGGTGTCAATCTTCTTTATTCCCCGGGGGCCACCCATCAACACCAAAATATCCCGTGATTTTAACTTGCTTTGGTGATATTTTGTAACTGGCCCTTTTTGGGGCCTTAGTAGGGCCCTAAATGTGGTCCGATTGGGGCGTTTGAGGTGTCAATCTTCTTTATTCCTCGGGGGCCACCCATCAACACCAAAATATCCCGTGATTTTAACCTGCTTTGGTGATATTTTGTAACTGGCCCTTTTTAAGGCCTTAGTAGGGCCCCTAAATGTGGTTCGATTGGGGTGGTTGGGGTGTCAATCTTCTTTATTCCTCTGGGGCCACCCATCAACACCAAAATATCCTGTTATTTTAACTTGCTTTGGTGATATTTTGTAACTGGCCCTTTTTGGGGCCTTAGTAGGGCCCTAAATGTGGTCCGATTGGGGCGGTTGAGGTGAAAATCTTCTTTATTCCTCGGGGGCCACCCATCAACGCCAAAATATCCCCTGATTTTAACCTACTTTGGTGATATTTTGTAACTGGCCCTTTTTGGGGCCTTAGTAGGGCCCCTAAATGTGGTCCGATTGGGGCGGTTGAGGTGTCAATCTTCTTTATTCCTCGGGGGCCACCCATCAACACCAAAATATCCCGTGATTTTAACTTGCTTTGGTAATATTTTGTAGGGCCCCTATATGTGGTCCGATTGGGGCGGTTGAGGTGTCAATCTTCTTTATTCCTCGGGGGCCACCCATCAACACCAAAATATCCGGTAATTTTTTTCGAGTTTTGAATGTCGAATAATGGAACGGGAATAAGTAACTAAAGTAACTAAATTCACAGTACTATTTAAGTACTGTGAATTTATATTGGTAATGTTTTAATAAGGTGTGCCCATCTTTAAATAAAAGTTTGATTAGTTTTTCTAAAAAGGCCTTGTTGGCAAAATAATTAAAGATCAAGTCGCACAGTTTGCTTCACGTGAATAGGCCGTCGTTGCCCCCTCTAACAGGGGCGGATCCAGGATTTCTGAAAAGGGGCGTGTCTTAGTCTGAAACTGAGCCATGAAACAACAGGGTGCGTGATAAACTCGAGATCGATTCTCCCATCTCTAAAGGCGGGGGGGGGGGGGGGTGGGGTGGGGGGGGGGGGCTCTCCTGGGAAAAGATAAATAAATACTGGACTCTGAAGTGACTTTTAATCCATACCCAGGAAAGCAGCCAAAAATGTCCAGAAAAATATATTTTATAAAAGTTTTTTAGTAGGACAATGTAAATGTGGATATTGTTGGAACCGGCTGAATAAGCCGATTCCAAGTATTCCAAGTATTTACATTGTTTCAGTAAGATATAGTAAGGGCTATTTCTCAAAACGTTAAAAAAAACTGCTTGTGTAAAGGTGTGTGGTGTTTTCGACCCATTAGTAGTGCGCTCCGTCATGTCTCGGGGAAAAATAGAGGGTTGCGCGCACCGGACTCACTCCGTCTAAATCCGCTACTGTCTATAAGACAAAATATTTTTTCACGATTCTTCCATTTTTACGTTATACAAGAGGTGATACAGTATGCCTTCAAAATGAGCTGCGTTTTCAGGATCAAGTGGGTAGGTCCTGCTTAGAGAAGACCAGTAAAAGAAAACAGAAAAGAAATGTTTGGTATTTCACACTCACTGCATAATTTTGACGACGCAAAACGGTTGGCTTTCCCGTGACTGAGTGATCACGTAGCCTGGCCCACCCTTGGAATGTAGGCTGACCACTATGTGCATGAGAAATTAGGCTTTGTTTGTTTTTCACATTCACTACGCATATTGTTTGGACAGCCATCACAGGACTATTTTCAAGCGTTAAGTTCCCCAATGAAGTAGCCTTTTTGTGCCGAAATATATGATCTTAAACACCAATAAATAAATAAATAAATAAATAAATAAATAAATAAGGGCGTACCCAAGCACAATGAACTTGCAATCAAAACGCTGTGGGTTTGATGCCTGGTCGGGGCAAATTGCGTTGTGTCACCCAGAACCTCCGATATCCATATTTAAAGGGCGTTATTGAAAAAGCTCGAAGATATTTCAGAATTTGTGAGCCTTATTTAAGTTAGTTCTTTTTTAAAGGTTTTGTCATTTTGTTGGATAGAGTGCTTCTAATGTAGCGCCGTCCGTGGGACACATTAACCCATAACCACGTGAAAAAAATTCTCGTGTAACTAAAAATTTTCATGTTTTCCATCCAAAACACAGGGTATGATCCCTCATTGGAATGAGCGCAACGGGCTCGTTCGAATGAGGGGTCATAACCATTGTTTTGGAAGCATAAAATGTAAATATAAAAAAGACTGAATAGCGATTTTTGTGTACAGGGCTGGCCGTTTTTGGCTGTTACGTTAGGTAAAGGGTTAAACGCATTTTAACCAATTACTATCAGCCCCAAGGAAGGGACAAACTGACCTAAGGGGCAATGATTAAAAAGATAGCTAAGTTGTTATAACAAGATAGCTAAGTTGTTATAATAAGATAGCTAAGTTGTTTTAACAAGATAGCTAAGTTGTTATAACAAGTTAGCTAAGTTGTTATAACAAGTTAAGCTAAGTTGTTATAACAAGTTAAGCTATGTTGTTATAACAAGTTAGCTAAGTTGTTATAACAAGTTACTAAGTTGTTATAACAAGTTAGTTAACTTGTTATAACAACTTAGCACAGGTAAAAAAAATACATCAACTGGCGTCAGAACGCTGCCGTAAATGTGCAAACTATCCTTTAAACTTTATGTGACCTAAAAAGATCAAAATTGGCAATAAATAAAACAAAAAACAAAAAACATCCAGCCATCTTCTATTTTTTAGCCCAACAAAATACTAATATTTCATAAAAAACGACTGACGTTTATTTTTTGGATGTCACGGCAATAACGTCACCCGCAAATGTGGCCAGAACTCTTCAAAATGTCCCAGGTCGATATCATTTATTTAAATGGAGAGGATACAATTTTAGAGAGCGAGACTTGATACAGGAGTTAGTATTAAAAGATCAGGAAAATAGAGGATATCTAATGTTTTCTTGTGTCTTCAGCTTTTAATTTCCGCTGCAGCATAAAACTTTCGTTCTCCAAATTTTGGAAATACATTCTCCAACCAAAATCGTTGTACTGACCAGGTAAATTGTCAACGCTTGTGACCGAATTTCGGAAGACTTTATTGACGTCGCCGTCAAATGTGGACGATTTTCATAAAATTTTATCATGCTGTACAGTTAAAAAAATTAAGGGATAGTTGTTTTTTTAGTTTTACCGATTTATCGCCATTTTTGGTTTCTTAACGTCACTTCAAAATTTGGGGTATTAAAACATATATTTCAAGAAAAACGCTGATTTCTGACACGCATAACTCTCCATTAATAATACACACGCCTATTAAATATATAGAGGATATCTAATGTTTTCTTGTGAATCCCGGTATTCACAAGAAAACATTAGATTTTCTTTTTATTATACCCCTTTCATTTGAAGCTTCAACTGAAACGATCCAAACCGACGCCCATACCACGCAAGAAATCTGTTTACACAATCAGCTGATCGCTGTTTCCCCTGACACAGATCACATCTTGTTATACTCACTTGTGGAGCGAGAACAACTTTTGATTTGCGCTTGTGAAAATTCATTTGTAAATTTCAAGTTCACACGAAATGTTAATCACCGAGGTATTTCATCTCACTAGTGAGGGGAGAACACAATTTATTTTTTACCGATTCCCATTATAATAAGACTTTAGGGGTGTAATAATCATCATTATAATACTTATATAATTAGTAATAAAACACGCTAAAAGGATAAAGGTCGAAAATCGATACTCATGCTCCATAACCTTCGGGGACGGAAAACAGTTACTGTTAACATTCGTGCCATATTTCGCGAGAATCGCTTCAAAACGAGGGCCGTGATTCGGTTCGGCTAACGATTACAATAAGTCATTTTAACCTCGTTGAATGACCTAACCCATTGAGCCCGAAGAGCTCTTTTTCCGGCCCATGAACATGATACGTCATAATTTCATTAAGTAGGATGGCTGGTAAGTGAATGTTTGGGGTAGACGAATCAATATTTTCAAGCCCAAAGGCTGCACGTTGAAAATATTAATTGGTCTGTCCCCAAGTAATGAATATGGACTCTTTCCATTGCTGCTAGTGAACTGACGTAATATATACCACAAGGATTCTAAGTGTTAATAAAGTATAGCAAAAACAGAACAGACATTTAATAACTCACCAATTAAAACTATTTGGACAAAAACAAGACGATTTATAAAATATAAAAGAGACGTTCTTGGGAAAATGGTGTTTCGCATCTTCACCAACATACATCCATCAATCAAATTTGGAAAATGATTAAGACACTTAGAAGTAAAGAAACAAAATCTACTGGACATCATCTCTAAGATAATAACAACACTCTAATGACGTCTGAAAAAGAAATACCAAAGAAATTGACCGTAACATTTTCAAAGTATTCCTCGTCTGAAAATTGTAATCCAGAATTCCTTAAAATTAAAACAAAGTTACAATTTAAGGATTACACTAAACCTTCCTCTACGTATGTGTTAAATAAAAAATACTGCCACAGAACCCAAATTCAAAAACATTTACCGCAATCATCTCTTCAGCTTGTACTATAAAGTTTCAATGTAATATGGGTAACTGGCCAGTAGCAAAAACTTTTCTCATTAAAATGCTCACTACAATCCAAGCAATAATTACAGATCTACAGTACGTGGAGAGTGTATTATTACTAAATCACCCACAGAGTGGAGATTCCACCCAAGCAATAATTGCAAATTTGTTGCAAAGCCAAACCAGCACAAGCAAAGTTTCAGCCAGTGGACCTCCGGGTTAAACCCGGAGGTCCATTGGCTGAAACATTGCTTATGTTTTTTATCGATGTGTACAAAATTTGAAAGTTATCGCGGGTGTTTTAGTTACAACTCACTCTCCACGTTCTGTATTGCATAACAAGTTGTTGGAACAAACTCTTCGAAACGATGATCAATGATTGCCTTGTCTGATTTCCAGAATCGAACAATCTACAGGCGAATGTACACTCTGGTCTCAGAAGCCAGAGAGGTACAGTGAATCATTATATGTCAGAGAAGTGGGAGCTCTATTGTCGACGGCCTGTACGCCCGTACGTTTATACGTCCGTCCGTCCCAACTTGTGTGCGCAACTCATCCTACATTATTGAACCGATTTTGATGAAACTTCTCAAATATTATGCCACGCAAGTGAGCATGCGCATATTCTAACATTTTTCATCTGCGATAATGTTAACCAGGTTATCTCCCCTGAACTTAGATTCATTATGGATTTTCAAGAGAGATTCATGTGTATAACTCCTACATTATTGAACTGATTTTGGTGAAACTTCTCAAATATTATAACTAGCAAGTGGACATGCGCATATTATACATTTTTTTCACCGTGACAATTTTAACCAGGTTATTTCCCCTGAACCCAGATTGATTGTGGATTTTCAAATGAGATTCTTGTGTGCACAACAACTCCTTCGTTATTGAACCGATTTTGATGAAACCTTTCAAACATTATGGCTGGCAAGTGAGAATGCGCCTATTGTTCAATTTTAACCCAAGTTATCTCCCCTGAACGTAGATCTATTGTGGATTTTTAAATTAGATTCTTGTGGGCCCAACTCCTCCTACATTATTGAACCGATTTCAATGAAACTTCTCAAACACTATGACTAATAAGTGCGCATATGCACATTCTAACATTTTTGAACTGCAACAATTTTAACCAAGTTTTCTCCCATGAACTTATTGGTTTTTCAACCTCAGATGCATTCTAGTAAGCCGGAAGTAGGAGTATTAATCACCTAAATGGGTAGTTCTACCTTGGTTAGACTTGAAACGTTCAGCAGAAATATGTTGGCCAGAAAGATGCATGTGATGGCCATTTTCTTGCATCTGGGGATATCATATGGTACAACGTGAAAGTATGTGACTTCAAAGGAATCCTGCGAGAAAATCGCACCCCAGGCCACTTGTTGTACTTCATAATAGTGGTATTAGAATTAGCCTAGGTGCGTTTAGAACATCGTTAATAGATTCAAAACAGGCTTTAAACAAGCATATCAGGGATTTTTGAATTATAAACCACATATCACTAACTATAATCAAATCCACGTGACATGCGGAATGGCATGGGGTGATAAATAACAAACTCCATCGCTTCTAACCGAATATTATTGACAAATATCCGTCTCATAGCCTTTGTTGGTGAGATTTTCTAATTGTAATGCGATATAATACAAGGCTTAAGCATTCGATTCTGCCACAGGGTATCATGCTGCCAGAATGTGTACCCAATCAATGCCCGTTGGCAGTCAAACATATTCTCTTACATTGTACTGATTTTAATGATGTCATACTTATCATTTGACTCGTCCGTTTTGTTCACTTTAAAACATTTGATATTTTGTTTTCATATTAATCAGTGATAAATAAAGCCTTCCATCAATTTCATTGGTCAGTTTCAAAACTAGACAATTTGATTGGATGAAAAAAATACAACTGCACCACATTTTCATAATTTGCATAATTAGAGTTGGGAGCTTCCATTGGTCAATTTCAAAACTGGACAGTTTGAATGGCTAAACAAAATACAACTGGGTCACATTTGCATAATTTCAGTAGGGAGAATTTACGCGTTTGTCCAATTTAGGGTGGGTTTTATTGTATTAATCGTTTACCTACAAGAAAAACGCCATTCATTTTATTTTATATTTTCACTTTTCGCTTCCAAAACATAGGTTATGAACCCTCATTGGAACTAGCGTGTCACGCTCGTTCCAATGAGGGGTCATAACCTACGTTTTGGAAGCAAAAAATGAAAATTTTTACTTATGCGAGGATGTATTAAGTGCCGTCTACAACTCAAGATAGGTGATGGGTTAAAAAGTCATACTAAGTGGCTAATTTGTGAGTGTGAGCGTCATATGATAAATAGAATATGAAATGAGTGTTTTTCTGATGTAATATTTATGAAACTCGTCCGAATTTTCCGTTTGGGCTCGCCAGAGGCTCGCCTAAACGGAAAATTCTTAGACTCGTTTCATAAATATTATATGAGAAAAACACTCATTTCCATATCCTCTATTTATCTTCTGTGAGAGAATTCTTATAAAAGACAAATTCTTATTAAATCTTCCAAGTGCTCAAGGGAACTCAATCTTATCTTTACTAAGTTTTAATTGTTTTTTATTCGTTTAACTCAATCTTATCGATGTATGTTTTATGTTTTTTGACCAGCAGATTGATGTACAGTACAGTGGATATGGATTGGTCGTAATCCACACGTGGGCAGTGACGTCCACGCATGCGTATACCAGGTTTCAAAAATCACCATCAGCAAAACTTTAATTAATGAAGCACCGCGTTGTAACCGGTGCTTCATTAATTATATTTTCGATGATAATTGGGTCCGTAGTGTATATTGTATTCATGCAGATATTTCTATCGTTACTCACTACTGTCCTCCCTACTGTTTTCGTTATCGTCATAATGTAACATTTTCATAAATTTAGTCGAATATGTTTATTAATTATTTTATTAATTAACCCTTTGAACTCTTCCATGTCAGCAATTGGAGTGGTCCATATTCGTTTGGGCGTAGACCAATTAATATTTTCAACATGCAGCCTTGTGGCCGCACGTCGAAAATATTGTTTGATCTACCCTACACATTCGCCTAGTCACCACCCTACTTACTGAAATTATGACGTATCATGTTCTTGTGCCGGAAAATCGGACTGTCGGGTCCAAAGGGTTAATTTCCATTAGCATTTATGTTTAGAGTGTGTGACATCCTTCCCGTTGAGATATTTTAATATATAGTACCATAAGTGTGTTGTTTTTGTTTTTATTTCAGCTGGCTGTGATGAACAATCGACGACGGATACGGGCACTCATTCCATGGAATCGACAACTACAATATACTACGGTAATGTGTACCGAGAACCTACTATCTATCCCAGCTATAGACATATCATCATACGCAGGAGACATTTCGTCGGGTGAGAACCATAAGGTTCTATCTTCCAGTAGAAGATAGAACCTTATGGTTGTTAGGCGACGATTTGTTCTGCCTATTCCTGTTCCTCCTTCACTAGTTGTTGATGAATAGAACGATTATGTTCGGTTCTTGTTTTCCCTTCTGGGAGGATACGTGTTTACAATTCCGTCACACGTACATGTACCCAGGCGACAAGTATGCGGACTTACTTGAGTACCTTTGCTTTCATCAACAATACAATGGTTGTATCCGGTGCTTCATTAATTAAATTGTTGATGATAATTCCAGTAATTTATGTTTGAACTCCAATATTGTGGAGTCTGTGGAAATATTGAACACCCGTGGAAAGTGACTATACCACGGCGGTCGTACTGTTTATTGTATTCATGTATACTCTCCCAAACAAGAAAGAGTACATGCTAAAAAATAACACTAAAAAAAGATATCTATCATTTTCATTCATGGAAATTTTATTTAATCACAGATGAATCAATTTGTGATCAACACGAGAAATTTCATTACGCTACGACGAATACTCTTGGTGCCATGGAGAGTCAAAGACACTAAGGGTCAAACACAAAGGTCACACACTCAATATCTGGCATGACCTCCGTCTGCATCGACTACTGCTGTGCATCTATGCCTCATGGAAGCGAACAAGTTAGCATGGAAGTGTTGTGGGATGTTGTTCCTTATTCTGATAAGCTGTCTTTGGAGTTCCACAAGCGTTGACGGTGCATGGGGAGGCCGGCGTAGCTGACGTTTCATTTCGTCCCATACGTGCTCAATGGGTGAGATATCGGGCGAATTTGCGGACCAGGGAAGAACATCCACTTGTTGTTGCTGCAGATACTGTTGAACAACACGAGCTGGGTGGGGTCGGACGTTGTCCTGCGGTAGAATGACGCCGGGGCCGTGACGTTGCAGAAATGGGACAACAACGGTGTAAGCACTTCATCACGATATCTGGCTGCATTGAGATTGCCATCAATAATGACCAGCTCAGTTCTGTTACGGGCAGTGATGCCACCCCCACACCATGAGATACCCTCCCCCATAACGGTTTCGCTCTCTGGCGGCCATCTGATGATGAAAGATGGAAACGACATTCATCTGTGAATACAACACGTCGCCACCAGTGTAAGGGATGCCTGAGATGTTGTCTACACCACTGCAGTCGAGCACGACGATGACGTAACGTCAAAATCGGACGAATTGCAGGTCTTCGAGGACGTAAGCCATATTCTCTCAGCCGGTTGATTACTGTTTGAGGATGTATCCGTCTCAGGTTAGGGATGTTCCTGGCTGTCGTCGTTGCCGTTTGTTGCCGGTTCCGGAGATGGACGACACGGATATACCGATCTTGTGCAGGGGTGGTAACTCGGGGTCTCCCGGAGCGGGCTCGGTCTCGAACGTCATCATGTTGTGCATGTCGATGGACTAGCCTGTCTACAGTGTTACGGTGGCAGTTCAAATGCTGGGCAACCTCTCTGTGTGTTCTGCCAGCTCTAATCATACCCAGTGCAAGGAGACGTTGATTCATTGTCAATCTTGGAATGTGGAGTCGTTTTAACAGCAGCGCAAGTTTGAATGTGAACGATAGGAAGGCCTTACTTTAGTGTTTAGATACCCAAGGAATCACACTGCTGCATGAATTTTCATACTCTCCACGTGCAAAACATGCCTTTTCACAAACGTGCAGCACGTCATTTAACGTTAATGCAATTTTAACGGGGAAAGCTGTTTTTTGTGTTCCATATAACTTATTCATGAACAGGTTAACACTCTTTCCACCTACGAAATTATTTCTTTGGAGTTTGATCAGTTTCTGCAATGCACACTTTCTTTTTTGGACAAGTATATATATTTGTATCGTTATTCACTCCTATCCTCGCTACTGTTTTCACTATCATAATCTAACATTTTCATGATTTTTGTCGTATATGTTTATTAATTATTTTATTAATTGATTCCCATTCAGCATTTATTTTGGGAGTGTATCCATCCTTTAGAGTGAGATATATTAACCCTTTACCCAACGAATCGCCCGCATCCGCCCGCGTAATATGCAAATTCAGCAGGTGAAAAAAAGATTATTTTTCGAAAAATTTCAACAAAACCATAGCATGTGACCCCTCTTTGGAACGAGCTCGTCGAGCTCGTTCCAAAGAGGGGTCACATGATATGGTTTTGTTGAATTTTTTTGGAAAAATTTGAAAAATGATATTTAAAATAATAAATTTTGATATCGTCTGCGTTGGGTAAAGGGTTAATAGTCCCATAACTGTTTTTCTTTATGTCATTTCAGTCAGCACTGACGACCAATCGACGACGGATACGGTCACTCATCCCCCGGTATCGACAACTACAATAAACTACGGTAATGTATAGTGTGAGAGTACTACATCAGCTATAGACATATCACCATAAGAAGGGGAACTTGATCGGTTTACTGCATATTCCTGCCCCTCCTACCCTGGCTGTTGATGAATACAACGATTGTGTTCGGTTCTTGTTTCCTTTCTGCAGGAATCGAATTTAACTTCTCATGTTAAACAATTAAAGGCTTGATGTAAATGAGTTTTTAACCTTGTGAAGGTAGTCTGTAGCACTGATTACAAAACAAAACATAGATAGTTTCTAAGATCGAAATGAGATTACGATTCTATGGTTTACGATTCTGGGAGATAATCGTACACCAAGACTCTTGATGTACGTCATAACAGCGGTATTAGAAATGAGATTACGATTCTATGGTTTACTGTTCTGGGAGATAATCGTACACCAAGACCCTTGATGTACGTCATAACAGCGGTATTAGAAATGAGATTACGATTCTATGGTTTACGGTTCTGGGAGATAATCGTACACCAAGACCCTTGATGTACGTCATAACAGCGGTATTAGAAATGAGATTACGATTCTATGGTTTACGGTTCTGGGAGATAATCGTACACCAAGACCCTTGATGTACGTCATAACAGCGGTATTAGAAATGAGATTACGATTCTATGGTTTACTGTTCTGGGAGATAATCGTACACCAAGACCCTCGATGTACGTCATAACAGCGGTATTAGAAATGAGATTACGATTCTATGGTTTACTGTTCTGGGAGATAATCGTACACCAAGACCCTTGATGTACATCATAACAGCGGTATTAGAAATGAGATTACGATTCTATGGTTTACTGTTCTGGGAGATAAACACACACCAAGACCCTTGATGTACGTCATAACAGCGGTATTAGAAATGAGATTACGATTCTATGGTTTACTGTTCTGGGAGATAATCGTACACCAAGACCCTTGATGTACGTCATAACAGCGGTATTAGAAATGAGATTACGATTCTATGGTTTACGGTTCTGGGAGATAATCGTACACCAAGACCCTTGATGTACGTCATAACAGCGGTATTAGAAATGAAATTACGATTCTATGGTTTACTGTTCTGGGAGATAATCGTACACCAAGACCCTTGATGTACGTCATAACAGCGGTATTAGAAATGAGATTATGATTCTATGGTTTACTGTTCTGGGAGATAATCGTACACCAAGACCCTTGATGTACGTCATAACAGCGGTATTAGAAATGAGATTACGATTCTATGGTTTACTGTTCTGGGAGATAATCGTACACCAAGACCCTTGATGTACGTCATAACAGCGGTATTAGAAATGAGATTACGATTCTATGGTTTACGGTTCTGGGAGATAATCGTACACCAAGACCCTTGATGTACGTCATAACAGCGGTATTAGAAATGAAATTACGATTCTATGGTTTACTGTTCTGGGAGATAATCGTACACCAAGACCCTTGATGTACGTCATAACAGCGGTATTAGAAATGAGATTATGATTCTATGGTTTACTGTTCTGGGAGATAATCGTACACCAAGACCCTTGATGTACGTCATAACAGCGGTATTAGAAATGAGATTACGATTCTATGGTTTACTGTTCTGGGAGATAATCGTACACCAAGACCCTTGATGTACGTCATAACAGCGGTATTAGAAATGAGATTACGATTCTATGGTTTACTGTTCTGGGAGATAATCATACACCAAGACCCTTGATGTACGTCATAACAGCGGTATTAGAAATGAGATTACGATTCTATGGTTTACTGTTCTGGGAGATAATCGTACACCAAGACCCTTGATGTACGTCATAGCAGCGATATTAGAAATGAGATTACGATTCTATGGTTTACGGTTCTGGGAGATGATCGTACACCAAGACCCTTGATGTACTTCATAACAGCGGTATTAGAATTAGCCAAGGTGCTTTCAGGACGTCAACAATAGATTCAAAATAAGCCTTAAACAAGTCTATCACAGATTTTAAAATTCCACACATGATTATAATCCACATATCAATAACCACATCACACCCATGTGATATCCAGTATAGGGTGGCATTCAAATAACAAGCTTCCTACCGAATATTAATGACAAATATCTGTCTCATAGCCTTTGTAAAAGAGATCTTCTAATTTTAATGCCATGTCACGTTGATCACACAAGGCAACAGGGTATCATGATACCAGAATGGGCTGCCTATCAATGATTGTTGGCACTTGGCCACACTCGCTTCAGAGTATTATTGACAAATATCTATCTTATAGCCTCTGTCGTGTTGCCTAGCAACGACTGTTGGCAATCGATTACACTCTCTTCCATTGTGCTGAGTTTAATGAAGTAATATCTGTGACATTATTTTATACCTTCTCTGAGAGAATTATTTTTTAACCCTTTACCTAACATGAAAAGCAGACGACTCATGCAAACGAAATTCTTGAATAACCTAATTTTTTTTCATTTTTGTCTGAAAAGCATAGGTTATGACCCCTATTTGAAACGAGATCCTTGAGCTCGTTCCAAGGAGGGGTCATAACCTATGTTTTTTCAGACGAAAATAAAAAATAATGAAAATTAATTGGCGATATTTATGAATAAGGCTTGCTGGGTTTGGCCGTTACTTTGGTTAAAAGGTTAAAGGACATATTGTCGTCAGATCTAATTGCTCAAGGAAATCAACCTTTCTTTACTTAGTTTTGTTTTTTATTCGTTTAACTCAATCTCACCTTCATACCATTCATTATTAGCAAGTTGGTGTACTGTACAGTGGCCATGGATTGGTCGTAATCCACGCATGGGCAGTGCTGACCACGCATGCGTTTGCCGGGTAATCTAAATCACCATCAGCAAAATGTTTGATGATAATTCCTATAACCCTTTACCCAACGCAGACGATATCAAAATTTATTATTTTAAATATCATTTTTTTAAATTTTTCAAAACATTTCAACAAAACCATATCATGTGACCCCTCGTTTTGAAAAATAATATTTTTTCAACTGCCATACTGCATATATTGTATACATGTATATATTTGTATCGTTATTCCCTATTATTACCACTTTTGCGGGAGTTCCTAGCACATTAACGATGTTTTGTCGGGCGTTGAAACCTCGTAATGCTCAACAAGCACAAGTCATGTGACGTGTTGGGCAGTTATTGAGTATAACAGCCCAACACGTCAATAACAGCCCGACACGTCTAAATATAGACAATGACGTCACATCTCTCAGCCGATCAACAATATTTTTCCCAGATTTCCCTTCGGATTTTTTTAATTTGTAAACACAATAAACACATTTGTTTAAAGTGTTTCCTTTTGTGTCACGGATAGATAATGTATCAAATATAGGAAGCGATACGCGCAAAGTAAGTGATGACATGTTTGATGAATAAACTCCTTGCCTAAAGTTCGCATTTCGAAGATATATTTCATCATCTAACTTCCCAAATTTCACCCTCGACTGATCAGATGATAGTCATGTTACCTGGTTTGTTTGTCAACAAATCAGACGATAGTGTTGCTGTTTTTTCTAATTCTAAAACGTCAAATTTCATTTATTTATCTTATTTCCCTTATAATTTAATCGTAATTTGTTCGATGTACGAAAGTGGCAATAATAGAAATAACATGACTTTGTCGGTCATTACTGTGTATCAACGGCTCAACAGAAATGGTTAACAGCCCTTGAGCTTATTAGCGGCCCTCGACTTCGTCGCGGGCCACTAATAAGCTCTTGGGCTGTTAACCATTTCTGTTGAGCCGTTAATACACTGTAAAGCCCTTCAAAATCATGTTATTGTTAAAATATCCTCGCTACTGTTTTCACTCTCATCATAATCTAACATTTTCATGATTTTAGTAGAATATGTTTATTAATTAATATTATTAATTGATTGATTGATTTTTGATTGATTTTATTCAGTAGTACAACATGTATACAGTTAATAACAAAAATATACATATAGGTAGCATACTTCAGAACTACAGTTAATAACACAAATATACATATAGGTAGCATACTTCAGAAGTACATGACTGTACCACTGGGAGATGGCGTAGCCACTAGTGGCTGTCTTCCCGCCATTCCCGTTTAAAAAAATGAAGAAAAAAAGGAGAAAAAAGCAGAGAAATGAAGAGAAGAGAAAAATGAAAGAAGAGAAGTTCATACGAGAAGACGTGACAATCGAGACAATCCTGATAACAGCGTGTTTACTAATAATTGAGAATTTTATAGCCATACTGAATATGACATATTAGACTAGTTCTTTCCGTTATTATTCTATGTTTTCTAGCATCTCATCCCCCGAGTTCCAATGTGTTCCATATGTCAACAGGCATAAAGAGCGCATTGGACCCCAGGGGACAACAAGATGATGATTGAGTTAAAGACAGAGGTAGCGATGAGATGATTCTCATTCAGCATTTATTTTGGGAGTTTATTCATCATCCATCTTTTAGAGTGAGGTATATTAATAGTCACATAAATTTTCTTTTCAGTCAGCAGTGACGAACAATCGACGACGGATACGGTCACTCATTTCCAAGTATCGACAACTACAATAACCTACGGTAATGTAAAATGGGAACGCACTACATCAGCAAGAGACATATTACCATAAGAAGGGAACTTGATGTGTTTTTCTGCATATTTTTGTCCCTCCTACCCTGGTTGTTGATAAATAGAACGATTGTGTTCGGTTCTTGTTTTCTTTTCTGAAGGAAACTCGGTTAGAAATCCGTCACATTGCAGCATGTTCCTAAGTGACAAGCATGCGGGCATACTTGAGTACCTCTGCTTATTTAGGATTCATCTGAATAGAAATTAGATAGCGCAGAATGAAACAGCTCGACTGTCAGTTAAATCGTCAGTCTGCTTTTACTTTTACCTTTAGAAAATTTCCATTTTCAATATCATTAAGTTAGGACTTTAATAATTATATTTAAGTGCAAAAGTTAAAAACGTGAATTTAAATAATTTAAATACTTCTTCTCCTCAGATGGCGACACACGCGTAAACTGACAAAACTTTAATGAATAAAATTTCTTAATCGGAATCACGATTGTTCATAAATTTAATTTTTTACAAGTTCTGTTTCTCTCTGGATGATAACACCTTCTTCATTCTGCTTATTCTACCAAATGATGTTAAATGAAATTAAATTAAATGAAATTATGTTAATCACACCGATCTGTGAAATATGCCATTCCGTAGGCACAGAAACACTCCATATGTAGATACTTAAGATTATGTTTCGACAATTGATTTGGCATAATCCACTCTATGTATTCTCTCTGCTAAACACCTTTTAAGTCAAAAAGTTCAAATTTATCAGTGTTCATTCTTCAGCCATAATTTTCCTCTCAAATTTCTATATCATACGTTGGAGTATCGACATATTTAATACCTCGAAGGTAATAGAGTAGTACATAGTCTAGAATAGGTAGGGAGGAGATTTTATTGTAAGCTTTTCTTTAAAGTTAGTTTGTTAGACATAATAGTTCAACATTTACTTATTATGACTGACATTTTCTCTATAAATGAATAACTAATGAGACGTATGTTTTATTACTAAATGTTGAAACTTCAAACTATACTTTCAGGCTACACAAAAGGTTCAAGGTAGGTAAATTAGTAACAACATTTATAAAAATGTAGGACAAATTGCCAAGCCAAAATATCAAAACTCAAAGGTAAGATTGATATAAAACATTCTCTGTATATTTGAGCTACTTTTGTTCTCTCTGAAATAGATTTTGAGATACAGATACAGATACCACTTTATACTTTTGATTAACCCTTTACCTAACATGAAAAGCAGACGACACTTGCAAAAAAAATTCTTGAATAACTAATTTTTTTCATTTTTTGTCTCAAAAACATAGGCTATGACCCTTCGTTGGAACGAGCTCGACGAGCTCGTTCCAACGAGGGGTCATAACCTATGTTTTTGAGACAAAAAATGAAAAAAATAGTGAAAATTAATTGGCGATTTTTGAGAATAGCGCTGGCCGGTTTTGGCCGTTACGTTGGGTAAAGGGTTAAAATATTCACTCGTATAATTAAATATTATTGTATCCATCTTATTTTGGATTTAAATTGACACAATTGAATGTACTGTGAAATTACGAAACGCATTTATTTACTTGCATTCATATACAATATACTTATTCTTGGGAAATACTTGTCATACATCTCTTTCAGTTAAAAAGAACACATTATATTTCAGGTTAAAATTTTCTAATTTTGAGTATATTCTGCAGGAACACGTGAGTATATATATTTCGTGGGTTGAACAAAATGCTAATAAAATATTTAAGAAAGTATCGTTAAATCCCGATAGATAAATCGAATCTAGTATTGTAAGAAAGTACTAGTAAGAGAGAGTTGTTATATGAGATTCTAACCCTGACGAATGTCCCGACGGGTGGGTAGGTGGGTGGGTGGGTGATTGTTTCTGGTGCATATAATGGAGTATGTTTGAAACAAAATAGCTAGAATATATTTGTTTTCCCTAGAACTTAAAACAGTCAAAACTATTTGTAAGAAGAACAAGCTTTGTCAAACCTATCTTGACACCTGTTTCAACCCAAATGTTTTAACTTTTCTGCCTGGAAAAGGCTATTCGGAAGCGTCCATTAACGACATCTGTACACACGGTCGAATTTGATCAATCAAGCCGTTTTATGTGACCCACCACTAGATCGAGTTCGACGATTTCGTTCCAACTGGGGATCACGTGATATGTTTTGGTTAATTTTCTTAATATTTTTTTTAACTGCTCAGTTTGTAAATTAGGCGGGCTTATGTGGGCGATGGGTTAGGTAAAGGGTAATTGAAACTCTGTTATTTGGGATTGTATGAACGTCAGTTAAAGGTTAATTCAATCTCTGTTATTTGGGGTTGTATGAACGAGACTGAACTGTAAGCCTGATATCGACCGATCTTTATCATTTATTATTCCAGAACCACCCTAAAATGTCGTACTGGTTTGGGGTGTGGTTTCGACACGATTCGAGAACTGCATTCCGGTCAGGTTAAACTTCCTCTTATATCAGCTTCCTGTATGTGTGAAATTTTAATTCGTCACCAATATATTATGTTCAGAGGAAATAACTCACGATAATAACAGAAAAATTTAATCCTTTTGACTCCGGTGGTATCTTTCATGTCAGTTCAATGGCAGTAACTGGAATAAACCATATCCATTATTTGGGGCAGACCAATTAATATTGTTAACATGCAGCTCCACGCATTCAATTAGTTGACATCTTTCTTAATAAATGTATGACGTCGGAAATAGGGCTCCTCGGATTCAAAGGATAAAATAATACTATTTTCAGTGATTAGAAAAGGGCGGAGAACAGATTCCTAAAATATTGCTCTTTTTGTAAGCAAGTGGCGTGCATCTTCTTTAAGAATGTAGAGCAGCTATGGGAATAACCGCATTGCCTTGGGGAGCATGCGCGTAGCTCTATGATTGTGAGAGAAGTGGGTAACTCTACAAATCTACAGTAGGGCCGCCGGAGACTGGTCACTTTCCACGGGTTGGCAATATTCCCACGGACACAATAATATTAGATTCCAAACACAAATTATAGGAATTATTATCAAGAATGTAATGAATGAAGCACCATGTACTACCCTGTGCTTCATTAATTAAAATTGTACTGCTGGTGATTTTTATTACCTGGTAAACACATCGTGGACATCACTGTAGATGCGGATTATGACCAGTCCACAGCTACTGTACTCTACAGGTTCATGTTTACCGTTATACATATATAGCAGTCATTTGGCAGGCATACACAAACATATATGTTTGCAATTTATTGTTCTTTGATGGGGTAACATGACACATAATGTTTTAAAAGACAATTGCCGAGTGGTGTTTGTATAGCTTACTTGGCTGTCTCCCTACCTCAAACCAAGGAAGAAAAACAATCGGAAATTTGAATTAGATCCATATTGATTATAGACGACGCATCACCGTCGACTTGAATTAAATTACATTGCAAACGTCATTGAAAATTGTAAATTATGCCAAGTCATTCGGTGTTTTCCAGATTAGTATATCATTATCATTCCATTTACATTTAATTCAAGTCGATTGTGATGAGAGGTTATTAAGTTTTGTTATATACGGACACACTACCGTCGCGTCGAATTCAATTGACGCACGGCATCAAATCACAATGTTTGAGTCAGCACACAAATCTTATTCGAAATCTATTCATGTATTTTAACTGTGTACAAGTATATGAATACACTACAAAGTATCTCCGCCAACATGTATAGCATATGAGGATTTAATACAAGGATGTCTGTTTGTAAACATCGAACCGTAGGCGACGTGTTTAAATGAGACATTTAGGTATTAAAACGTTTTTGTCCAGTTTGAAACAGAATAAAAACATAGTGGAAATAAATTTCGGACGCGTTTCTCACGCTCCGCAGTCAGTTGGACCAAATTCGTGAATAATTGTTTTGTGTTTACAAACACAGACAAGACAAAAGGCAGAGTCACATCCCTTGAGTCGTTAAGGAAACGTGTAAACAGTATTGTGTTGATATATCGTCCCCGAGTTCCAATGTGTTTTATGTGCCAGTAGGCACATAGAACACATTTGAACTCAGGGGACGATATTTGCTCTTATTTTATTTTTTTCAAGTTGTTTTATTTAATTACTGGACTATTTAATTTATAACAGCAAAATATCATCGAATTGTCGAAAATCTGATGATAATTGTGATTATTGATTGATTCGATTTTTATATCGAGTCGACCGAGAGCGAAAAGAGTTTATTTAAACCATATACCCCCGATGTTTCGCGGCGTCCATACACCCTGAATGTTACCCGCTCTTACAGGTTTTGGATGTTGAATGCATCCTTTACCATGGCTATTTGTCCAAGGCATTCTTACCAAACAAAAGACAGAATTTATCGGGATTTAGGGACAATATATTATGCTATGATATTTTCAACATGCAGCTGTGTTCAAGGATACGAATACACTATATTATAGCTTAGTTTTATTTATACCGATGTTAACCCTTAAAACCCTAAAGACAGCTTTGCTAGTCCAGGAACTTGTTAAGTTATCATTTCACCAAGTAGTTTGATTGCTCAGTAAATGTGTGGGATAACTGGAAGCTGCACGTTGAATATATTGAACTATCTGTCACATGGTAATGAATACGGATTCTTCCAGTTGTTGTCATTGAACGGACTTCTAGGATTCACAGGATTAAACTACAACGTGACACAGCTTCTTTGAGAACTTTCTTGAAATAGAGCCTGAAAAAATTAATTTATTAATCATATCTGCGTAATGTCATTATGCGTATAATAGTTACACATAATTTGATTGGTTGAAAGTATTTTTCCCAGTAACTAATGTGTATGTTCTTGTATTTTATTATATAATATTTGTTTTCTTTCAGGAAACGTATGTATATAATATTTTTACAAATAAAACAAAAATTATTCTACCAAATTATGGTGGATAGTTTTATGTTTGAATCGTGGAACATTATATTGAATGCAAGTCAATGTATTGTCCTCTAAGATCTCTGTTTACATAATAATATACAATGATTAAGAATCAATTTTCGTTTTCAGTTGAACGCTTTCATTGCCACACCCACTTTAACCATATATGGAAGACTTCTATATATGCCTGTATGCGAGGAAGTTTAATAAAATTTATGACACACTTGAAACTCTGTCATCTGATTAATTGTTGGAAAGGTCTATCTGAGCTCTTTCCAACAATTAATCAGATGGTAGGTTTGATCTGCGCATACAAGAACATATAGATAATCATCATAAAATAGGTGACAATAGTCGCTTTCGGCAGCGAAAGGGTTAAAATGGAAATTTTCCATGACAAAAATTTTCTTGTTCTCAATTTTGCGGATACTTTGTTTCATTTGGCATTTAACAGGTTTCCTACACCAAAGAGAATAAACATTAACCAAGTGTTGATAAGACAGCACAGAAAGCCAATCCTCATCGAATTAAAATAAAACAAAAGACCAAAGCCATATTCTCAAAGGTAAGCATCTTTTAATAGGATCACAACAAAATCCAAATGAAAAGAGTAGTGTGTCGGGGAGCAGAAATTGGATGACTCGGAGATGATTCAGGAGATGATGTAATACCTCGATGCGTTGTTATGGTAACCTGTGTGAGCGGCCAAATGGTTACGGCATTACCACGACTAGGTTTTACACGTGCATTCGTTGCCAATTTTGTATTTAACAGACCACGATCTTGGTTTCTATGGTAGCACATGATTGCTCTCAGTTTGAAAGTCCTATAGTAGGGTGCGGTATGTTTGAGCAGGCTGTTCAGTTATATGGGAGTATATCTGATTACCGGAGACAATCTGACAAGTGCCTAAACCCCCAAAAGACGCCCTATTATTACCCAAATGGACTTATAATTAACCATCTTGGATTGTACGCGATCTATATAAATAGCACGTAGTACAAAATATAAATAGCACGGAGTACAAAAGGGTCTGAAATAGTCTGGAATGCTTCTCAAATAAATGTGAGTATCGCTACTCGTCTCGAATTTTTTCAGAACCTCATTTTTTCTGCCGTCTTTAACTGGTAGAGTGCTGAATTATTTTTGGTCATCAAAATTTGTTCATGTGTTTTTGCCTTGTTACAATTCATGAGAGAGTGCCAATGGGCACTCTCTCATGAATTGTAACAAGGCAAATCCTAATAGACAAAATTATTTAACTTCAAAGGTAATATGAAGCTCATCCTTCAAAAATGAAGCCTTTAAGCTGAAGCACCTGCATTTCAGAATAAAGCCCAAATATGGGCTTCCAGCACTCTACCAGTTAACGTATTCCAGGATCGATTCTACCAATGTTATGACTTCGCTAATCTATCTATACCCAACCTTGCCTGGCTCCCTCCGTCTAATCTATCTATACCCAACCCTACCTGGCTCCCTCTGTCCTCCTCAATATCTTAGAACGTCCAATCAGATCGGACGATTTCTTACGAGTCATCCCCTGTCTTTGTACGTCGTACCGGCATGTTTGTGTTTCAATATATGGTCAAAACGGAATTCTCAGGTCTCCCATATCCTCATAAGAGTACCGAGAAGTGATAGTACTATTACGTACCAGTATCAGGGAAATCTGTGTGTTGACTGTTTGTCATAAGAGTACCGAGAAGTGATAATACTATTACGTACCAGTATCAGGGCAATCTTTGTGTTGACTGTTTGTCATAAGGGTACCCTGAAGTGATAATACTATTACGTACCAGTATCAGGACAATCTTTGTGTTGACTGTTTGTCATAAGGGTACCGAGAAGTGATAATACTATTACGTACCAGTATCAGAGCAATCTTTGCGTTGACTGTTTGTCATAAGGGTACCCTGAAGTGATAATACTATTACGTACCAGTATCAGGGCAGTCTTTGTGTTGACTGTTTGTCAAAAGGGTACCGAGCAGTGATAGTACTATTACGTACCAGTATCAGGACAATCTTTGTGTTGACTGTTTGTCATAAGAGTACCGAGAAGTGATAATACTATTACGTACCAGTATCAGGGCAGTCTTTGTGTTGACTGTTTGTCGTAAGGGTACCGAGAAGTGATAGTACTATTACGTACCAGTATCAGGGCAATCTTTATGCTGACTGTTTGTCATAAGGGTACCGAGAAGTGATAATACTATTACGTACCAGTATCAGGGCAGTCTTTGAGTTGACTGTTTGTCATAAGGGTACCGAGCAGTGATAGTACTATTACGTACCAGTATCAGGGCAATCTTTATGCTGACTGTTTGTCATAAGGGTACCGAGAAGTGATAATACTATTACGTACCAGTATCAGGGCAATCTTTATGCTGACTGTTTGTCATAAGGGTACCGAGAAGTGATAATACTATTACGTACCAGTATCAGGGCAATCTTTGTGTTGACTGTTTGTCATAAGGGTACCCTGAAGTGATAATACTATTACGTACCAGTATCAGGGCAGTCTTTGTGTTGACTGTTTGTCATAAGGGTACCGAGCAGTGATAGTACTATTACGTACCAGTATCAGGACAATCTTTGTGTTGACTGTTTGTCATAAGGGTACCGAGAAGTGATAATACTATTACGTACCAGTATCAGGGCAGTCTTTGTGTTGACTGTTTGTCGTAAGGGTACCGAGAAGTGATAATACTATTACGTACCAGTATCAGGACAATCTTTGTGTTGACTGTTTGTCGTAAGGGTACCGAGAAGTGATAGTACTATTACGTACCAGTATCAGGGCAATCTTTATGCTGACTGTTTGTCATAAGGGTACCGAGAAGTGATAATACTATTACGTACCAGTATCAGGGCAGTCTTTGAGTTGACTGTTTGTCATAAGGGTACCCTGAAGTGATAATACTATTACGTACCAGTATCAGGGCAGTCTTTGAGTTGACTGTTTGTCATAAGGGTACCCTGAAGTGATAATACTATTACGTACCAGTATCAGGGCAGTCTTTGTGTTGACTGTTTGTCATAAGGGTACCCTGAAGTGATAGTACTATTACGTACCAGTATCAGGGCAGTCTTTGTGTTGACTGTTTGTCATAAGGGTACCCTGAAATGATAATACTATTACGTACTAGTATCAGGGCAATCTTTGTGTTGACTGTTTGTCATAAGGGTACCCTGAAGTGATAGTACTATTACGTACCAGTATCAGGGCAGTCTTTGAGTTGACTGTTTGTCATAAGGGTACCGAGCAGTGATAGTACATTTATGTACCAGCATCAGGGCAGTCTTTGTGATGACTGTTTGTCGTAAAAGGCCATGAATACTAAGAAGAAATCCCTCGAAAATGTCAAACCTCATTTCCGTCTTATCCTCAATAGGATTACTTTAGAATAATCATTTACATAATTAGGGATGCTGGTTTATGGTTACTACACGTGAGTGCCATGAGGAAATTCCCCAATGAGATAATAATAATAAGAAGAAGAATATTTATAGAGCGCCTAATCCCCAAAGGCTCTAGGCGCTTGGCATACCTACTAAAAAATTTCGAACTTGACAAATTTGTTATAAATATGGTATGTAGAAAGTAATGAAAAATATTGAAAATGGTATTCTGGCTGTACACATTAGTTTGATGGGTGTTGTACGCTGGATTCATCAACAGATGTGGTATTACTGATATCAATTTGGAGGTATTTTTGATACAAAAACACTTCAATTTCTTTTTGAAAGAGTACAAATTGACGCTATCACGGACATTCAGGGGAAGGGAATTCCAAATTTTGGGTGCTATGATTTGAAACGCACCGCGGCCGTACGTTTCGAGGTTATAGCTTTTCTCAGTTAGTAATAACTTGTTATGAGATCTTAAAGCCCGGGACGGGATATAATCGTGGATAAGAGATGCCAAACAATGGGGGAGGGTTGAGTCTGATTTACGAAAACAAAGAGTGGCTATCTTGAACTCTATACGTGCCCTTACAGGAAGCCAATGTAAAGTTTTCAGCATGGGAACTTTTTTTATGACCAAGAACTACTCGTGCAGCATTGTTTTGAATACGCTGCAGGGTGCCAAGGCTTTCTTCGGTGATGTTAGTAAAGAGTGAGTTGCAGTTGTCAAGACGCTGCAAGATAAAGGAACATGCAAGTTTTGCTCTGGCATCTTGAGACAGGTATGATCTATTATGACTTATACATCTAAGTTCCAAGAATGAAATTCGGGATAGATGATTGATGTGATCTTTCATTGTCAGATTGGCGTCAATGATGGCACCAAGGTTCCTGCCTCTGCCAGCAAACTTGATGTCCTCATTACAAATTCTAATCTTGTCGCATTGTATCTTTTTCAACTTTTTGGTGTACCACATTTCATTACCTCAGTCTTTTCACTATTCATTTTGAGTTTGTTACACTCCATCCACGACTGGACAGAACCAACACAAGCTTCCATGTTGGCCAGTGAGTGGGAAAAATATGGTGGAATGTTGCAGTTGTACAACTCTGTGTCATCGGCATAGATGTGGCACTGGGTGTTGTGTCCTGCGATGACCTTGCCAATGGGTTGGGTGCACAGTGAATATAAAATTGGCCCAAGGACAGAACCTTGTGGCATACTAAAGCGTTGGAGGGAACCTCTGTGAATGAACACCTTTAATTACAACAGCCTGTGGTCGGTCTGAAAAATATCTTAAATGCGGGCCCGATATGCCGAATGTAACTTCAAGTCGCTTGATAAGGATGTCGTGGTCGATCGTATCAAATGTGGCAGATAAATCTAACAATGTAAGGATAGAAACATTTCCGTTGTCAGCAGCCACGAGTAAGTCGTTGCTGATGCGCAACAGAGCCGTTTCAGTAGAATGATTCGACCGATAGGCAGATTGAAAGACTTCCAAAAGGTTGTTGTCGACTAAGTGGTCTTTCAGTTGTGCAAGGACCACCTTTTCGATAATTTTAGCAATGAATGGTATATGTGAGACGGGTCTGTAGTTTTTAAGTATATTTGAGGTTAGGTTCGTTTTTTTCAAAAGCGGGGATTACAACTGCGTGCTTGTGATGCAATGGAAATACACCTTGATTGAGTGATAAGTTTACAATGTCCGTTATGAGCGGCACTAAGTATGTTAAATGTTTATGCAACAGGTCGGTGGGGATTGGGTCCAAGAAACACGACTTTTTACTACAAGCCAACATGCACTTTTTGATGAAATCTGCACTGACAGGCTTGAATTTGGAGAAGACGTCCCCCTGAAAAAAATCATAACAGGGCGGGTTAGTCGACTTCAAATCGAGCTCAGATCGAAGTTTTGTAATTTTGTCTTTGAAAAAACTATCAAACACATCGGGTAGCTCTTCTTTTGGAGAGATTGGAAGGAAGGGCGGATGATCTACCCCTTCCAGTGAACAAGTTTGCCACACGGTACAGTTCGCTTGTTGTCTGGCAATTTTCAATTTTACTACTTATATCCGATGACTTAGCATCGTTGATGAGACTAGTTACTCTGTGGTTGGAATGAGTAAATATTTCACGGTGAACAGTGAGTTTTGATTTACGCCACTTCCGATCCGCTTGGCGACGAGATCGCTTGGCCTGCACAATTTCTTCGTTTATCCAAGCGACCAGTTCATGATCGCTGAGATCAAACCTGAATGCTCTCATATCCTCATCCCATGAAAGTCATGATGTTGACCTCGCTTAGGGATTCGTCATATCCGTAACTGAATAGGGATATGAGAGACTAACATCACGTACTACCATGGTAATGGTTGCATACCATGGCCGCATACGCGGGCTACCATTACAAAACACGTAATACCCACGGTGCACCAAAGTATAACGTCATTTCCTGTTTATCTACCGGACGTGTTTGAACAAAACGTTATGTTTGAGTAATTTGCCGTGATTATCTCGGTTTTCCTTACCGATAATTTTAAATGAATAGCAAAAGGCATTTGACAAAAATTCCGGGCAATTAGTAATTTCTTGGGTTGCCTGAAAAATATGGTTCGTGATCTTTCATTGGAGGAACACGAGGGTCTATTCACAATGACGATCTCTGAATAGCACTGCACTGATATTTTTTTCATTAAATATAGAATGGTCGCCGTGGATTGGTCGTAATCCACACATGGGCAGAGATAATAACAATCATCATCAATATAGTACGGTCGCCGTGGATTGGTCGTAATCCACACATGGGCAGTGATAATAACAATCATCATCAATATAGTACGGTCGCCGTGGATTGGTCGTAATCCACACAGTGATAATAACAATCATCATCAATATAGTACGGTCGCCGTGGATTGGTCGTAATCCACACAGTGATAATAACAACCATCATCAATATAGTACGGTCGCCGTGGATTGGTCGTAATCCACACATGGACAGTGATAATAACAATCATCATCAATATAGTACGGTCGCCGTGGATTGGTCGTAATCCACACAGTGATAATAACAATCATCATCAATATAGTACGGTCGCCGTGGATTGGTCGTAATCCACACAGTGATAATAACAACCATCATCAATATACTACGGTCGCCGTGGATTGGTTGTAATCCACACATGGACAGTGATAATAACAATCATCATCAATATAGTACGGTCGCCGTGGATTGGTCGTAATCCACACAGTGATAATAACAATCATCATCAATATAGTACGGTCGCCGTGGATTGATCGTAATCCACACATGGGCAGTGATAATAACAATCATCATCAATATAGTACGGTCGCCGTGGATTGGTCGTAATCCACACAGTGATAATAACAATCATCATCAATATAGTACGGTCGCCGTGGATTGGTCGTAATCCACACAGTGATAATAACAACCATCATCAATATAGTACGGTCGCCGTGGATTGGTCGTAATCCACACAGTGATAATAACAATCATCATCAATATAGTACGGTCGCCGTGGATTGGTCGTAATCCACACAGTGATAATAACAATCATCATCAATATAGTACGGTCGCCGTGGATTGGTCGTAATCCACACAGTGATAATAACAACCATCATCAATATAGTACGGTCGCCGTGGATTGGTCGTAATCCACACATGGACAGTGATAATAACAATCATCATCAATATAGTATGGTCGCCATGGATTGTTCGTAATCCACACATGGACAGTGATAATAACAATCATCATCAATATAGTACGGTCGCCGTGGATTGGTCGTAATCCACACATGGACAGTGATAATAACAATCATCATCAATATAGTACGGTCGCCGTGGATTGGTCGTAATCCACACAGTGATAATAACAATCATCATCAATATAGTACGGTCGCCGTGGATTGGTCGTAATCCACACATGGACAGTGATAATAACAATCATCATCAATATAGTACGGTCGCCGTGGATTGGTCGTAATCCACACAATGATAATAACAATCATCATCAATATAGTACGGTCGCCGTGGATTGGTCGTAATCCACACATGGACAGTGATAATAACAATCATCATCAATATAGTATGGTCGCCATGGATTGTTCGTAATCCACACATGGACAGTGATAATAACAATCATCATCAATATAGTACGGTCGCCGTGGATTGGTCGTAATCCACACATGGACAGTGATAATAACAATCATCATCAATATAGTACGGTCGCCGTGGATTGGTCGTAATCCACACAATGATAATAACAATCATCATCAATATAGTACGGTCGCCGTGGATTGGTCGTAATGCACACATGGACAGTGATAATAACAATCATCATCAATATAGTACGGTCGCCGTGGATTGGTCGTAATCCACACATGGACAGTGATAATAACAATCAATATCAATATAGTACGGTCGCCGTGGATTGGTCGTAATCCACACATGGACAGTGATAATAACAATCATCATCAATATAGTACGGTCGCCGTGGATTGGTCGTAATCCACACAGTGATAATAACAATCATCATCAACATAGTACGGTCACCATGGATTGGTCGTAATCCACACAATGATAATAACAATCATCATCAATATAGTACGGTCGCCGTGGATTGGTCGTAATCCACACATGGACAGTGATAATAACAATCATCATCAATATAGTACGGTCGCCGTGGATTGGTCGTAATCCACACATGGACAGTGATAATAACAATCATCATCAATATAGTACGGTCGCCGTGGATTGGTCGTAATCCACACATGGACAGTGATAATAACAATCATCATCAATATAGTACGGTCGCCGTGGATTGGTCGTAATCCACACATGGACAGTGATAATAACAATCATCATCAATATAGTACGGTCGCCGTGGATTGGTCGTAATCCACACATGGACAGTGATAATAACAATCATCATCAATATAGTACGGTCGCCGTGGATTGGTCGTAATCCACACAGTGATAATAACAACCATCATCAATATATTGTACGGTCGCCGTGGATTGGTCGTAATCCCACAGTGATAATAACAATCATCATCAATATAGTATGGTCGCCGTGGATTGGTCGTAATCCACACAGTGATAATAACAACCATCATCAATATATTGTACGGTCGCAGTGGATTGGTCGTAATCCACACAGTGATAATAACAATCATCATCAATATAGTATGGTCGCCGTGGATTGGTCGTAATCCACACAGTGATAATAACAACCATCATCAATATATTGTACGGTCGCCGTGGATTGGTCGTAATCCACACATGGACAGTGATAATAACAATCATCATCAATATAGTACGGTCGCCGTGGATTGGTCGTAATCCACACATGGACAGTGATAATAACAATCATCATCAATATAGTACGGTCGCCGTGGATTGATCGTTATCCACACCTGGACAGTGATAATAACAATCATCATCAATATAGTACGGTCGCCGTGGATTGGTCGTAATCCACACATGGACAGTGATAAGAACAATCATCATCAATATAGTACGGTCGCCGTGGTTTGATCGTTATCCACACATGGACAGTGATAATAACAATCATCATCAATATAGTACGATCGCCGTGGATTGATCGTAATCCACACATGGACAGTGATAATAACAATCATCATCAGTATAGTACGGTCGCCGTGGATTGGTCGTAATCCACACAGTGATAATAACAACCATCATCAATATAGTACGGTCGTCGTGGATTGGTCGTAATCCACACATGGACAGTGATAATAACAATCATCATCAATATAGTACGGTCGCCGTGGATTGGTCGTAATCCACACATGGACAGTGATAATAACAATCATCATCAATATAGTACGGTCGCCGTGGATTGGTCGTAATCCACACATGGACAGTGATAATAACAATCATCATCAATATAGTACGGTCACCGTGGATTGGTCGTAATCCACACAGTGATAATAACAATCATCATCAATATAGTACGGTCGCCGTGGATTGGTCGTAATCCACACAGTGATAATAACAACCATCATCAATATATTGTACGCTCGTCGTGGATTGGTCGTAATCCACACATGGGCAGTGATAATAACAATCATCATCAATATAGTACGATCGCCGTGAATTGATCGTAATCCACACATGGACAGTGATAATAACAATCATCATCAATATAGTACGGTCGCCGTGGATTGGTTGTAATCCACACATGGACAGTGATAATAACAATCATCATCAATATAGTACGGTCGCCGTGGATTGGTCGTAATCCACACATGGACAGTGATAATAACAATCATCATCAATATAGTACGGTCGCCGTGGATTGGTCGTAATCCACACAGTGATAATAACAATCATCATCAATATAGTACGGTCGCCGTGGATTGGTCGTAATCCACACATGGACAGTGATAATAACAATCATCATCAATATAGTACGGTCGCCATGGATTGGTCGTAATCCACACATGGACAGTGATAATAACAATCATCATCAATATAGTACGGTCGCCGTGGATTGGTCGTAATCCACACATGGACAGTGATAATAACAACCATCATCAATATATTGTACGGTCGCCATGGATTGGTCGTAATCCACACATGGACAGTGATAATAACAATCATCATCAATATAGTACGGTCGCCGTGGATTGATCGTTATCCACACATGGACAGTGATAATAACAATCATCTTCAATATAGTACGGTCGCCGTGGATTGGTTGTAATCCACACATGGACAGTGATAATAACAATCATCATCAATATAGTACGGTCGCCGTGGATTGGTCGTAATCCACACATGGACAGTGATAATAACAATCATCATCAATATAGTACGGTCGCCGTGGATTGGTCGTAATCCACACATGGACAGTGATAATAACAATCATCATCAATATAGTACGGACGCCGTGGATTGGTCGTAATCCACGCATGGACAGTGATAATAACAATCATCATCAATATAGTACGGTCGCCGTGGATTGGTCGTAATCCACACATGGACAGTGATAATAACAACCATCATCAATATATTGTACGGTCGCCATGGATTGGTCGTAATCCACACATGGACAGTGATAATAACAATCATCATCAATATAGTACGGTCGCCGTGGATTGGTCGTAATCCACACAGTGATAATAACAATCATCATCAATATAGTACGGTCGCCGTGGATTGGTCGTAATCCACACATGGACAGTGATAATAACAACCATCATCAATATATTGTACGGTCGCCATGGATTGGTCGTAATCCACACATGGACAGTGATAATAACAATCATCATCAATATAGTATGGTCGCCGTGGATTGGTCGTAATCCACACAGTGATAATAACAACCATCATCAATATAGTATGGTCGCCGTGGATTGGTCGTAATCCACACAGTGATAATAACAAGCATCATCAATATAGTACGGTCGCCGTGGATTGGTCGTAATCCACACAGTGATAATAACAACCATCATCAATATATTGTACGGTCGCCGTGGATTGGTCGTAATCCACACATGGGCAGTGATAATAACAATCATCATCAATATAGTACGGTCGCCGTGGATTGGTCGTAATCCACACAGTGATAATAACAATCATCCTCAATATAGTACGGTCGCCGTGGATTGGTCGTAATCCACACAGTGATAATAACAACCATCATCAATATATTGTACGGTCGCCGTGGATTGGTCGTAATCCACACATGGACAGTGATAATAACAATCATCATCAATATAGTACGGTCGCCATGGATTGGTCGTAATCCACACAGTCATAATAACAACCATCATCAATATAGTATGGTCGCCGTGGATTGGTCGTAATCCACACAGTGATAATAACAAGCATCATCAATATAGTACGGTCGCCGTGGATTGGTCGTAATCCACACAGTGATAATAACAACCATCATCAATATATTGTACGGTCGCCGTGGATTGGTCGTAATCCACACATGGGCAGTGATAATAACAATCATCATCAATATAGTACGGTCGCCGTGGATTGGTCGTAATCCACACAGTGATAATAACAATCATCATCAATATAGTATGGTCGCCGTGGATTGGTCGTAATCCACACAGTGATAATAACAACCATCATCAATATATTGTACGGTCGCCGTGGATTGGTCGTAATCCACACATGGACAGTGATAATAACAATCATCATCAATATAGTATGGTCGCCGTGGATTGGTCGTAATCCACACAGTGATAATAACAATCATCATCAATATAGTATGGTCGCCGTGGATTGGTCGTAATCCACACAGTGATAATAACAATCATCATCAATATAGTATGGTCGCCGTGGATTGGTCGTAATCCACACGGTGATAATGACAATCATCATCAATATAGTACGGTCGCCGTGGATTGATCGTAATCCACACATGGACAGTGATAATAGGAACCCCAAGCGGGCCGTAGGCCCGCAAAGGGTTCCACATACCCAGTCAGATAAATGTGTTCCAGAACAGAATTCTCTATAGCCGTCAATGTGATTTTTGAAGTGGACAGTAAATTTCAGTGAAAAAAACACGTAACTTCCGGTGTCGAATAGCTCGTGCAATTGCAATTGGCCTGGCCCCCTCTGGGAATCAAATGTTTTTTGTTTCGCCTCAAAGCTTTGCGTGATACATTGGCCTACATATCTACACTTCAGGGGTAACCAGGCCTTCTCAACCGAGAACCGCGACAAATCAGCGGCCGGCCAAAGTGTTACTATTATTACTCGAGTTCTGTCCTTCTGGAGGTTTGTCAATATGCTCAGCTGATGATCTCGTCATTTCAGATCGAACTCTCAGTCCTGATTTCGTTGCAGTTTGTCTGCCAGTGATAACCTCAATCGAAAAAAACGTACATATAACCGATAATATAACTGATAATTGTTGTTCTGTTGGTGCGATTGTATACAGATATGCATTGACACGTACCTCGTGAAATATCAAGATGAACAGAAACTCAGTTGTTGAATTATCCGAATGTTAAGGTGTTGTAAAAGTAAGGAAAAGTTTGCTTGAAAAAAGGGTATACGGACGTTTCGTCCGCAAGCCGAGTCGTCCGCTTGTCGAGGAAAATATTGTCTGCACATTTTCTACATTTCGAACAAGACACCCACCCCCTACTAACGTGTGACATTTCCCCAGTTTGAGCCCAATATTCTCACATATAAAGCCTCCTGATGTTGTATTTGTGTTGAGAGTGTGATGTACAACATCATCTTTAAGGTTTGAAACACAAATGATGTCATATATTGGCTGATATATTGATATGTTTTTAAAAAATTGCACAAGTTGGAAATGCACATTTTTGGTGCACTCAAGAGACTCACCCACCCCCACATCACGTCTTGCAAATTTTTGGTCCCCTCCCCCCCAGGACCTCCCCCCCCCCTCCCCCTGGAATTATTGCAAAATTATAAGATTATGTTACGGAACTTAATATAACAAGTTTTGATGCATTTCTTAATATAATTATAACACGTTTTGATGCGTTTCTTAATATTATTAATTCCTATAATACATTTGCTAATAATTTCGTGATTATTCATTGTAAAGCGCCGGTGATGCTCTTCCAAGAATAATTCCAAAATTATATGATTATGTTGCAGAATTTTAATAAACCATAAATTTTGATGCGTTTCTTAATATAATTAATTCTTATAATACATTTGCTAATAATTTTGCTATTATTCATTGTAAAGCGACGGTGCGCCTCGATGAATACTTGCAAAATTATAAGATCATGTTGCAGAACTTAATATAACAAATTTTGTTGCATTTCTTAATATAATAATAAAATATTTAAATAAAAAATAATTAAAATAAAAAATAAATATAATATTATAATACTTATGCTAATAATTTTGCAATTATTCACTGTAAGGTGCCGGTGGAGCTCTTCAATGAAAAATTACAAAATTATAAGATTATGTTGTGGAACTTAATATACCGTACATATACTTTAAGAACTTTTACTGTAATAATATACTTTTTATTGGTAATCCATTGAATAAACAGTAATTAAAATGTATTAGATGGCTGGATAGTTTATTTTGTTCTGACATTTCTGTTTTCAGAATTTCATACACATATATGAAATTTAATGCAAGGAGATACATTAAGATATATTACAATGGAGGTACATTAAGATATATTACAATAGGTAATATACAATAAATTATACAATAAAATTATTATATAAAAAAAAAATGATTCAAAATGCAATACTTGAATACTTTCCCCCAGCGAACAAGTTTCGGACGTGTTGGGTATAATTGTAGAGGACGACTTGGGTAAAATTGCAGCGGACGATTTGGTTAGCAGACGAAATGGGTGTAATTCGAAAAAGTGATACTGATAGGTTGCTTTCAGTCCCGTTAGAAACCAAAACAAAGTAATAATGTGTTACTTTTTGGTGCATCTGTATTCTGTATTTCTGAACAGTGCTTCGTAGTTTCAAAAACTAAAAAATGGAAAATAATAACCCTTTTGGATATTTACCTCCATTGAAAATGGCATGTCATCTTTTTTTGGGAACTGGGGGAATCTTCAGCCTGGGGAGAACTAGGCCCAGGGAAGAATCATCCAAAAGAAAAGCAGTACACATCTGTTAGGATATTTTAGATACGCTACGATATTCGTTTTAACTCCTGAAAATAATTCTTAAAAAAAATATTAATAGATTGTTCGATATTAATTGAAAAAATATTAATATAATATATCGTCGAGTAATTATCTCTGCAGTAAATTCACATTCAATGTGTTCTGTAATAGGGCCTAATTAACGTCTCTCATCTGTTAGAATGATATCCAATCACTTCGGCTCCAAGTCATTTCGTCCTCTGGTCAATTCGACCTCAAAGTCATCTCTGTCCTAGTCACTTTGGTCCCTTGGTCATTTTGGCACCATTTTAAGTGTAGAGATCTATAAAGATCAGTGCATAGTTCATGTTTAGAAATAATGGGTAATTACCTTTATTAAGTAATGTTCAGTTATTTGTATTTACATAGTGTACAGAACAGTTATACATGACATTAAAAATTATCCATGTGTTCAATTTTACATACATTTAAGATGCTATCTGTATAAGTAAGAGAAATTATTTTACTTTGAAATTTTGCAAAGTACCGGAATATTCAATCATTTATTCATATTGTTATGCACAATTCCTAGTCACCTTCCAGTTTGAGGTTCACAGGGTTTCTTTTTCTTTCTTTTTTTCTGAAACAACCACCAAACTGCGATTTTGATACTACCATAAATATGTCCACATTTTCTAAAACACAGAGCAGAATCCTTGTAGTTATGTGCAATTCCTAGTCCCCTTCCAGTTCGATGTTCACAGGGGTCTGATCCCAGTGCCCCACTTCCAAGGCATACACTCAAACCAAATCACATTACTTACCCTCGCTTCCGGCTCTCATAGATTCATAAGCAAATAAAATTATTCAGGTCACAAGTGATTTCAAATCCCACATAGTCCATGTGCATCTTTGACATGCTGAAACTTTTCTTTTATTTATTCATCATGAAAGAAAATCTACTAGACATATATCATGTATACCTGAATATCTAATTGAGAGATATATATGTTGAAAAAAAATAAATAGAAAAATGTTAAAATTCAAACAATATTTGAAAATATTTAAAGAGGCCGAAATGACCTGGTATATTGGGGCTTAATTGACCTGAGGCTGTAATGACTGGGGCCAAAGTGACTTGGGGCCAAATGGACTAGAATTCGTGAGATTTGCATCCAAACTGTCCTCCAACAATTTGACCCAATCTGGATACTAATCTAACCCAAACCATCCTTTGGCAATTTGCCCCAAACTGTTCTCCAGAATAGGGACACATGATTCTTATTGATTTATTTATTGGGGTTTAATGACACTTCGATAGCCAGGGTCACTTCATGTCGGACAGTTTTACAGGTGGGAAAAGCCAGAGAGAACCACAGAGCAATTACAAACATCTAACATACAAACAGCACACACGCTGGGTTAGCATTGGTTGAAGACAAGTGTACGATTGACATGCAGTATGCCTTGGTACGCAATGGCAGTACGTGGGCAGTGGGAATGAAGTGTATTGCCCAAGGAAACAAAGTGGTTGCCACAGGTGGTATTTGATAGAGGACCCTTTGGCTTGCAGCCTTCACCTCTAAGTACTGAGCCCTTTAACCTTCAAAACTGTATAGTACCAGCTAAAACATTTTGTAGAATGACCACATAAAAATTTCACAAGTACATATTTTCATTATTAGTTTGTGATATTTGTTTTTGCTGTACAGTGGAACCCTGTTAATTGAAGAGCCACTTTGCCAATAACATTCTTCAATTAGCAGGAGTATTCAATTAACAGGGATTGTGTCACTTTCCTGTATTCCAGAGATAAACTTAGCATTTATTCTGTTATATTTTGTTTGACAGAGCTCCATGAGCTCTGTCAAACAAGATATAATAGATTAAATGCCTGTACTGAATGTACTGAGGCCAAATTGGTCTATAACCAAAGGAAAACTGGGAAGAGTCAGGGCAATTTCTCAACATGTTACAAGATTTTTTATTCAATTAACAGGAGATTACTCTATAACCTTTATTCAATTACCAGGTCAAATTCGTACTGGAGGTAAATGGTTTTGTGTTGGGAAATTATATTCTATTAACAGGGATACAGTTAAAACTAGAAGTCTTAACATGAAATGCGCACAAATAGCACGTCGATTTGCGCGTTAATCTATGCATTATGACCATAGTAAGGCTATCATATTCTGTACATATGGCCTGTGCACAAGCAATGTTTCAGCCAATGGACCTCTGGGTAACCCGGAGGTCCATTGGCAGAAACATTGCCTGTGTTTACTATGAGTAATCAGGAGAACCTGCCATGCTTTGGATGCCATTCGATATGGCAATTGCGCGCAATTCCTATGCGCAATTAAGCCTAGATAAGCGCACAATTCGGGACAGGACTTCTAGTTTCAACTGTATACAATTAAGATATATCCAATTAAGTGGGCACAACTGTATAACCCCCCCCCCCCACACACACACACACACACCCCAATCAAAACCATCATTCAAAGGTCTTGGATTCAGCAAATTTGATTTCTTTATTTATTGGGTTTAACAACTATTTTTACAGCCAGGGCCACCCAACAGTTTTACTGGGGGAGGAACCCAGCCAGAGCACCCAGAGAGAACTACCGAGCAACAATGACAAGCAACTGTCAGCTTCTCAACATTGTAACTCCATGCAAGCAGGGTTAGCATTGGTTGAAGACAAGTGCACCATCGATGTGCAGTACGCCTTATTTCAGTTGCCGCAATTGGGATTCGAGCTGAGAACCTCTCACAGCTTGTTTTGGGAAGGTTTTTTTTGTTCCAGCTTCATTAAGGTTTGTTTCATATCGCACTTGTAATTTTGTCATAATTAGTAATCATAAATCCTTAACATAAAACAATAGAAAAAATGCATAGAATATTTAAAAAAAAAAAATTCTGTGAGGATTTGACCTCAAGAGGTGATGACATTCGACCACGACTGAGACCGAATATTCTAAGAAAAAGTAGGAGGGCTGAATCTTCATGAACCCCTTTTTTCAAACTAAATTGCCCATTACTTATAAAGCACCATAACTAAGGCAAAAACAATACTATGAAATTTCCAAGTCTGAAATTCTATAAATTCCAAATAAATTTACACAAATTATATAGCAAAATGAAGGATGTGGTGTATAGTATGTGTGCATCTCACACACTGACACACAGTCGCCATCAGACATCAGCGGATCCTGAAAGTGTGCTATCGGTACCATATTTGTACCATAATTGATAATAATAAAATAATATTTCATAAGAACAACAAACACTGGAATTCAAAATGCAGCCTCAAGGCAGCATGGTGGTGAATGCCAATGCTGTCCCATTGTCCTTGAAAGGGGGAGTCCTTTACAAAATAGGTTTTTGTTTTGTGATACTCTGGATACTCCCCATTTTTAGCTCAGCTTTGACAAAGTCATATTTAAGGTTGTGTCATAGCCCGTTGTCCGTCTGTTTGGGAACAACAATTCAATACGACTCGGGCTTCCGTCTGTTTGGGAACAGCAATTCAATACGACTCGGGCTAGAGGTTGTATTTATGAACCGATCTTTACGAAACTTCTTGGGTACCTTTGTTATCACCGTGGGACGAGAACGAGTGTTTTTGGGTGCGGTCCAAAATGCAAGATGGCCTCCAGCAGCCATTTTGTACAGAAATTAGTGCAATCGGTGTTTTGTACAGAACGTCTGTATGAAAGTTCTGATTTGAACAAATTTTTGTATGAATGTTTAGTAACATGGAGTACATCACATATAATACAGGTTTTTTTCTCGTGCTGAAATTATGCAAATTAGATGAACTTTAATTTATTCAGTGCTACTTACATGTATACCCAGTAAGTGCACATGCCAATACGGCTCGGGCTAGGCTGTATTTATGAACTGATCTTCATGAAACTTCTTGGGTACCTTTGCTATCACCTTGGGATGAGAATGAGTGTTTTTGGGTGCGGTCCAAAATTCAATATGGCTACCAGTGGCCATTTTGTACCGAAATTAGGTACAATCAGTTTTTTGTACAGAACTTCTATACAACTTAGGCTAGAGGCCGTAATTATGAATCAATCTTTACAAAATTTCTTGGGTACCTTTGTGATCACCATGGGGTTAGAATGAGTGTTTTGGGTGGGGAGTCCAAAATTCTAGATGGCTGCCGGCAGCTATTTTGTACTGAAAATGAAATTACTGCAATCAGTTTTTTGTACAGAACTTCTGTATGAAAGTTCTGATTTGAATAAATTTGTATATGATTGTTTAGTAACATGGAATACATCACATAAAATACAGATTTTTTTCTTGTACAGAAATTATGCAAATTAGACAAACTTTGAGTTATTCAGTACTACTTATACACAGTAAGTACACATGTCAATACGGTTCAGGCTAGGGGCTGTATTTATGAACCGATCTTCACCAAGCTTCTTGGGTACCTTTGTTATCACCTAGGGACGAGAATGAGTGTTTTGGGGTGCGATCCAAAATTCAAGATGGCTGCCAGAGGCCATTTTGTACCAAAATTAGATATAATCAGTTTTTTGTACACAACTTCTATACGGCTCAGGCTAGAGGCTAGAGCCCATATTTATGAACCAATCTTTACGAAACGTCTTGGGTACCTTTGTTATCACCGTGGGATGAGAGCGAGTGTTTTTGGGTGCAGTTCGAAATTCAAGATGGCCACTAGCAGCCATTTTGTACCAATATTAGTGCAATCAGTTTTTTGTACAGAACTTCTGTATGAAAGTTCTGATTTGAATAAATATTTGTATGAATGTTTAGTAACATGGAATACATCACAAAAAATACTGTATAATACAGGTTTTTTTCTCTTGCAGAAATTATGCAAATTAGATGACCTTTGATTTATTCAGTGCTTCTTATACACCGTAAGTGCACATGTCAATACGCTAAGGCTGGAGGCTGTATTTATGAACCGATCTTCATGAAACTTCTTGGGTACCTTTGTTATCACCTTGGGATGAGAACAAGTGTTTTTGGGTGCGGCCCAAAATTAAAGATAGCTGCCGGCTTTCACACTGTTGCTTACTGAGGTGAAGTCACTTTACCATTACCAAGCTACCTACTAAATACCAAAGGGAAGATTTTTCAGTGCACTCTTATTACTTCAGTGCCCATAATTCTCAAATATGGCATTAAAACCAATCACATACTTATACTGCTTAAATCTATTCACATAATCAGAATACACCATCAGGGGTGCATTAGCTCAGTAGGTAGAGGTGCAGACTGCAAGCCGAGAGATCCTCGGTTCGAATCCACCTGCGGCAACAGCTTTGTGTCCTTGGGCAAGACACTTCACCCCCCACTACCCATGTGGGGGCAAGGTATGCTGTGTACTAAGGCATACTGCATGTTCTTGGTGCACCTGTCTTCGAACAAGGCTAACCCAGCTTGTGTAGTATGTTGGGGAGCTCACAGTTGCTTGCCATTGCTCAGTGGTTCTCCTGGGGTACTCTAGTTTCCTCCATCCATAAAACTGCCATGGTCACAATAAGCTGTTGTGCAGATAAAGGTGACCTTAAGCACCAATAAATAAATAATAAAAAGAACACACCACCTCATACCCGTTTAGACTCTCCAGTTTTCATTCACCTTGCTATCCCTCGGTTTGCCTTGGTGTTTAGTATGCCTGCCAGAAAAGGAGTGATTTCTTTTTCTAAAAGAGCAAAACAAGAAACAGTAATTCTTAACAGGTAGTAACGAAATAATTTTCATGAAGCGCACAATTTTATCTTAGTTAATAGCTGAAAAAACGCAGGGTGATATTGCAAATCTTATTTTATTACTGGCACCAGGTACTGGTAATGAAAATTGCTGTTTGTCATCAATACTTGATCAAGTTTCCGACAAAGCACATTATACTATTCCAGTATGTTAGCGACTGGACATAAGCTCACAATTTGATGTTGGTTTACCACTATATACTGGTGCTTAGCCAGGAAATCTAAGTTACATGTAGGGGCAAGAGTAATATCTAGTGGGAGTGGGGCCGGGTAATAAAGAATATGATGCACAGAATCACCTGAACTACATAGCAGTGAGATAGGGGTGAGGACAAGAGGGTGTGTGGCCCTCTCATCAGAGGAGGGGTCGGGTGCACCTCCCCCCCACCCCCCCAAAAAAATTTGAAATTCAAGACAGTAAAAGACAATTACCTTGACTCTGTGTCCATTTGTGTCCATAATGAGTTGCGAACAAGCATAAATATCTAGATATTAAAATGTCTTTTGGGATGTTCATTATATGGGTTAACATGAGAGAGGGGTGGGGGCATGAATGCAATTGGGGACCGAATATTCTCAGAAAAAGTATGAGGGCTGAATTTTCCTGTGACTGAATATTCATGATCCCCTTTTTTTCAAACTAAATTGCCCATTACTTATAAAGCACCATAACTAAGGCAAAAACAATACCATGAAATTTACAAGTCTGAAATTCTATAAATTCCAAATAAATTTACACAAATTATATAGCAAAATGAAGGATGTGGTGTATAGAACCCCAAAAGTATGTGTGCACCTCACGCACTGACACACAGTCGACATCAGACATCAGCGGTTCCTGAAAGTGTGCTATCGGTACCATATTTGTACCATAACTGATAATAATAAAATAATATTTCATTAGAACAACAAACACTGGAATTCAAAATGCAGCCTCAAGGCAGCATGGTGGTGAATACCAACACTGCCCCATTGTCCTTGAAAGGAGGAGTCCTTTACAAATAGGTTTTTGTTTTGTGATACTCTGGATACTCTCCATTTTTAGCTCAACTTTGACAAAGTCAAATTTAAGGTTATGTCATGGCCCATTGTCCGTCTGTTCGGGAACAGCAATTCAATACGGCTCGGGCTAGAGGCTGTATTTATGAAGCGATCTTTACGAACCTTCTCGAGTACCTTTGTTATTACGTGGGACGAGAACGAGTGTTTTTGGGTGCGGTCCAAAATTCAAGATGGCCTCCAGCAGCCATTTTGTACAGAAATTAGTGCAATCAGCGTTTTTGTACAGAACTTCTGTATGAAAGGTCTGATTTGAATAAATTTTTGTATGAATGTTCAGTAACATGGAGTACATCACATATAATACAGGTTTTTTTCTCGTAGTGAAATTATGCAAATTAGATGAACTTTAATTTATTCACTGCTACTTACATGTATGCCCAGTAAGTACACATGTCAATACGGCTCGGGCTAGGCTGTACAGTATTTATGAACTGATCTTCATGAAACTTCTTGGGTACCTTTGTTATCACCTTGGGATGAGAATGAGTGTTTTTGGGTGCAGTCCAAAATTCAAGATAGCTACCAGTGGCCATTGTGTACTGAAATTAGGTACAATCAGTTTTTTGTACAGAACTTCTATACAACTTGGGCTAGAGGACGTATTTATGAACCGATCTTTACGAAATTTCTTGGGTACCTTTGTTATCGCCATGATGTTAGAATGAGTGTTTTTGGGGGGAGTCCAAAATTCTAGATGGCCGCCGGCAGCTATTTTGTACTGAAATTACTGCAATCAGTTTTTTGTACGTAACTTCTGTATGAAAGTTCTGATTTGAATAAATTTTTGTATGATTGTTTAGTAACATGGAAAACATCACATAAAATACAGGTTTTTTTTCTTGTACAGAAATTATGCAAATTAGATGAACTTTGATTTATTCAGTGCTACTTATACACAGTAAGTACACATGTCAATACGGATTGGGCTAGGGGCTGTATTTATGAACGGATCTTCACCAAGCTTCTTGCATACCTTTGTTATCACCTAGGGACGAGAACGAGTGTTTTGGGGTGCGATCCAAAATTCAAGATGGCTGCCAGTGGCCATTTTGTACCAAAATTAGGTCCAATCAGTTTTTTGTACACAACTTCTATACGGCTCAGGCTAGTGGCCGTATTTATGAACCGATCTTTACGAAACGTCTTGGGTACTTTTGTTATCACCGTGGGATGAGAGCGAGTGTTTTGGGGTGCAGTTCAAAATTCAAGATGGCCACTAGCAGCCAATTTGTACTAAAATTAGTGCGATCAGTTTTTTGTACAGAACTTCTGTATGAAAGTTCTGATTTGAATAAATTTTTGTATGAATGTTTAGTAACATGGAATACAGTTAAAACTAAAAGTCCTGTCCTGAAATGTGCACAAATAGCACGTCGATATGCATGTTAATCTACGCGATATGACCATAGTAAGGCAATCAAATTCTGTAAATATGGCCTGTGCACAAGCAATGTTTCAGCCAATGGACCTCCGGGTAACCCGGAGGTCCATTGGCAGAAACATTGTCGTGTTTGCTATAAGTAACCAGGAGAACCTGCCGTGCTTTGGATGCCATTCGATATGACAATTGCGCGCAATTCATACGCGCAATTAAGCCTAGATAAGCACACAGTTCGTGACAGGACTTCTAGTTTTAACTGTACATCACAAAAAATACTGTATAATACAGGTTTTTTTCTCTTGCAGAAATTATGCAAATTAGATGACCTTTAATTTATCAGTGCTACTTATACACTGTAAGTGCACATGTCAATACGCTAAGTCTGGAGGCTGTATTTATGAACCGATCTTCATGAAACTTCTTGGGTACCTTTGTTATCACCTTGGGATGAGAACGAGTGTTTTTTGGGTGTGGCGGCCCGATATTAAAGATGGCTGCCAGCTTTCACACTGTTGCTTACTGAGGTGAAGTCACTTTACCATTACCAAGCTACCTACTAAATACCAAAGGGAAGATTTTTCAGCGCACTCTTATTACTTCAGCACCCATAATTCTCAAATATGGCATTAAAACCAATCACATACTAGTACTGCTTAAATCTATTTACATAATCAGAATACACCATCAGGGGTGCATTAGCTCAGTAGGTAGAGGTGCAGACTGCAAGCTGAGAGATCCTCGGTTCGAATCCCACCTGCAGCAACAGCTTTGTGTCCTTGGGCAAGACACTTCACCCTCACTACCCATGTGGGGGCAAGGTATGCTGTGTACTAAGGCATACTGCATGTTCTTGGTGCACCTGTCTTCAAACAAGGCTAACCGTGCTTGTGTAGTATGTTGGGGAGCTCACAGTTGCTTGCCATTGCTCAGTGGTTCTCCTGGGTACTCTAGTTTCTTCCATCCATAAAACTGCCATGGTCACAATAAGCTGTTGTGCAGATAAATGTGACCTTAAACACCAATAAATAAATAATAAAAAGAACACACCACCTCATACCCGTTTCTCTCCTGTTTTCCTTCACCTTGGTATCCCTTGGTGTTTAGTATGCCCACCAGAAAAGGAGTGATTTCTTTTTCTAAAAGAGCAAAACAAGAAACGGTAATTTTTAACAGGTAGTTACGAAATAATTTTCATGAAGCGCACAATTTTATGTTAATTAATAGCTGAAAAAAATACAGGGTGATATTTGCAAATCTTATTTTATTACTGGCACCAGGTACTGGTAATGAAAATTGTTGTTTGTCATCAATACTTGATCAAGTTTCTGACAAAGCTCATTATACTTTTCCAATATGTTAGCTACTGTACATAAGCACACAATTTGATGTTAGTTTACCATAATACTGGTGCTAAGCCAGGATATCTAAGTTACATGTAGGGGCAAGAGTAATACATGTATCTAGTGGGAGTCATAAAGAATATGATGCACAGAATCACCTGAGCCACATAGCAGTGAGATAGGGGTGAGGACAAGAGGGTGTGTGACCCTCTCATCAGTGGAGGGGTCTGGTGCACCCCCCCCCCAAAAAAAAAAAAAAAAAATCAAAACCAAAAAAAACAAAAAAAAAAAAACAACAAAATTTGAAATTCAAGACAGTAAAACACAATTACCTTGACTCTGTGCTGCTGTGTACTGGTCACTTTCTGTGGGTGGGCAATATTTCTGTGGATGCAATGATATTAGTTTTCAAACATTGTTTACAGCAATAATCGTCAAAAATTTAATTAATGAACCACAGGATACAATTTGGTGCTTCATTAATTAAAATTTTATTGATGATGATTTTCTATTACCTGGAAAAAACATGCATGGACATCGTGCACTGCCCATGCAAGGATTATGACCAGCAACTATACTGTATGTCTGTGTCACTGCTATGAGCAGGGACTAATCTAAATGGGTGGGTGTGTTTACAAATATTCATATTTTTTAACACCTGATAACAAAGTAATATAAGTTTATAAACAACCACACAATTGACTTTTAATTACAATACTCCTAATTCCTATTAAACATATATGAATGTTTATTAATTTTGTGGAATTTTTACACTGTGTATGAAGCTTATTTGGGCCTGTGTGTTTGTTAAAATTGCCCTTCCACTACGGAGGACTTTTTGAAATCTGTCTACACTGGATTGTGTGGTATTCCTTTGTATAAGACAGTGTATTCATTGTAATAATATTCATGCATAAGTTCATGTTCTTGGTTTGTTTTAGGCCTCATAATCTACAGAATAGCTTGGATGGAGGTGTATTCCATCACTTGAGTGCAAGAAGGCTTTGCAATGCTACATGTATAGCATAAACCTTGTTGCACTCCAGGGACAAATTTATCAGTTTTAATAACATGGGTAAAATATCGGACATGAACCGTTTAATTTTTTTTTTTTTTTAACTCACTTCGACAAAGTCAAGCAGGGCTTATCTAATCACTCTCCATCCATTGTCATCCATCAACACTATGTTTTGGTCAATTCAAGTTAAAGTTTGTATGAGTAATGGTGCCAAATGGGTATTACATTTTTGTTTAACTCAACATGCCCAGCCAGCCCCATAGGGAGGGGGTGGGGTAAAATGCTCCCAAAATATTTTTAAAATCTTATGAACCAGTGGGTACAGTGACTTTATATTCGTTATGGAAGTACCTTTTGAGGTGTAGAATCATGCTTGTTCAAACGTATTTTGTGAAGCAATATTTGGCTTTGTAATGGCAGTGGTTAGATTTTTGGTACCACCCAAAATTTCTATTTTCCGAACCGATGGTCCGATTTGAATGAAATTCAGTGTCGTGGTAATATTGGGTCATAAGTACTTACCTCATGCAAAAAAAATCCTGCATCCCCATGGGAACCCCAGGAGCAAAAAATAGAAATGTTTTCAAACTCCCATGTTTCCCAAACCACTTGGAACAGAGAACTGTATGTGGTATGAAGCGTCCTTAGAACCAGTAGAATTGAATGGTAAAAAAAAATGCCCTCTGTTGTTGTTAGAGAGTTCTGCAGAGGGCATCAGAATAATGTTGGTGGAGCATTTTTGCAAACATTTTAGAAAATCTTTTCTCAAGAACCAATGTTCAGAATCTTTTGATATTTGGTATACAGCATCCATAGAGGGGTCAGATACAAGTTTGTTAAAATGAAGCCCATTTGTTCATATTTGGACTCAATGCAGGAGCCCAAATTTTATGGGGAATTTTCTTTAAAAATCTTCTTCAGAATCACGAGTCAGGATTTTTTAATGTTTGGTACCCTCATTGTTATGATGGTCAGATTCAAGATTGTTCAAACCAAGTCCCTATGTTAATATTTGGGCTTCCTTTGGTAGCCCGAATTTAACTTAGGGCTGTATGGGGAAGTTTTTTTTAAAAATCTTCTTCAGATCCACCAGTCAGAATGCTTTCATATTTGGTATACAACATCTCTAAGGGGGGAGGGGTGGGGGTGAGATTCAAGTTTGTTCAAATCGGGTCTGTAGGTTAAAGTTTGGGCTCACTATGGTAGCCCAAATTTTAACTTTGTGCAATATGAGGAAATTTCTTTAAAATTTTGTTCTTCAGATCCACCAGTCAGAATGCTTTCATATTTGGTATACAGCATCTCTAAGGAGATCAGATTCAACTTTGTTCAAATTGAGTGCCTGGGTTGATATTTGAGCTCCCTATTGGAGCCGGAATTGGCCAAGTAGCTGAAGAATTGGACATTTTTTATTCAGTACCCTCAAGAGGTGAAGAGTAATCTACATAGGTTGTATCAAGGTGCTTGAGAGGGGAGCTGCACATTTTACATCATAATCAACTAAAGGAAAGGCATGGTGCTTGGACTGTTTTTGTCACTCCTGAGGGGCTCAAAGATTTGCAGTGTATCCTATGGAGATGGATTGCTTAATGTAGATTCATTCTTGGACTCTTATATCGTGTTCTGTTCTCTGTTTATATCGTGTTCTGTTCAAGGTGAGCGCTTCAGGCCCTGTGGGGCCTCTTGTTTATTTATTTATTGGGTTTTAACAACACTTCCGAAAGCCAGCAGCTACAAGTTTCTTCTCTCCTTGAACCAAGCATCTCGCCCAACTGCAGCACTCATGGTCCACTGAGTTTTTAGCTCACCTGACTTTCAGTCAGGGTGAGGTGTAGTGATCACTTGCCGTCTGTCGTCTGTCGTCCGTCGTCCGTGAACATGGTGTTTGCGTCTTCTCCTCCAAAACTGCTGAACTGATTAATCATTTAAGTGAAATGTGAGATGCTTGTTTGTTATGACATTGCATTTTGATTTTGCTTAAATCAAGTTGCCCTGCCCCCAGTAGGGCCATGCCCCAAAATTTTTCCTAAATCTTAAAAAAATCTTCTCATGAACCAGGAGTAGCAGAGATTCGATATGTGGTGTGCTGCTTCCTTTTGAGGTGTAGACTCAGTTTTGTTCAAGAGAAGTTTGTGGGTCTTTATTTGCCTTCATTATTGGAGGGCATGTATTTTTGCCCCGCCCAAAATTTCTGTTTTTCGAACCAAGACGCTGATTTGAACCAAATTTAATTTTTGGTTTTATTTGATCATAAGTATTTATGCCCCAAAATATTTTCCCATCCCCCCATGGGAACCGCAGGAGCTAAAAATAGAACAAAATTCAAAACGCACATATCTCCAAAACTACATGGCACTGAGAATTCTTATTTGGTGTGAAGCTTCCTTGGGACCAACAGAATGGAATGGTCTAATCAAATTTCTGTCAGGTCAGTCATGGGGTACTTTTTCGTGACTTTGAAAAAATGCTTAGTCAGCATTCTGTAACACTGTGGGTAATGAAGAAAGCATTGAAGACTCTTCTTTACCCAATTCACTCCTCCAAAACCTTTCAGATTTCACATATACCATCTTTGCAAGATTTTTTTACACGTTTATTGAAATCAAATCCCTGGGTCCATATTTGGCCTCTATGGGAGTCCAAATGTTGAAATTAGTGCAGTATGAGGAATATTCTTTAAAAATCTTTTTCTTCAGACCCACCAATCAGAATTTTTTGATATTTGCTATGCACCATCATTAGGCGGGTGAGATTTAAGTTTCTTCAAGCCAAGCCTATATTTTGGCTCACCAGAGTTTTGCAAATTGCGAGAACGGTGATTTCATTCCTCTGATGTTCTTGCAAATGCTTGTTAAGAAGATCCATATTTACCATTCCCCCAAAATTATAAGCATTTTTTCATCAGATAAAATTTAATAAAATTAAATTAATTTTAGAGCTGAAACGATTAAAGGGTTTTCATGATTGATTAATCGCATGGGTTAACCTTGGTTAACCGATTAATCACTTGCCCCAATAGGTAGCTGAATAATTGCTGTACCGTTGACCATTTATATAATTAAAACTTTACTCAGCATAATGGACAAAACCGGGCAGCGCCATATACAAACATGTCCATTCAAATTTTATTATATTTTCAATTTTTGTCTCAAAACATAGCTTATGACCCCTCATTGGAACATGCTCATTGAGCTTATTCCAATAGGGGGGTGGGGGGGGCATAAGCTATGTTTTTGAGACAAACATTGAAAATCTTTAGAATTTCTTGTGCAAGTATCGTCTTCTACCTGCATTTGGTAAAGGGTTGAGAATGACCGTTTTCAGCTACTGATACAGTACATTGTATAATGATCATGCAAGTGAACAAGTATTTTGACACGTAACTGGCATGCATTTCTCTCTCTCATGCAATTGATGTGAGCCAGTGTGACAATGTTTGCCTGTTTTGGAGCAAGTTTGTTCCATAGTTAACCCATACAGGGTATTTTTTGTTTTTAAAACTTTGATTAACAGTTTCCATCTTGGTTTCAAAAAGTGATGATAAATAGTGAATATAAGCTTACCCAATATGAAAGAAAAATTGTTAGCAATTGGACATTTTTGTATAGCATTTTGCGATATGAATCCAGCCATCAAATACCCTGCCATATAGTACCGTACTTCAAAAGTAATGGTTAACCAATCAATTACTTTTTTTTATCAATCAAGATATTGATCATTGGTTAGTCGATTAATCGGTGTCAGCCAGTGTGAGATTCAAGTTTGTTTATGCCAAGTCCCTGGGTTCATATTTGGGCTCACTGTGGGAGATTCAAGTTTGTTTACGCCAAGTCCCTGGGTTCATATTTGGGCTCACTGTGGGAGCCTGAATTATAACTTAGTTCAAAATGAGGAATATTCTTCAAAAGTATTCTTCACATTCAGCAGTCAGAATGTTTTGATATATACAGTATCCTTAGGGAGGTTAGATATAAGTTTGTTAAAGCCAAGTCCCTGGGTTCATATTTGGTCTTCCTGTAGGAGCCCGAATTGTACCAAAATTTCTATTTTCCAAATTGAGAGGCTGATTTGAAACAAATTTGATATGATGGGCTTATTGGGTCGTAAGTACCTAATTTATGCCAAAACATTTTCCTGTGGCCCTGTGGGAACTGCAGGATATAAATATAGAAAAAATTTAAAACGCCCATATCTTCAAAACTACATGGCACTGAGAATTTTTATTTTGTGTGACGCTTCCTTACGAACAGCCGAAAAGAATGGTCAAAAAAAAATTGACATCAGTTTTATCATAGGGAAGTTTTCCAGGACTTATGCGGAGTCATCATTTTAGTAATGGGGAAAAACATTAAAGAATCTTCTTCTCCCATACCACTGCTCCAAAGGCTTTCATATTTTGCATATAACATCTTTGGAAGATTTATTCACATGTTTGTTGAAATCAAATCCCTGGGTCCATATTTGGGCTCTCTGTGATTAGATTAGTGCAATATGAAGAATATTTTTTAAAAATCTTCTTCTGATCCACTCTTCAGAATATTTTGATATTTGGGATGCTGCATCCTTAGAGGGGTGAGATTCAAGTTTGTTTGAGCCAAGTCCCCAGGTTCATATTTGGGCTCCCTGTGGGAGTCCAAATTACAACTTAGTTCAATAAGAGGAATATTCTTTAAAATCCAGTAGTCAGAATCTTTAGATATTAGTATATAGAAGCATCCTTAGGGATGTGAGATTCAAATTTGTTCAAGCCAAGTCCTTGGGATCATATTTGGGCTCTCTGTGGGAGCCTGAATTATAACTTAGTTCAATATGAGGAATATTCTTTAAAAATCCTTTTTTTTGAGATCCACCGGTCAGAATCTTTGGATATTTTGTATAAGCTTTTCTTATGAGGGGCCGATGCAACTAAATGTTCAAATAAATTCCCTGGGTTGATATTTAGGCTACCATGTTGGGTGAATGCCATCAGGCCCTCTGGGGGCTCTTGTTTGTTTTCTGTTTGACAACATTGCCCTGGCTCTTCTATCTATATTTTTCATTTTAAGTTAGTCACTACTTTTATTTAGGCTTCCCAAATTTGTTACTGCATGTCTGTCTGTCTGTCCTTCGGATGAAATGTTTCTTTGCTTTTCATTTGCCTGGGTCAACATTTTAAATAATTTGCAGCTATCTTTCACCCTCCAACCTCCCCCCCCTCCCCCACACACACATACACACAAACACACACACACACACACACACACATACAAAAATCTGGTACTCAAGTACTACGAGTACTGAGTACTTTGGACCCAGCCTATCACAAGTATATTAAACATCAAAGAGTATATTATATACTTGAAACAAATACAGTACAGTGGCAGTGTACTGCTCACTTTCCATGGATGGGCAATATTTCCACAGATACAAATTCATACAATAATATTTGATGCCAAACACTAACTATAGGTATAATCATCAAAAATTTAAATAATGAAGCACCAGGTACAAACCGATGCTTCATCAATTAAAATTTTGTAGATGATGATTTTTATTGACTGGTAAATGCATGAGTGGACATCACTGCCCACGCATGTATTACAACCCGTCCACGGCGACTGTACTGTAACTTGTCCTCTTTGTGAACATATTTTCTACAATTTCACTCCTTTTGACAGAATGCATGCCTGTGGGGATTAAAACCAAAATAGTGAAAGTGCACTTGTGGATATTTGCAGCACTCGCACAGCACTAATGAATCAATATTTGATGATTTTAGGAATTTTAACAGTGTCATGAGACACCACAGTAGCAGGTACTGGTCATTCTGTTGGAAAAAATCACTGTTTTATGACTCGAGGTGCCTTAACTGAGAAAACTTAGGCTTTTTCTTACAAAGATTGCAGAATATCAAACACAATGTGAAATGTGTTCAGAAGCAAGAATGTGATTAAAATATTATAATGGGAAATTCATGTCACCATCAATTTATTTATAAATTAATAAAGTTTTTTAGCTCACCTGAGCAAAGCTCAGTGGGAGCTTTACTGATCACATTCTGTCCGACGTCCGTCCGGCGTTAACTTTACATTATTCAAATGTTGGGTAAATGTTTATTACCTAATGCCAATTCAGATTTGTTCAAATGATGTTGCCCCCTTCTCCTGGGTGGTGCCATGCCCCCAAGGGGCACCAAAATCTTCTCATCAACCAGCAGTAGCAGAGACTTGATATATGGTATGCAGCTTCCTTTTAAGGTGTAGACTTGGATTTCTTTAAGCGAAGTTTGATGGGCTATATTTGGCGTCGTTATGGGAGGGGCAAACTTTTTGGCCCTGCCCAAAATTTCTATTTTCCGAACCGAGAGGCTGATTTGAATCAAATTTTATGTGAGGGCTTATTGGGTCATAAGTACCTAATTTATGCCAAATTTTCTTTTTCTGTAGCCCCATGGAAACCACAGGAGCTAAAAATCGAAAAAAGTAAAACGCCATATCTCCAAAACTCTACGGCACTGAGAATTTTTATTTGGTGTGAAGCTTCCTTATGACCAACAGAAAGGATTGGTCCAAAAAATTGCCATTGGTTTTATCATAGGGTACAGTTTCGGGACTTTGAAAACACTTTTTAACACTGTAGGCAATGGGAAAAACATTAACAAATCTTCTTCTCTAGATCCAGCAGGCAGAATCTTTCGATATATGGTATGCAACATTGTAGGGTGGATCTGATTCGAGTTTGTTCAAATCCGCCCCCCTGGGTTTATATTTGGGCTCAGTATAGGAGCCCAAATTCAAACTTAGTGCATTTCAGGCAAATTTCTTAAAAAATCTTCTTCACCAGATTCAGCTGGCAGAATCTTCTGATATTTGATATGCAACATTGTGGGGTGGATCTGATTCAAGTTTGTTCAAATCGGCCCCATGGATTCATATTTGGGCTCACTATAGAAGCATTTCAGGCAAATTTCTTTAAAAATATTCTTCTCCAGATCCAGCAGGCAGAATCTTTTGATATTTGGTATGCGACATTGTGGGGTGGATCTGATTCAAGTTTGTTCAAATCAGCCCCCTGGATTCATATTTGGGCTCACTATAGAAGCCCAAATTCGAACTTAGTGCATTTCAGGCAAATTTCTTAAAAAATCTTCTTCTCCAGATCCAGCAGGCAGAATCTTTTGATATTTGATATGCAACATTGTGGGGTGGATCTGATTCAAGTTTGTTCAAATCAGCCCCCTGGGTTCATATTTGGGCTCAGTATAGGAGCCCAAATTTGAACTTAGTGCATTTCAGGCAAATTTCTTTGAAAATATTCTTCTCAAGATCCAGCAGCAGAATCTTTTGATATTGGGTATGCAGCATGCTTAGGGGGTGAGATTCAAGTTGTTCAAGCCAAGTCCCTGGGTTCATATTTGGGCTCACTGTGGTAACCCAAATTATAACTTAGTTCAAAATGAGGAATTTTCTTTAAAAATCTTCTTCAGATCCAGCAGTCGGAAAGTTTCGATATTTGGTATGCAGCATCCTTAGGGGGGGTGAGATTCAAGTTTGTTCAAGCTATGTCCCTAGGTCCATATTTGGGCTCACTGTGGGAGCCCGAATGATAACTTACATGTAGTTCAAAATGAGGAATTTTCTTTAAAAATCTTCTTCTTCAGATCCAGTAGTCAGAATGTTTTAATATTTGGTATGCAGCATTCTTAGGGGGGTGAGATTCAAGTTTGTTCAAGCCATGTCCCTAGGTCCATATTTGGACTCACTGTGGGAGCTTGAATTGTAACTTAGTTCGAAATGAGGAATTTTCTTAAAAAATCTTCTTCAGATCCAGCAGATGAATGCTTTTGATATTTTTTATGCAGCATCCTTAGGAGGCAAGATTCAAGTTTGTTCAAGTCATGTCCCTAGGTCCATGTTTGGGCTCACTGTGGGAGCTCGAATTGTAACTTAGTTCAAAATGAGGAATTTTCTTTAAAAATCATCTTCTTCAGATCCAGCAGTTGAAATGTTTTGATATTTGGTGTGCAGCATCCTTAGGGGGGGGGGGGGGAGATTCAAGTTTGTTAAAGCCAAGTCCCTGGGTTCATATATGGGCTCCCTGTGGGAGCCCAAATTATAACTCGGTTCAGTATGAGGAATATTCTTTAAAAATCATTTTTTTTAGATCCACTTGTCAGAATCTTTGGATATTTGGTATAAGCTTTTCTTAGGAGGAGTAGATGCAACTTGTTGAAATCAATTCTCTGGGTTGATATTTAGGTTACCATGTACAGGTGGGCGCCCTCAGGCCCCCTGGGGTCTCTTGTTTTAGGAAAAAATGCATACTGAGAGCTTGGGGCGTGGGGGGGGGGGGGTACATCCAGGGCTATAATTTACCTCATCACTAGGTAAAAGAATATTTGACATCATTTATTGAGATAAAATGGCACTTTCTATTGATATTGGTGGATTATATAGCCTCAGCCAGGGCTTATAAGAATCTGAGAATCGATTCCCATAGAGATCCGTGCAACAAAACCAGTGAGAAACCATGTAACTTCTCGTAACATTGCTGCTAGGATTCACATGAAAAGAACTGAGTCAGTTTAACCCTTTACCTAACACAAAGGCAGCAAATTAACCAATACAACACTAACATGACCTGAAATATTGTGACACTGGCAATAAAATTTGTACAAATATGGCTGTCATTGGTACCGGCTCTCATCAGCCGTTTCTAGTAACATCCATAATTATTACGCTTGATGAATATTGTTTATTTTTAGCTCACCTGACTGTAAGTCAGGGGGCGCTTAAATGATGACTTTCTGTCTGTCCACCATCAGTCCATCCTGTCCGGCGTGAACTTTACATTACTAACCTCTCCTCATAAACAACTGAGCCGAATTGAACCAAATTTGATATTCATGTTCCTTATCATATATGAATTCCAGTTTGTTCAAATAACGTTGCCACACCCACATGGGGTCCCAGGCATTTCTCTGATAGCATGCATAATTTTTTTTCCAAAATTGAAAAAAAATCTCCAGAACCATGTATAAGAATCTTTTGATACTTGGTATACAGCATCTCTAGGGGTGGGAGGGATAGGTTCAGGTTTGTTCAAATCAAGTCCCTGAGTTGATATTTGGGCTCCCTATGGGCACCCAAATATCAACAGTGCAACATGAGGGAATTTCTTTGAAAACCTCCTTCAGATCCACCAGTCAGAATGCTTTCATATTTGGAATGCAACATTTCTAGTGGGGTGGGGGGCAGGGGGGAGGGTAGATTGAAGTTTGTTTGAATCGGGTCTCTGGGTTAATATTTGGTCTATCTATTGAAGCCCAAAGTTTAACTCAGTGCAGTATGAGGAAATTTCTTTAAAACTCGTTTTTTTTCAGATCCACCAGTCAGAATCCTTTCGTATTTGGCTTACAGCATCTCTAAGGGGGTCAGATTCATGTTTGTTCAAGCCAAATCTACAGTTAAAACTAGAAGTCCTGTCACGAATAGTGTGCTTATCTAGGCTTAATTGCGCGGTGGAATTGCGCGCAATTGCCATATCGAATGGCATCCAAAGCACGGCAGGTTCTCTTGGTTACTCATAGCAAACACATGCAATGTTTCTGCCAATGGACCTCCGGGTTACCCGGAGGTCCATTGGCTGAAACACTGCTTGTGCACAGGCCATATGAATTTGATAGCTTTACTTGGGCCATAACGCGTACATTAACGCGCATATCAACGTGCTATTTGTGCGCATTTCATGACAGGACTTCTAATTCAGATCCACCAGTCAGAATCCTTTCGTATTTGGCTTACAGCATCTCTAAGGAGGTCAGATTCATGTTTGTTCAAGCCAGATCTATGGGTTAATATATGGGCTCATTATGGGAGTGCAAATTAACTCAAAGCAACATGAGAAAATTTCTTTAAAAATCTTTTTTTTCAGACCCACTAGTTTAATGCTTTAATATTTGGTGTACAACATCTCTGGGGAGGTCAGATGTAAATTTGTTCCAGTTTGGTTCCTGCCAGTCAGAACCCTTTCATATTTGGTATCGCAGGAAGGGGGGGGGGGGGAGGGGCAGATTTGAGTTTGTTCATTTCAGGTCTGTGGCTTAATATTTGGGCAGGGTTGGGTTAGGTTTGAGGTTGTTCATAAATGTTCAAATCCATTCCTTAGAGCTTTTCCATAAAATTTGCCTTTCAAAGTGTAGTGACACAACAACCCTTGGAAGTTCGGCAGTACTTGTCTACAGCTGTCAGAATTGGAAGCAATCAGGAAGACCTATGCTAATAATCATCTAACATGGACAATAGAATTATGAATAATTTCATAACATTATTCCTATGTAGTGTCCATGAACCTTGACTAACTGAATCTGACCCAAAATACTTCTCTGAACCACCTCGTCAGGTGAGCGATTAAGGGCTCAGGGGGAGGGGGTAAAAATCAGTAGTTGGTGTTGTAAAAATTTAAAAAGCTGTATTGGGTAAAGGGTTAACATGTATTCTCAGTATGCAACAGGGGTTCAATCATACTGACCTAATAGGATCCTGGTCCATAGCAGGTCTGAATTCTCGGAACGATTTCCGCAAGAATCCAAATGGATTCTCCCAAATTTAGAGGAACTATAAGCACTGCACAACCCCAATTTTGAAACAAAATTGACATATTGTATCATGGTGGTGGGGCCCTATTTATCTTGCTGTATGATTAATTAAAACAGATTTTGTGACAAGGTTTTGTGTGCTGATGCAGATTTTAGTTTTATTTTGGGATTTGGGTAGTTTCAAAGAAAGCTGTGAATTCTTATCCCTCCCAACTTATTGGGTAACAGAGTAGAAATTCTGTCGGAGGCAATAACAGTTTTTAAGCCTATATGACACAGATTGGACAGTTCTCTTCAAAAGAACAAATTTCCCATGCTTTGGACTAGACAGAAGCCAAAAGTTGAATTCTATTGCAGAAATGACTCTTTCATCACATGAAAGAGGTAACTGTACTTTTGGTAGGGTTGGGTTTGCTCATAGGTATAACTGTTGTAAATATTTTAATTAGATTTACATGCCTCGAAAAGTTGCGCTCGGAAATTATCTAATTCCCAAAAACTAAGCAGTCTTGGGGAAATATATTGTTTCAATAAACATTTGAAGAAGTCCACTGACATTTTGCATCACCTTTGAATGTTCCAGATGAATAAAGAGGATGATTTGAGGACTTTTAGAACCTAAAAATTTGACTATTGGTGTGTTTTGTTTGGGAATTCCCTGAGAAATATGAACATGTGACCAGCACTTCCCTTTCTGTTAGTTTTTCTTTTATTTGTTGCATGACCCCTGTTTAAAAATCATTAAAAGGTTGTCTGAAGGGCTATAGTTGACAAAAAATATTTGAATGCTAAATTTAAAATGATGCGACCATATTTTTTTTCGCCTGAACGTTATAATGGTCGCCTATGGGAAAATATTTAGTACTGTGAAACGTATTCTTGTTTGGCTGAAATTAAACAATTGCAGGAATTCGACTGAATAAACCAAAATGTTTTTGGAGTAATGGTTGCGGAATGAAATATTTCAATACGTTGGATACTTTGGGGTTCCTTCTTATGCCTTGCGTATTGTCATATTAACAATCATCATCAATATAGTACGATCGCCGTGGATTGATCGTAATCCACACATGGACAGTGATAATAACAATCATCATCAATATAGTACGGTCGCCGTGGATTGGTTGTAATCCACACAGTGATAATAACAACCATCATCAATATATTGTACGGTCGCCGTGGATTGGTCGTAATCCACACATGGGCAGTGATAATAACAATCATCATCAATATAGTACGGTCGCCGTGGATTGGTCGTAATCCACACAGTGATAATAACAACCATCATCAATATAGTACGGTCGCCGTGGATTGGTCGTAATCCACACATGGACAGTGATAAAAACAATCATCATCAATATAGTACGGTCGCCGTGGATTGGTCGTAATCCACACAGTGATAATAACAATCATCATCAATATAGTACGGTCGCCGTGGATTGGTCGTAATCCACACAGTGATAATAACAACCATCATCAATATATTGTACGGTCGCCATGGATTGGTCATAATCCACACATGGACAGTGATAATAACAATCATCATCAATATAGTATGGTCGCCGTGGATTGGTCGTAATCCACACATGGACAGTGATAATAACAATCATCATCAATATAGTACGGTCGCCGTGGATTGGTCGTAATCCACACATGGACAGTAATAATAACAATCATCATCAATATAGTATGGTCGCCGTGGATTGGTCGTAATTCACACATGGACAGTGATAATAACAATCATCATCAATATAGTACGGTCGCCGTGGATTGATCGTAATCCACACATGGACAGTGATAATAACAATCATCATCAATATAGTATGGTCGCCGTGGATTGGTCGTAATCCACACAGTGATAATAACAATCATCATCAATATAGTACGGTCGCCGTGGATTGGTCGTAATCCACACAGTGATAATAACAATCATCATCAATATAGTACGGTCGCCGTGGATTGATCGTAATCCACACATGGACAGTGATAATAACAATCATCATCAATATAGTACGGTCGCCATGGATTGGTCGTAATCCACACAGTGATAATAACAACCATCATCAATATTTTGTACGGTCGCCATGGATTGGTCGTAATCCACACATGGACAGTAATAATAACAATCATCATCAATATAGTACGGTCGCCGTGGATTGGTCGTAATCCACACAGTGATAATAACAACCATCATCAATATATTGTACGGTCGCCATGGATTGGTCGTAATCCACACATGGACAGTGATAATAACAATCATCATCAATATAGTACGGTCGCCGTGGATTGGTCGTAATCCACACATGGACAGTGATAATAACAATCATCATCAATATAGTACGGTCGCCGTGGATTGATCGTTATCCACACATGGACAGTGATAATAACAATCATCATCAATATAGTACGGTCGCCGTGGATTGATCGTTATCCACACATGGACAGTGATAATAACAATCATCATCAATATAGTACGGTCGCCGTGGATTGGTCGTAATCCACACATGGGCAGTGATAATAACAATCATCATTAATATAGTACGTTCGCCGTGGATTGGTCGTAATCCACACATGGACAGTGATAATAACAATCATCATCAATATAGTACGGACGCCGTGGATTGGTCGTAATCCACACAGTGATAATAACAATCATCATCAATATAGTACGGTCGCCGTGGATTGATCGTTATCCACACATGGACAGTGATAATAACAATCATCATCAATATAGTACGGACGCCGTGGATTGGTCGTAATCCACGCATGGACAGTGATAATAACAATCATCATCAATATAGTACGGTCGCCGTGGATTGGTCGTAATTCACACAGTGATAATAACAATCATCATCAATATAGTACGGTCGCCGTGGATTGGTCGTAATCCACACATGGACAGTGATAATAACAATCATCATCAATATAGTACGGTCGCCGTGGATTGGTCGTAATCCACACATGGACAGTGATAATAACAATCATCATCAATATAGTACGGTCGCCGTGGATTGGTCGTAATCCACACATGGACAGTGATAATAACAATCATCATCAATATAGTACGGTCGCCGTGGATTGGTCGTAATCCACACAGTGATAATAACAATCATCATCAATATAGTACGGTCGCTGTGGATTGGTCGTAATCCACACAGTGATAATAACAATCATCATCAATATAGTACGGTCGCCGTGGATTGGTCGTAATCCACACAGTGATAATAACAACCATCATCAATATATTGTACGGTCGCCATGGATTGGTCGTAATCCACACATGGACAGTGATAATAACAATCATCATCAATATAGTACGGTCGCCGTGGATTGGTCGTAATCCACACAGTGATAATAACAACCATCATCAATATATTGTACGGTCGCCATGGATTGGTCGTAATCCACACATGGACAGTGATAATAACAATCATCATCAATATAGTACGGTCGCCGTGGATTGGTCGTAATCCACACATGGACAGTGATAATAACAATCATCATCAATATAGTACGGTCGCCGTGGATTGATCGTTATCCACACATGGACAGTGATAATAACAATCATCATCAATATAGTACGGTTGCCGTGGATTGGTCGTAATCCACACATAGATAATAACAATCATCATCAATATAGTACGGTCGCCGTGGATTGGTCGTAATCCACACATGGACAGTGATAATAACAATCATCATCAATATAGTACGGTCGCCGTGGATTGATCGTTATCCACACATGGACAGTGATAATAACAATCATCATCAATATAGTACGGTCGCCGTGGATTGGTCGTAATCCACACAGTGATAATAACAACCATCATCAATATAGTACGGTCGCCGTGGATTGGTCGTAATCCACACAGTGATAATAACAACCATCATCAATATAGTACGGTCGCCGTGGATTGGTCGTAATCCACACAGTGATAATAACAACCATCATCAATATAGTACGGTCGTCGTGGATTGGTCGTAATCCACACAGTGATAATAACAATCATCATCAATATAGTACGGTCGCCGTGGATTGGTCGTAATCCACACATGGACAGTGATAAAAACAATCATCATCAATATAGTATGGTCGCCGTGGATTGGTTGTAATCCACACATGGACAGTGATAATAACAATCATCATCAATATAGTACGGTCGCCGTGGATTGGTCGTAATCCACACATGGACAGTGATAATAACAACCATCATCAATATAGTACGGTCGCCGTGGATTGGTCGTAATCCACACAGTGATAATAACAATCATCATCAATATAGTACGGTCGCCGTGGATTGGTCGTAATCCACACAGTGATAATAACAATCATCATCAATATAGTACGGTCGCCGTGGATTGGTCGTAATCCACACATGGACAGTGATAATAACAACCATCATCAATATAGTACGGTCGCCGTGAATTGGTCGTAATCCACACATGGACAGTGATAATAACAACCATCATCAATATAGTACGGTCGCCGTGGATTGATCGTTATCCACACATGGACAGTGATAATAACAATCATCATCAATATATTATGGTCGCCGTGGATTGGTCGTAATTCACACAGTGATAATAACAATCATCATCAATATAGTACGGTCGCCGTGGATTGGTCGTAATCCACACAGTGATAATAACAATCATCATCAATATAGTACGGTCGCCGTGGATTGGTCGTAATCCACACAGTGATAATAACAACCATCATCAATATATTCTACGGTCGCCATGGATTGGTCGTAATCCACACATGGACAGTGATAATAACAATCATCATCAATATAGTACGGTCGCCGTGGATTGGTCGTAATCCACACAGTGATAATAACAATCATCATCAATATAGTACGGTCGCCGTGGATTGGTCGTAATCCACACAGTGATAATAACAACCATCATCAATATATGTACGGTCGCCATGGATTGGTCGTAATCCACACATGGACAGTGATAATAACAATCATCATCAATATAGTACGGTCGCCGTGGATTGGTCGTAATCCACACATGGACAGTGATAATAACAATCATCATCAATATAGTACGGTCGCCGTGGATTGATCGTTATCCACACATGGACAGTGATAATAACAATCATCATCAACATAGTACGGTCGCCGTGGATTGATCGTTATCCACACATGGACAGTGATAATAACAATCATCATCAATATAGTACGGTCGCCGTGGATTGATCGTTATCCACACATGGACAGTGATAATAACAATCATCATCAATATAGTACGGTCGCCGTGGATTGATCGTTATCCACACATGGACAGTGATAATAACAATCATCATCAATATAGTACGGTCGCCGTGGATTGATCGTTATCCACACATGGACAGTGATAATAACAATCATCATCAATATAGTACGGTCGCCGTGGATTGGTCGTAATCCACACAGTGATAATAACAATCATCATCAATAGAGTACGGTCGCCGTGGATTGGTCGTAATCCACACAGTGATAATAACAATCATCATCAATATAGTACGGTCGCCGTGGATTGGTCGTAATCCACACATGGACAGTGATAATAACAATCATCATCAATATAGTACGGTCACCGTGGATTGGTCGTAATCCACACAGTGATAATAACAATCATCATCAATATAGTACGGTCACCGTGGATTGGTCGTGATCCACACAGTGATAATAACAACCATCATCAATATAGTACGGTCGCCGTGGATTGGTCGTAATCCACACATGGACAGTGATAATAACAACCATCATCAATATAGTACGGTCGCCATGGATTGGTCGTAATCCACACATGGACAGTGATAATGACAATCATCATCAATATAGTACGGTCGCCGTGGATTGGTCGTAATCCACACAGTGATAATAACAATCATCATCAATATAGTATGGTCGCCGTGGATTGGTCGTAATCCACACAGTGATAATAACAACCATCATCAATATATTGTACGGTCGCCGTGGATTGGTCGTAATCCACACATGGACAGTGATAATAACAATCATCATCAATATAGTATGGTCGCCGTGGATTGGTCGTAATCCACACAGTGATAATAACAATCATCATCAATATAGTATGGTCGCCGTGGATTGGTCGTAATCCACACAGTGATAATAACAATCATCATCAATATAGTATGGTCGCCGTGGATTGGTCGTAATCCACACGGTGATAATAACAATCATCATCAATATAGTACGGTCGCCGTGGATTGATCGTAATCCACACATGGACAGTGATAATAACAATCATCATCAATATAGTACGATCGCCGTGGATTGATCGTAATCCACACATGGACAGTGATAATAACAATCATCATCAATATAGTACGGTCGCCGTGGATTGGTTGTAATCCACACATGGACAGTGATAATAACAACCATCATCAATATATTGTACGGTCGCCATGGATTGGTCGTAATCCACACATGGACAGTGATAATAACAATCATCATCAATATAGTACGGTCGCCGTGGATTGGTCGTAATCCACACAGTGATAATAACAATCATCATCAATATAGTACGGTCGCCGTGGATTGGTCGTAATCCACACAGTGATAATAACAACCATCATCAATATATTGTACGGTCGCCATGGATTGGTCGTAATCCACACATGGACAGTGATAATAACAATCATCATCAATATAGTATGGTCGCCGTGGATTGGTCGTAATCCACACATGGACAGTGATAATAACAATCATCATCAATATAGTATGGTCGCCGTGGATTGGTCGTAATCCACACATGGACAGTAATAATAACAATCATCATCAATATAGTATGGTCGCCGTGGATTGGTCGTAATTAACACATGGACAGTGATAATAACAATCATCATCAATATAGTACGGTCGCCGTGGATTGATCGTAATCCACACATGGACAGTGATAATAACAATCATCATCAATATAGTATGGTCGCCGTGGATTGGTCGTAATCCACACAGTGATAATAACAATCATCATCAATATAGTACGGTCGCCGTGGATTGGTCGTAATCCACACAGTGATAATAACAATCATCATCAATATAGTACGGTCGCCGTGGATTGGTCGTAATCCACACAGTGATAATAACAACCATCATCAATATATTGTACGGTCGCCATGGATTGGTCGTAATCCACACATGGACAGTAATAATAACAATCATCATCAATATAGTACAGTCGCCGTGGATTGGTCGTAATCCACACAGTGATAATAACAACCATCATCAATATATTGTACGGTCGCCATGGATTGGTCGTAATCCACACATGGACAGTGATAATAACAATCATCATCAATATAGTACGGTCGCCGTGGATTGGTCGTAATCCACACATGGACAGTGATAATAACAATCATCATCAATATAGTACGGTCGCCGTGGATTGATCGTTATCCACACATGGACAGTGATAATAACAATCATCATCAATATAGTACGGTCGCCGTGGATTGATCGTTATCCACACATGGACAGTGATAATAACAATCATCATCAATATAGTACGGTCGCCGTGGATTGATCGTTATCCACACATGGACAGTGATAATAACAATCATCATCAATATAGTACGGTCGCCGTGGATTGATCGTTATCCACACATGGACAGTGATAATAACAATCATCATCAATATAGTACGGACGCCGTGGATTGGTCGTAATCCACGCATGGACAGTGATAATAACAATCATCATCAATATAGTACGGTCGCCGTGGATTGGTCGTAATTCACACAGTGATAATAACAATCATCATCAATATAGTACGGTCGCCGTGGATTGGTCGTAATCCACACAGTGATAATAACAATCATCATCAATATAGTACGGTCGCCGTGGATTGGTCGTAATTCACACATGGACAGTGATAATAACAATCATCATCAATATAGTACGGTCGCCGTGGATTGGTCGTAATCCACACATGGACAGTGATAATAACAATCATCATCAATATAGTACGGTCGCCGTGGATTGATCGTTATCCACACATGGACCGTGATAATAACAATCATCATCAATATAGTACGGTCGCCGTGGATTGGTCGTAATCCACACAGTGATAATAACAATCATCATCAATATAGTACGGTCACCATGGATTGGTCGTAATCCACACAGTGATAATAACAATCATCATCAATATAGTACGGTCGCCGTGGATTGGTCGTAATCCACACAGTGATAATAACAACCATCATCAATATAGTACGGTCGCCGTGGATTGGTCGTAATCCACACATGGGCAGTGATAATAACAATCATCATCAATATAGTACGGTCGCCGTGGATTGGTCGTAATTCACACAGTGATAATAACAATCATCATCAATATAGTACGGTCGCCGTGGATTGGTCGTAATCCACGCATGGACAGTGATAATAACAATCATCATCAATATAGTACGGTCGCCGTGGATTGGTCGTAATTCACACAGTGATAATAACAATCATCATCAATATAGTACGGTCGCCGTGGATTGGTCGTAATCCACACAGTGATAATAACAACCATCATCAATATAGTACGGTCGCCATGGATTGGTCGTAATCCACACAGTGATAATAACAATCATCATCAATATAGTACGGTCGCCGTGGATTGGTCGTAATCCACACAGTGATAATAACAATCATCATCAATATAGTACGGTCGCCGTGGATTGGTCGTAATCCACACAGTGATAATAACAACCATCATCAATATATTGTACGGTCGCCATGGATTGGTCGTAATCCACACATGGACAGTGATAATAACAATCATCATCAATATAGTACGGTCGCCGTGGATTGGTCGTAATCCACACAGTGATAATAACAACCATCATCAATATATTGTACGGTCGCCATGGATTGGTTGTAATCCACACATGGACAGTGATAATAACAATCATCATCAATATAGTACGGTCGCCGTGGATTGGTCGTAATCCACACATGGGCAGTGATAATAACAATCATCATCAATATAGTACGGTCGCCGTGGATTGATCGTTATCCACACATGGACAGTGATAATAACAATCATCATCAATATAGTACGGTCGCCGTGGATTGGTCGTAATCCACACATAGATAATAACAATCATCATCAATATAGTACGGTCGCCGTGGATTGGTCGTAATCCACACATGGACAGTGATAATAACAATCATCATCAATATAGTACGGTCGCCGTGGATTGATCGTTATCCACACATGGACAGTGATAATAACAATCATCATCAATATAGTACGGTCGCCGTGGATTGGTCGTAATTCACACAGTGATAATAACAATCATCATCAATATAGTACGGTCGCCGTGGATTGGTCGTAATCCACACAGTGATAATAACAACCATCATCAATATAGTACGTTCGCCATGGATTGGTCGTAATCCACACATGGACAGTGATAATAACAATCATCATCAATATAGTACGGTCGCCGTGGATTGGTCGTAATCCACACAGTGATAATAACAACCATCATCAATATAGTACGGTCGCCGTGGATTGATCGTTATCCACACATGGACAGTGATAATAACAATCATCATCAATATAGTACGGTCGCCGTGGATTGGTCGTAATTCACACAGTGATAATAACAATCATCATCAATATAGTACGGTCGCCGTGGATTGGTCGTAATCCACACAGTGATAATAACAACCATCATCAATATAGTACGGTCGCCGTGGATTGGTCGTAATCCACACATGGACAGTGATAATAACAATCATCATCAATATAGTACGGTCGCCGTGGATTGATCGTTATCCACACATGGACAGTGATAATAACAATCATCATCAATATAGTACGGTCGCCGTGGATTGGTCGTAATCCACACATAGATAATAACAATCATCATCAATATAGTACGGTCGCCGTGGATTGGTCGTAATCCACACATGGACAGTGATAATAACAATCATCATCAATATAGTACGGTCGCCGTGGATTGGTCGTAATCCACACAGTGATAATAACAATCATCATCAATATAGTACGGTCGCCGTGGATTGGTCGTAATCCACACAGTGATAATAACAACCATCATCAATATATTGTACGGTCGCCATGGATTGGTCGTAATCCACACATGGACAGTGATAATAACAATCATCATCAATATAGTACGGTCGCCGTGGATTGGTCGTAATCCACACAGTGATAATAACAACCATCATCAATATAGTGCGGTCGCCGTGGATTGGTCGTAATCCACACAGTGATAATAACAATCATCATCAATATAGTACGGTCGCCGTGGATTGGTCGTAATCCACACAGTGATAATAACAACCATCATCAATATAGTACGGTCGCCATGGATTGGTCGTAATCCACACATGGACAGTGATAATAACAATCATCATCAATATAGTACGGTCGTCGTGGATTGGTCGTAATCCACACAGTGATAATAACAACCATCATCAATATATTGTATGGTCGCCATGGATTGGTCGTAATCCACACATGGACAGTGATAATAACAATCATCATCAATATAGTACGGTCGTCGTGGATTGGTCGTAATCCACGCATGGGCAGTGATAATAACAATCATCATCAATATAGTATGGTCGCCGTGGATTGGTCGTAATCCACACATGGACAGTGATAATAACAATCATCATCAATATAGTATGGTCGCCGTGGATTGGTCGTAATTCACACAGTGATAATAACAATCATCATCAATATAGTACGGTCGACGTGGATTGGTCGTAATCCACACATGGACAGTGATAATAACAATCATCATCAATATAGTACGGTCGCCGTGGATTGGTCGTAATCCACACAGTGATAATAACAATCATCATCAATATAGTACGGTTGCCGTGGATTGGTCGTAATCCACACATGGACAGTAATAATAACAATCATCATCAATATAGTATGGTCGCCGTGGATTGGTCGTAATTCACACAGTGATAATAACAATCATCAATATAGTACGGTCGCCGTGGATTGGTCGTAATCCACACAGTGATAATAATAATCATCATCAATATAGTACGGTCGCCGTGGATTGGTCGTAATCCACACAGTGATAATAACAACCATCATCAATATATTGTACGGTCGCCATGGATTGGTCGTAATCCACACATGGACAGTGATAATAACAATCATCATCAATATAGTACGGTCGCCGTGGATTGGTCGTAATCCACACAGTGATAATAACAATCATCATCAATATAGTACGGTCGCCGTGGATTGGTCGTAATCCACACAGTGATAATAACAACCATCATCAATATATTGTACGGTCGCCATGGATTGGTCGTAATCCACACATGGACAGTGATAATAACAATCATCATCAATATAGTACGGTCGCCGTGGATTGGTCGTAATCCACACATGGACAGTGATAATAACAATCATCATCAATATAGTACGGTCGCCGTGGATTGATCGTTATCCACACATGGACAGTGATAATAACAATCATCATCAATATAGTACGGTCGCCGTGGATTGATCGTTATCCACACATGGACAGTGATAATAACAATCATCATCAATATAGTACGGTCGCCGTGGATTGATCGTTATCCACACATGGACAGTGATAATAACAATCATCATCAATATAGTACGGTCGCCGTGGATTGATCGTTATCCACACATGGACAGTGATAATAACAATCATCATCAATATAGTACGGTCGCCGTGGATTGGTCGTAATCCACACATGGACAGTGATAATAACAATCATCATCAATATAGTATGGTCGCCGTGGATTGGTCGTAATCCACACAGTGATAATAACAATCATCATCAATAGAGTACGGTCGCCGTGGATTGGTCGTAATCCACACAGTGATAATAACAATCATCATCAATATAGTACGGTCGCCGTGGATTGGTCGTAATCCACACAGTGATAATAACAATCATCATCAATATAGTACGGTCGCCGTGGATTGGTCGTAATCCACACAGTGATAATAACAACCATCATCAATATAGTACGGTCGCCATGGATTGGTCGTAATCCACACATGGACAGTGATAATAACAATCATCATCAATATAGTACGGTCGCCGTGGATTGGTCGTAATCCACACAGTGATAATAACAATCATCATCAATATAGTACGGTCGCCGTGGATTGGTCGTGATCCACACAGTGATAATAACAATCATCATCAATATAGTACGGTCGCCGTGGATTGGTTGTAATCCACACATGGACAGTGATAATAACAATCATCATCAATATAGTACGGTCGCCGTGGATTGGTCGTAATCCACACATGGACAGTGATAATAACAATCATCATCAATATAGTACGGTCGCCTTGGATTGGTCGTAATCCACACATGGACAGTGATAATAACAATCATCATCAATATAGTACGGTCGCCGTGGATTGGTCGTAATCCACACAGTGATAATAACAATCATCATCAATATAGTACGGTCGCCGTGGATTGGTCGTAATCCACACAGTGATAATAACAACCATCATCAATATAGTACGGTCGCCGTGGATTGGTCGTAATCCACACATGGACAGTGATAATAACAATCATCATCAATATAGTACGGTCGCCATGGATTGGTCGTAATCCACACATGGACAGTGATAATAACAATCATCATCAATATAGTATGGTCGCCGTGGATTGGTCGTAATCCACACAGTGATAATAACAATCATCATCAATATAGTACGGTCGCCGTGGATTGGTCGTAATCCACACAGTGATAATAACAATCATCATCAATATAGTACGGTCGCCGTGGATTGGTCGTAATCCACACAGTGATAATAACAACCATCATCAATATAGTACGGTCGCCGTGGATTGGTCGTAATCCACACATGGACAGTGATAATAACAATCATCATCAATATAGTACGGTCGCCGTGGATTGGTCGTAATCCACACATGGACAGTCATAATAACAATCATCATCAATATAGTACGGTCGCCGTGGATTGGTCGTAATCCACACAGTGATAATAACAACCATCATCAATATAGTACGGTCGCCGTGGATTGGTCGTAATCCACACAGTGATAATAACAATCACCATCAATATAGTACGGTCGCCATGGATTGGTCGTAATCCACACAGTGATAATAACAATCATCATCAATATAGTACGGTCGCCGTGGATTGGTCGTAATCCACACAGTGATAATAACAATCATCATCAATATAGTACGGTCGCCGTGGATTGGTCGTAATCCACACAGTGATAATAACAATCACCATCAATATAGTACGGTCGCCATGGATTGGTCGTAATCCACACAGTGATAATAACAACCATCATCAATATAGTACGGTCGCCGTGGATTGGTCGTAATCCACACATGGACAGTGATAATAACAATCATCATCAATATAGTACGGTCGCCATGGATTGGTCGTAATCCACACATGGACAGTGATAATAACAATCATCATCAATATAGTACGGTCGCCGTGGATTGGTCGTAATCCACACATGGACAGTGATAATAACAATCATCATCAATATAGTACGGTCGCCGTGGATTGGTCGTAATCCACACATGGACAGTAATAATAACAATCATCATCAATATAGTACGGTCGCCGTGGATTGGTCGTAATCCACACAGTGATAATAACAATCATCATCAATATAGTACGGTCGCCGTGGATTGGTCGTAATCCACACAGTGATAATAACAATCATCATCAATATAGTACGGTCGTCGTGGATTGGTCGTAATCCACACATGGACAGTAATAATAACAATCATCATCAATATAGTACGGTCGCCGTGGATTGGTCGTAATCCACACAGTGATAATAACAATCATCATCAATATAGTACGGTCGCCGTGGATTGGTCGTAATCCACACAGTGATAATAACAATCATCATCAATATAGTACGGTCGCCATGGATTGGTCGTAATCCACACAGTGATAATAACAATCATCATCAATATAGTACGGTCGCCGTGGATTGGTCGTAATCCACACAATGATAATAACAATCATCATCAATATAGTACGGTCGCCGTGGATTGGTCGTAATCCACACAGTGATAATAACAATCATCATCAATATAGTACGGTCGCCGTGGATTGGTCGTAATCCACACAGTGATAATAACAATCATCATCAATATAGTACGGTCGCCGTGGATTGGTCGTAATCCACACAGTGATAATAACAATCATCATCAATATAGTACGGTCGCCATGGATTGGTCGTAATCCACACAGTGATAATAACAACCATCATCAATATAGTACGGTCGCCGTGGATTGGTCGTAATCCACACAGTGATAATAACAATCATCATCAATATAGTACGGTCGCCGTGGATTGGTCGTAATCCACACAGTGATAATAACAATCATCATCAATATAGTACGGTCGCCGTGGATTGGTCGTAATCCACACAGTGATAATAACAATCATCATCAATATAGTACGGTCGCCATGGATTGGTCGTAATCCACACAGTGATAATAACAACCATCATCAATATAGTACGGTCGCCGTGGATTGGTCGTAATCCACACAGTGATAATAACAATCATCATCAATATAGTACGGTCGCCGTGGATTAGTCGTAATCCACACATGGACAGTGATAATAACAATCATCATCAATATAGTACGGTCGCCGTGGATTGGTCGTAATCCACACATGGACAGTGATAATAACAACCATCATCAATATAGTACGGTCGCCATGGATTGGTCGTAATCCACACATGGACAGTGATAATAACAATCATCATCAATATAGTACGGTCGCCGTGGATTGGTCGTAATCCACACAGTGATAATGACAATCATCATCAGTATAGTACGGTCGCCGTGGATTAGTCGTAATCCACACATGGACAGTGATAATAACAATCATCATCAATATAGTACGGTCGCCATGGATTGGTCGTAATCCACACATGGGCAGTGATAATAACAATCATCATCAAAATAGTACGGTCGCCGTGGATTGGTCGTAATCCACACAGTGATAATAACAACCATCATCAATATAGTATGGTCGCCGTGGATTGGTCGTAATCCACACATGGACAGTGATAATAACAATCATCATCAATATAGTACGGTCGCCGTGGATTGGTCGTAATCCACACAGTGATAATAACAACCATCATCAATATAGTATGGTCGCCGTGGATTGGTCGTAATCCACACATGGACAGTGATAATAACAATCATCATCAATATAGTACGGTCGCCGTGGATTGGTCGTAATCCACACAGTAATAATAACAATCATCATCAATATAGTACGGTCGTCGTGGATTGGTCGTAATCCACACAGTGATAATAACAACCATCATCAATATAGTACGGTCGCCGTGGATTGGTCGTAATCCACACAGTGATAATAACAATCATCATCAATATAGTACGGTCGCCGTGGATTGGTCGTAATCCACACAGTGATAATAACAATCATCATCAATATAGTACGGTCGCCGTGGATTGGTCGTAATCCACACAGTGATAATAACAATCATCATCAATATAGTACGGTCGCCATGGATTGGTCGTAATCCACACATGGACAGTGATAATAACAATCATCATCAATATAGTACGGTCGCCGTGGATTGGTCGTAATCCACACATGGACAGTGATAATAACAATCATCATCAATATAGTACGGTCGCCGTGGATTGGTCGTAATCCACACATGGACAGTGATAATAACAATCATCATCAATATAGTACGGTCGCCGTGGATTGGTCGTAATCCACACATGGACAGTGATAATAACAACCATCATCAATATAGTACGGTCGCCGTGGATTGGTCGTAATCCACACATGGACAGTGATAATAACAATCATCATCAATATAGTACGGTCGCCGTGGATTGGTCGTAATCCACACATGGACAGTGATAATAACAATCATCATCAATATAGTACGGTCGCCGTGGATTGGTCGTAATCCACACATGGGCAGTGATAATAACAATCATCATCAATATAGTACGGTCGCCGTGGATTGGTCGTAATCCACACAGTGATAATAACAATCATCATCAATATAGTACGGTCGCCGTGGATTGGTCGTAATCCACACATGGACAGTAATAATAACAATCATCATCAATATAGTATGGTCGCCATGGATTGTTCGTAATCCACACATGGACAGTGATAATAACAATCATCATCAATATAGTACGGTCGCCGTGGATTGGTCGTAATCCACACATGGACAGTGATAATAACAATCATCATCAATATAGTACGGTCGCCGTGGATTGGTCGTAATCCACACAATGATAATAACAATCATCATCAATATAGTACGGTCGCCGTGGATTGGTCGTAATCCACACATGGACAGTGATAATAACAATCATCATCAATATAGTACGGTCGCCGTGGATTGGTCGTAATCCACACAGTGATAATAACAATCATCATCAACATAGTACGATCACCATGGATTGGTCGTAATCCACACAATGATAATAACAATCATCATCAATATAGTACGGTCGCCGTGCATTGGTCGTAATCCACACATGGACAGTGATAATAACAATCATCATCAATATAGTACGGTCGCCGTGGATTGGTCGTAATCCACACATGGACAGTGATAATAACAATCATCATCAATATAGTACGGTCGCCGTGGATTGGTCGTAATCCACACAGTGATAATAACAATCATCATCAATATAGTACGGTCGCCGTGGATTGGTCGTAATGCACACATGGACAGTGATAATAACAATCATCATCAATATAGTACGGTCGCCGTGGATTGGTCGTAATCCACACATGGACAGTGATAATAACAATCATCATCAATATAGTACGGTCGCCGTGGATTGGTCGTAATCCACACATGGACAGTGATAATAACAATCATCATCAATATAGTACGGTCGCCGTGGATTGGTCGTAATCCACACAGTGATAATAACAATCATCATCAACATAGTACGGTCACCATGGATTGGTCGTAATCCACACAATGATAATAACAATCATCATCAATATAGTACGGTCGCCGTGCATTGGTCGTAATCCACACATGGACAGTGATAATAACAATCATCATCAATATAGTACGGTCGCCGTGGATTGGTCGTAATCCACACATGGACAGTGATAATAACAATCATCATCAATATAGTACGGTCGCCGTGGATTGGTCGTAATCCACACATGGACAGTGATAATAACAATCATCATCAATATAGTACGGTCGCCGTGGATTGGTCGTAATCCACACATGGACAGTGATAATAACAATCATCATCAATATAGTACGGTCGCCGTGGATTGGTCGTAATCCACACATGGACAGTGATAATAACAATCATCATCAATATAGTACGGTCGCCGTGGATTGGTCGTAATCCACACAGTGATAATAACAACCATCATCAATATATTGTACGGTCGCCGTGGATTGGTCGTAATCCACACAGTGATAATAACAATCATCATCAATATAGTATGGTCGCCGTGGATTGGTCGTAATCCACACAGTGATAATAACAACCATCATCAATATATTGTACGGTCGCCGTGGATTGGTCGTAATCCACACATGGACAGTGATAATAACAATCATCATCAATATAGTACGGTCGCCGTGGATTGGTCGTAATCCACACATGGACAGTGATAATAACAATCATCATCAATATAGTACGGTCGCCGTGGATTGATCGTTATCCACACATGGACAGTGATAATAACAATCATCATCAATATAGTACGGTCGCCGTGGATTGGTCGTAATCCACACAGTGATAATAACAACCATCATCAATATATTGTACGGTCGCCGTGGATTGGTCGTAATCCACACAGTGATAATAACAATCATCATCAATATAGTATGGTCGCCGTGGATTGGTCGTAATCCACACAGTGATAATAACAACCATCATCAATATATTGTACGGTCGCCGTGGATTGGTCGTAATCCACACATGGACAGTGATAATAACAATCATCATCAATATAGTACGGTCGCCGTGGATTGGTCGTAATCCACACATGGACAGTGATAATAACAATCATCATCAATATAGTACGGTCGCCGTGGATTGATCGTTATCCACACATGGACAGTGATAATAACAATCATCATCAATATAGTACGGTCGCCGTGGATTGGTCGTAATCCACACATGGACAGTGATAATAACAATCATCATCAATATAGTACGGTCGCCGTGGATTGATCGTTATCCACACATGGACAGTGATAATAACAATCATCATCAATATAGTACGATCGCCGTGGATTGATCGTAATCCACACATGGACAGTGGTAATAACAATCATCATCAATATAGTACGGTCGCCGTGGATTGGTTGTAATCCGCACATGGACAGTGATAATAACAATCATCATCAATATAGTACGGTCGCCGTGGATTGGTCGTAATCCACACATGGACAGTGATAATAACAATCATCATCAATATAGTACGGTCGCCGTGGATTGGTCGTAATCCACACAGTGATAATAACAATCATCATCAATATAGTACGGTCGCCGTGGATTGGTCGTAATCCACACATGGACAGTGATAATAACAATCATCATCAATATAGTATGGTCGCCGTGGATTGGTCGTAATCCACACAGTGATAATAACAATCATCATCAATATAGTACGGTCGCCGTGGATTGGTCGTAATCCACACAGTGATAATAACAATCATCATCAATATAGTACGGTCGCCGTGGATTGGTCGTAATCCACACATGGACAGTGATAATAACAATCATCATCAATATAGTACGGTCGCCGTGGATTGGTCGTAATCCACACATGGACAGTGATAATAACAATCATCATCAATATAGTACGGTCGCCGTGGATTGGTCGTAATCCACACATGGACAGTGATAATAACAATCATCATCAATATAGTACGGTCGCCGTGGATTGGTCGTAATCCACACAGTGATAATAACAATCATCATCAATATAGTACGGTCGCCGTGGATTGGTCGTAATCCACACAGTGATAATAACAACCATCATCAATATATTGTACGCTCGCCGTGGATTGGTCGTAATCCACACATGGGCAGTGATAATAACAATCATCATCAATATAGTACGATCGCCGTGAATTGATCGTAATCCACACATGGACAGTGATAATAACAATCATCATCAATATAGTACGGTCGCCGTGGATTGGTTGTAATCCACACATGGACAGTGATAATAACAATCATCATCAATATAGTACGGTCGCCGTGGATTGGTCGTAATCCACACATGGACAGTGATAATAACAATCATCATCAATATAGTACGGTCGCCGTGGATTGGTCGTAATCCACACAGTGATAATAACAATCATCATCAATATAGTACGGTCGCCGTGGATTGGTCGTAATCCACACAGTGATAATAACAATCATCATCAATATAGTACGGTCGCCGTGGATTGGTCGTAATCCACACATGGACAGTGATAATAACAATCATCATCAATATAGTACGGTCGCCGTGGATTGGTCGTAATCCACACAGTGATAATAACAATCATCATCAATATAGTACGGTCGCCGTGGATTGGTCGTAATCCACACATGGACAGTGATAATAACAATCATCATCAATATAGTACGGTCGCCGTGGATTGGTCGTAATCCACACATGGACAGTGATAATAACAATCATCATCAATATAGTATGGTCGCCATGGATTGGTCGTAATCCACACATGGACAGTGATAATAACAATCATCATCAATATAGTACGGTCGCCGTGGATTGGTCGTAATCCACACATGGACAGTGATAATAACAATCATCATCAATATAGTACGGTCGCCGTGGATTGGTCGTAATCCACACATGGACAGTGATAATAACAACCATCATCAATATATTGTACGGTCGCCATGGATTGGTCGTAATCCACACATGGACAGTGATAATAACAATCATCATCAATATAGTACGGTCGCCGTGGATTGGTCGTAATCCACACAGTGATAATAACAATCATCATCAATATAGTACGGTCGCCGTGGATTGGTCGTAATCCACACAGTGATAATAACAATCATCCTCAATATAGTACGGTCACCGTGGATTGGTCGTAATCCACACAGTGATAATAACAACCATCATCAATATATTGTACGGTCGCCGTGGATTGGTCGTAATCCACACATGGACAGTGATAATAACAATCATCATCAATATAGTACGGTCGCCATGGATTGGTGGTAATCCACACAGTGATAATAACAACCATCATCAATATAGTATGGTCGCGGTGGATTGGTCGTAATCCACACAGTGATAATAACAAGCATCATCAATATAGTACGGTCGCCGTGGATTGGTCGTAATCCACACAGTGATAATAACAACCATCATCAATATATTGTACGGTCGCCGTGGATTGGTCGTAATCCACACATGGGCAGTGATAATAACAATCATCATCAATATAGTACGGTCGCCGTGGATTGGTCGTAATCCACACAGTGATAATAACAATCATCATCAATATAGTATGGTCGCCGTGGATTGGTCGTAATCCACACAGTGATAATAACAACCATCATCAATATATTGTACGGTCGCCGTGGATTGGTCGTAATCCACACATGGACAGTGATAATAACAATCATCATCAATATAGTATGGTCGCCGTGGATTGGTCGTAATCCACACAGTGATAATAACAATCATCATCAATATAGTATGGTCGCCGTGGATTGGTCGTAATCCACACAGTGATAATAACAATCATCATCAATATAGTATGGTCGCCGTGGATTGGTCGTAATCCACACGGTGATAATAACAATCATCATCAATATAGTACGGTCGCCGTGGATTGATCGTAATCCACACATGGACAGTGATAATAACAATCATCATCAATATAGTACGATCGCCGTGGATTGATCGTAATCCACACATGCACAGTGATAATAACAATCATCATCAATATAGTACGGTCGCCGTGGATTGGTTGTAATCCACACATGGACAGTGATAAAAACAATCATCATCAATATAGTACGGTCGCCGTGGATTGGTCGTAATCCACACAGTGATAATAACAATCATCATCAATATAGTACGGTCGCCGTGGATTGGTCGTAATCCACACAGTGATAATAACAACCATCATCAATATATTGTACGGTCGCCATGGATTGGTCGTAATCCACACATGGACAGTGATAATAACAATCATCATCAATATAGTATGGTCGCCGTGGATTGGTCGTAATCCACACATGGACAGTGATAATAACAATCATCATCAATATAGTACGGTCGCCGTGGATTGGTCGTAATCCACACATGGACAGTAATAATAACAATCATCATCAATATAGTATGGTCGCCGTGGATTGGTCGTAATTCACACATGGACAGTGATAATAACAATAATCATCAATATAGTACGGTCGCCGTGGATTGGTCGTAATCCACACATGGACAGTGATAATAACAATCATCATCAATATAGTACGGTCGCCGTGGATTGGTCGTAATCCACACAGTGATAATAACAATCATCATCAATATAGTACGGTCGCCGTGGATTGGTCGTAATCCACACATGGGCAGTGATAATAACAATCATCATCAATATAGTACGGTCGCCGTGGATTGGTCGTAATCCACACAGTGATAATAACAATCATCATCAATATAGTACGGTCGCCGTGGATTGGTCGTAATCCACACATGGGCAGTGATAATAACAATCATCATCAATATAGTACGGTCGCCGTGGATTGGTCGTAATCCACACAGTGATAATAACAATCATCATCAATATAGTACGGTCGCCGTGGATTGGTCGTAATCCACACATGGGCAGTGATAATAACAATCATCATCAATATAGTACGGTCGCCGTGGATTGGTCGTAATCCACACATGGACAGTGATAATAACAATCATCATCAATATAGTACGGTCGCCGTGGATTGGTCGTAATCCACACAGTGATAATAACAATCATCATCAATATAGTACGGTCGCCGTGGATTGATCGTAATCCACACATGGACAGTGATAATAACAATCATCATCAATATAGTATGGTCGCCGTGGATTGGTCGTAATCCACACAGTGATAATAACAATCATCATCAATATAGTACGGTCGCCGTGGATTGGTCGTAATCCACACAGTGATAATAACAATCATCATCAATATAGTACGGTCGCCGTGGATTGGTCGTAATCCACACAGTGATAATAACAATCATCATCAATATAGTACGGTCGCCATGGATTGGTCGTAATCCACACAGTGATAATAACAACCATCATCAATATATTGTACGGTCGCCATGGATTGGTCGTAATCCACACATGGACAGTAATAATAACAATCATCATCAATATAGTACGGTCGCCGTGGATTGGTCGTAATCCACACAGTGATAATAACAACCATCATCAATATATTGTACGGTCGCCATGGATTGGTCGTAATCGACACATGGTCAGTGATAATAACAATCACCATCAATATAGTACGGTCGCCGTGGATTGGTCGTAATCCACACATGGACAGTGATAATAACAATCATCATCAATATAGTACGGTCGCCGTGGATTGATCGTTATCCACACATGGACAGTGATAATAACAATCATCATCAATATAGTACGGTCGCCGTGGATTGATCGTTATCCACACATGGACAGTGATAATAACAATCATCATCAATATAGTACGGTCGCCGTGGATTGGTCGTAATCCACACATGGACAGTGATAATAACAATCATCATCAATATAGTACGGTCGCCGTGGATTGGTCGTAATCCACACAATGATAATAACAATCATCATCAATATAGTACGGTCGCCGTGGATTGGTCGTAATCCACGCATGGACAGTGATAATAACAATCATCATCAATATAGTACGGTCGCCGTGGATTGGTCGTAATTCACACAGTGATAATAACAATCATCATCAATATAGTACGGTCGCCGTGGATTGGTCGTAATCCACACAGTGATAATAACAATCATCATCAATATAGTACGGTCGCCGTGGATTGGTCGTAATCCACACAGTGATAATGACAATCATCATCAATATAGTACGGTCGCCGTGGATTAGTCGTAATCCACACATGGACAGTGATAATAACAATCATCATCAATATAGTACGGTCGCCGTGGATTGGTCGTAATCCACACATGGACAGTGATAATAACAATCATCATCAATATAGTACGGTCGCCGTGGATTGGTCGTAATCCACACAGTGATAATAACAATCATCATCAATATAGTACGGTCGCCGTGGATTGGTCGTAATCCACACAGTGATAATAACAACCATCATCAATATAGTACGGTCGCCATGGATTGGTCGTAATCCACACAGTGATAATAACAATCATCATCAATATAGTACGGTCGCCGTGGATTGGTCGTAATCCACACAGTGATAATAACAACCATCATCAATATAGTACGGTCGCCATGGATTGGTCGTAATCCACACAGTGATAATAACAATCATCATCAATATAGTACGGTCGCCGTGGATTGGTCGTAATCCACACATGGACAGTGATAATAACAATCATCATCAATATAGTACGGTCGCCGTGGATTGTTCGTAATCCACACAGTGATAATAACAACCATCATCAATATAGTACGGTCGCCGTGGATTGGTCGTAATCCACACATGGACAGTGATAATAACAATCATCATCAATATAGTACGGTCGCCGTGGATTGGTCGTAATCCACACATGGACAGTGATAATAACAATCATCATCAATATAGTACGGTCGCCGTGGATTGGTCGTAATCCACACTTGGACAGTGATAATAACAATCATCATCAATAGAGGACGGTCGCCGTGGATTGGTCGTAATCCACACATGGACAGTGATAATAACAATCATCATCAATATAGTACGGTCGCCGTGGATTGGTCGTAATCCACACAGTGATAATAACAATCACCATCAATATAGTACGGTCGCCGTGGATTGGTCGTAATCCACACATGGACAGTGATAATAACAATCATCATCAATATAGTACGGTCGCCGTGGATTGGTCGTAATCCACACAGTGATAATAACAATCATCATCAATATAGTACGGTCGCCGTGGATTGGTCGTAATCCACACAGTGATAATAACAACCATCATCAATATATTGTACGGTCGCCATGGATTGGTCGTAATCCACACATGGACAGTGATAATAACAATCATCATCAATATAGTACGGTCGCCGTGGATTGGTCGTAATCCACACAGTGATAATAACAACCATCATCAATATATTGTACGGTCGCCATGGATTGGTCGTAATCCACACATGGACAGTGATAATAACAATCATCATCAATATAGTTCGGTCGCCGTGGATTGGTCGTAATCCACACATGGACAGTGATAATAACAATCATCATCAATATAGTACGGTCGCCGTGGATTGATCGTTATCCACACATGGACAGTGATAATAACAATCATCATCAATATAGTACGGTCGCCGTGGATTGGTCGTAATCCACACAGTGATAATGACAATCATCATCAGTATAGTACGGTCGCCGTGGATTAGTCGTAATCCACACATGGACAGTGATAATAACAATCATCATCAATATAGTACGGTCGCCATGGATTGGTCGTAATCCACACAATGATAATAACAATCATCATCAATATAGTATGGTCGCCGTGGATTGGTCGTAATCCACACATGGACAGTGATAATAACAATCATCATCAATATAGTACGGTCGCCGTGGATTGGTCGTAATCCACACATGGACAGTGATAATAACAATCATCATCAATATAGTACGGTCGCCGTGGATTGGTCGTAATCAACACATGGACAGTGATAATAACAATCATCATCAATATAGTACGGTCGCCGTGGATTGGTCGTAATCCACACATGGACAGTGATAATAACAATCATCATCAATATAGTACGGTCGCCGTGGATTGGTCGTAATCCACACAGAGATAATAACAATCATCATCAATATATTGTACGGTCGCCATGGATTGGTCGTAATCCACACATGGACAGTCATAATAACAATCATCATCAATATAGTACGGTCGCCGTGGATTGGTTGTAATCCACACATGGACAGTCATAATAACAATCATCATCAATATAGTACGGTCGCCGTGGATTGGTCGTAATCCACACAGTGATAATAACAATCATCATCAATATAGTACGGTCGCCGTGGATTGGTCGTAATCCACACAGTGATAATAACAACCATCATCAATATATTGTACGGTCGCCGTGGATTGGTCGTAATCCACACAGTGATAATAACAATCATCATCAATATAGCACGGTCGCCGTGGATTGGTTGTAATCCACACAGTGATAATAACAATCATCATCAATATAGTACGGTCGCCGTGGATTGGTCGTAATCCACACATGGACAGTGATAATAACAATCATCATCAATATAGTACGGTCGCCGTGGATTGGTCGTAATCCACACATGGACAGTGATAATAACAATCATCATCAATATAGTACGGTCGCCGTGGATTGGTCGTAATCCACACATGGGCAGTGATAATAACAATCATCATCAATATAGTATGGTCGCCGTGGATTGGTCGTAATCCACACATGGACAGTCATAATAACAATCATCATCAATATAGTACGGTCGCCATGGATTGGTCGTAATCCACACATGGGCAGTGATAATAACAACCATCATCAATATAGTACGGTCGCCATGGATTGGTCGTAATCCACACAGTGATAATAACAATCATCATCAATATAGTTCGGTCGCCGTGGATTGGTCGTAATCCACACAGTGATAATAACAATCATCATCAATATAGTACGGTCGCCGTGGATTGGTCGTAATCCACACAGTGATAATAACAATCATCATCAATATAGTACGGTCGTCGTGGATTGGTCGTAATCCACACAGTGATAATAACAATCATCATCAATATAGTACGGTCGCCGTGGATTGGTCGTAATCCACACAGTGATAATAACAATCATCATCAATATAGTATGGTCGCAGTGGATTGGTCGTAATCCACACATGGACAGTCATAATAACAATCATCATCAATATATTGTACGGTCGCCATGGATTGGTCGTAATCCACACATGGACAGTGATAATAACAACCATCATCAATATAGTACGATCGCCGTGGATTGGTCGTAATCCACACATGGACAGTGATAATAACAATCATCATCAATATAGTACGGTCGCCGTGGATTGGTCGTAATCCACACATGGACAGTGATAATAACAATCATCATCAATATAGTACGGTCGCCGTGGATTGGTCGTAATCCACACATGGGCAGTGATAATAACAATCATCATCAATATAGTATGGTCGCCGTGGATTGGTCGTAATCCACACATGGACAGTCATAATAACAATCATCATCAATATAGTACGGTCGCCATGGATTGGTCGTAATCCACACAGTGATAATAACAATCATCATCAACATAGTACGGTCGTCGTGGATTGGTTGTAATCCACACATGGACAGTGATAATAACAACCATCATCAATATAGTACGGTCGCCGTGGATTGGTCGTAATCCACACAGTGATAATAACAATCATCATCAATATAGTACGGTCGTCGTGGATTGGTCGTTATCCACACATGGACAGTGATAATAACAATCATCATCAATATAGTACGGTCGCCGTGGATTGGTCGTAATCCACACATGGACCGTGATAATAACAACCATCATCAATATAGTACGGTCGCCGTGGATTGGTCGTAATCCACACAGTGATAATAACAATCATCATCAATATAGTACGGTCGCCGTGGATTGGTCGTAATCCACACAGTGATAATAACAACCATCATCAATATAGTACGGTCGCCATGGATTGGTCGTAATCCACACATGGACAGTGATAATAACAACCATCATCAATATAGTACGGTCGTCGTGGATTGGTCGTAATCCACACATGGACAGTCATAATAACAATCATCATCAATATAGTACGGTCGCCATGGATTGGTCGTAATCCACACAGTGATAATAACAACCATCATCAATATAGTACGGTCGCCGTGGATTGGTCGTAATCCACACAGTGATAATAACAATCATCATCAATATAGCACGGTCGCCGTGGATTGGTCGTAATCCACACATGGACAGTGATAATAACAATCATCATCAATATAGTACGGTCGCCATGGATTGGTCGTAATCCACACAGTGATAATAACAATCATCATCAATATAGTACGGTTGCCGTGGATTGGTCGTAATCCACACATGGACAGTGATAATAACAATCATCATCAATATAGTACGGTCGCCATGGATTGGTCGTAATCCACACATGGACAGTAATAATAACAATCATCATCAATATAGTATGGTCGCCGTGGATTGGTCGTAATCCACACAGTGATAATAACAATCATCATCAATATAGTACGGTCGCCGTGGATTGGTCGTAATCCACACAATGATAATAACAATCATCATCAATATAGTACGGTCGCCGTGGATTGGTCGTAATCCACACAGTGATAATAACAATCATCATCAATATAGTACGGTCGCCGTGGATTGGTCGTAATCCACACAGTGATAATAACAATCATCATCAATATAGTACGGTCGCCATGGATTGGTCGTAATCCACACAGTGATAATAACAACCATCATCAATATAGTACGGTCGCCGTGGATTGGTCGTAATCCACACAGTGATAATAACAATCATCATCAATATAGTACGGTCGCCGTGGATTGGTCGTAATCCACACAGTGATAATAACAATCATCATCAATATAGCACGGTCGCCGTGGATTGGTCGTAATCCACACATGGACAGTCATAATAACAATCATCATCAATATATTGTACGGTCGCCATGGATTGGTCGTAATCCACACATGGACAGTGATAATAACAACCATCATCAATATAGTACGATCGCCGTGGATTGGTCGTAATCCACACATGGACAGTGATAATAACAATCATCATCAATATAGTACGGTCGCCGTGGATTGATCGTTATCCACACATGGACAGTGATAATAACAATCATCATCAATATAGTACGGTCGTCGTGGATTGGTCATAATCCACACAGTGATAATAACAATCATCATCAATATAGTACGGTCGCCGTGGATTGGTCGTAATCCACACATGGACAGTGATAATAACAATCATCATCAATATAGTACGGTCGCCGTGGATTGATCGTTATCCACACATGGACAGTGATAATAACAATCATCATCAATATAGTACGGTCGCCGTGGATTGATCGTTATCCACACATGGACAGTGATAATAACAATCATCATCAATATAGTACGGTCGCCGTGGATTGATCGTTATCCACACATGGACAGTGATAATAACAATCATCATCAATATAGTACGGTCGCCATGGATTGGTCGTAATCCACACATGGACAGTGATAATAACAATCATCATCGATATAGTACGGTCGCCGTGGATTGGTCGTAATCCACACATGGGCAGTGATAATAACAACCATCATCAATATATTGTACGGTCGCCATGGATTGGTCGTAATCCACACATGGACAGTGGTAATAACAATCATCATCAATATAGTACGGTCGCCGTGGATTGATCGTTATCCACACATGGACAGTGATAATAACAATCATCATCAATATAGTACGGTCGCCGTGGATTGGTCGTAATCCACACATGGACAGTGATAATAACAATCATCATCAATATAGCACGGTCGCCGTGGATTGGTCGTAATCCACACAGTGATAATAACAATCATCATCAATATAGTACGGTCGCCATGGATTGGTCGTAATCCACACAGTGATAATAACAATCATCATCAATATAGTACGGTCGCCGTGGATTGGTCGTAATCCACACATGGACAGTCATAATAACAATCATCATCAATATAGTACGGTCGCCGTGGATTGGTCGTAATCCACACAGAGATACTAACAATCATCATCAATATAGTACGGTCGCCGTGGATTGGTTGTAATCCACACATGGACAGTCATAATAACAATCATCATCAATATAGTACGGTCGCCGTGGATTGGTCGTAATCCACACATGGACAGTGATAATAACAATCATCATCAATATAGTACGGTCGCCGTGGATTGGTCGTAATCCACACATGGACAGTGATAATAACAATCATCATCAATATAGTACGGTCGCCGTGGATTGGTCGTAATCCACACAGTGATAATAACAATCATCATCAAAATAGTACGGTCGCCGTGGATTGGTCGTAATCCACACATGGACAGTGATAATAACAATCATCATCAATATAGTACGGTCGCCGTGGATTGGTCGTAATCCACACATGGACAGTGATAATAACAATCATCATCAATATAGTACGGTCGCCGTGGATTGGTCGTAATCCACACAGTGATAATAACAATCATCATCAATATAGTACGGTCGCCGTGGATTGGTCGTAATCCACACAGTGATAATAACAACCATCATCAATATAGTACGGTCGCCATGGATTGGTCGTAATCCACACAGTGATAATAACAATCATCATCAATATAGTACGGTCGCCGTGGATTGGTCGTAATCCACACAGTGATAATAACAACCATCATCAATATAGTACGGTCGCCATGGATTGGTCGTAATCCACACAGTGATAATAACAATCATCATCAATATAGTACGGTCGCCGTGGATTGGTCGTAATCCACACATGGACAGTGATAATAACAATCATCATCAATATAGTACGGTCGCCGTGGATTGTTCGTAATCCACACAGTGATAATAACAACCATCATCAATATAGTACGGTCGCCGTGGATTGGTCGTAATCCACACATGGACAGTGATAATAACAATCATCATCAATATAGTACGGTCGCCGTGGATTGGTCGTAATCCACACATGGACAGTGATAATAACAATCATCATCAATATAGTACGGTCGCCGTGGATTGGTCGTAATCCACACTTGGACAGTGATAATAACAATCATCATCAATAGAGGACGGTCGCCGTGGATTGGTCGTAATCCACACATGGACAGTGATAATAACAATCATCATCAATATAGTACGGTCGCCGTGGATTGGTCGTAATCCACACAGTGATAATAACAATCACCATCAATATAGTACGGTCGCCGTGGATTGGTCGTAATCCACACATGGACAGTGATAATAACAATCATCATCAATATAGTACGGTCGCCGTGGATTGGTCGTAATCCACACAGTGATAATAACAATCATCATCAATATAGTACGGTCGCCGTGGATTGGTCGTAATCCACACAGTGATAATAACAACCATCATCAATATATTGTACGGTCGCCATGGATTGGTCGTAATCCACACATGGACAGTGATAATAACAATCATCATCAATATAGTACGGTCGCCGTGGATTGGTCGTAATCCACACAGTGATAATAACAACCATCATCAATATATTGTACGGTCGCCATGGATTGGTCGTAATCCACACATGGACAGTGATAATAACAATCATCATCAATATAGTTCGGTCGCCGTGGATTGGTCGTAATCCACACATGGACAGTGATAATAACAATCATCATCAATATAGTACGGTCGCCGTGGATTGATCGTTATCCACACATGGACAGTGATAATAACAATCATCATCAATATAGTACGGTCGCCGTGGATTGGTCGTAATCCACACAGTGATAATGACAATCATCATCAGTATAGTACGGTCGCCGTGGATTAGTCGTAATCCACACATGGACAGTGATAATAACAATCATCATCAATATAGTACGGTCGCCATGGATTGGTCGTAATCCACACAATGATAATAACAATCATCATCAATATAGTATGGTCGCCGTGGATTGGTCGTAATCCACACATGGACAGTGATAATAACAATCATCATCAATATAGTACGGTCGCCGTGGATTGGTCGTAATCCACACATGGACAGTGATAATAACAATCATCATCAATATAGTACGGTCGCCGTGGATTGGTCGTAATCAACACATGGACAGTGATAATAACAATCATCATCAATATAGTACGGTCGCCGTGGATTGGTCGTAATCCACACATGGACAGTGATAATAACAATCATCATCAATATAGTACGGTCGCCGTGGATTGGTCGTAATCCACACAGAGATAATAACAATCATCATCAATATATTGTACGGTCGCCATGGATTGGTCGTAATCCACACATGGACAGTCATAATAACAATCATCATCAATATAGTACGGTCGCCGTGGATTGGTTGTAATCCACACATGGACAGTCATAATAACAATCATCATCAATATAGTACGGTCGCCGTGGATTGGTCGTAATCCACACAGTGATAATAACAATCATCATCAATATAGTACGGTCGCCGTGGATTGGTCGTAATCCACACAGTGATAATAACAACCATCATCAATATATTGTACGGTCGCCGTGGATTGGTCGTAATCCACACAGTGATAATAACAATCATCATCAATATAGCACGGTCGCCGTGGATTGGTTGTAATCCACACAGTGATAATAACAATCATCATCAATATAGTACGGTCGCCGTGGATTGGTCGTAATCCACACATGGACAGTGATAATAACAATCATCATCAATATAGTACGGTCGCCGTGGATTGGTCGTAATCCACACATGGACAGTGATAATAACAATCATCATCAATATAGTACGGTCGCCGTGGATTGGTCGTAATCCACACATGGGCAGTGATAATAACAATCATCATCAATATAGTATGGTCGCCGTGGATTGGTCGTAATCCACACATGGACAGTCATAATAACAATCATCATCAATATAGTACGGTCGCCATGGATTGGTCGTAATCCACACATGGGCAGTGATAATAACAACCATCATCAATATAGTACGGTCGCCATGGATTGGTCGTAATCCACACAGTGATAATAACAATCATCATCAATATAGTACGGTCGCCGTGGATTGGTCGTAATCCACACAGTGATAATAACAATCATCATCAATATAGTACGGTCGCCGTGGATTGGTCGTAATCCACACAGTGATAATAACAATCATCATCAATATAGTACGGTCGTCGTGGATTGGTCGTAATCCACACAGTGATAATAACAATCATCATCAATATAGTACGGTCGCCGTGGATTGGTCGTAATCCACACAGTGATAATAACAATCATCATCAATATAGTATGGTCGCAGTGGATTGGTCGTAATCCACACATGGACAGTCATAATAACAATCATCATCAATATATTGTACGGTCGCCATGGATTGGTCGTAATCCACACATGGACAGTGATAATAACAACCATCATCAATATAGTACGATCGCCGTGGATTGGTCGTAATCCACACATGGACAGTGATAATAACAATCATCATCAATATAGTACGGTCGCCGTGGATTGGTCGTAATCCACACATGGACAGTGATAATAACAATCATCATCAATATAGTACGGTCGCCGTGGATTGGTCGTAATCCACACATGGGCAGTGATAATAACAATCATCATCAATATAGTATGGTCGCCGTGGATTGGTCGTAATCCACACATGGACAGTCATAATAACAATCATCATCAATATAGTACGGTCGCCATGGATTGGTCGTAATCCACACAGTGATAATAACAATCATCATCAACATAGTACGGTCGTCGTGGATTGGTTGTAATCCACACATGGACAGTGATAATAACAACCATCATCAATATAGTACGGTCGCCGTGGATTGGTCGTAATCCACACAGTGATAATAACAATCATCATCAATATAGTACGGTCGTCGTGGATTGGTCGTTATCCACACATGGACAGTGATAATAACAATCATCATCAATATAGTACGGTCGCCGTGGATTGGTCGTAATCCACACATGGACAGTGATAATAACAACCATCATCAATATAGTACGGTCGCCGTGGATTGGTCGTAATCCACACAGTGATAATAACAATCATCATCAATATAGTACGGTCGCCGTGGATTGGTCGTAATCCACACAGTGATTATAACAACCATCATCAATATAGTACGGTCGCCATGGATTGGTCGTAATCCACACATGGACAGTGATAATAACAACCATCATCAATATAGTACGGTCGTCGTGGATTGGTCGTAATCCACACATGGACAGTCATAATAACAATCATCATCAATATAGTACGGTCGCCATGGATTGGTCGTAATCCACACAGTGATAATAACAACCATCATCAATATAGTACGGTCGCCGTGGATTGGTCGTAATCCACACAGTGATAATAACAATCATCATCAATATAGCACGGTCGCCGTGGATTGGTCGTAATCCACACATGGACAGTGATAATAACAATCATCATCAATATAGTACGGTCGCCATGGATTGGTCGTAATCCACACAGTGATAATAACAATCATCATCAATATAGTACGGTCGCCGTGGATTGGTCGTAATCCACACATGGACAGTGATAATAACAATCATCATCAATATAGTACGGTCGCCATGGATTGGTCGTAATCCACACATGGACAGTAATAATAACAATCATCATCAATATAGTATGGTCGCCGTGGATTGGTCGTAATCCACACAGTGATAATAACAATCATCATCAATATAGTACGGTCGCCGTGGATTGGTCGTAATCCACACAATGATAATAACAATCATCATCAATATAGTACGGTCGCCGTGGATTGGTCGTAATCCACACAGTGATAATAACAATCATCATCAATATAGTACGGTCGCCGTGGATTGGTCGTAATCCACACAGTGATAATAACAATCATCATCAATATAGTACGGTCGCCATGGATTGGTCGTAATCCACACAGTGATAATAACAACCATCATCAATATAGTACGGTCGCCGTGGATTGGTCGTAATCCACACAGTGATAATAACAATCATCATCAATATAGTACGGTCGCCGTGGATTGGTCGTAATCCACACAGTGATAATAACAATCATCATCAATATAGCACGGTCGCCGTGGATTGGTCGTAATCCACACATGGACAGTCATAATAACAATCATCATCAATATATTGTACGGTCGCCATGGATTGGTCGTAATCCACACATGGACAGTGATAATAACAACCATCATCAATATAGTACGATCGCCGTGGATTGGTCGTAATCCACACATGGACAGTGATAATAACAATCATCATCAATATAGTACGGTCGCCGTGGATTGATCGTTATCCACACATGGACAGTGATAATAACAATCATCATCAATATAGTACGGTCGTCGTGGATTGGTCGTAATCCACACAGTGATAATAACAATCATCATCAATATAGTACGGTCGCCGTGGATTGGTCGTAATCCACACATGGACAGTGATAATAACAATCATCATCAATATAGTACGGTCGCCGTGGATTGATCGTTATCCACACATGGACAGTGATAATAACAATCATCATCAATATAGTACGGTCGCCGTGGATTGATCGTTATCCACACATGGACAGTGATAATAACAATCATCATCAATATAGTACGGTCGCCGTGGATTGATCGTTATCCACACATGGACAGTGATAATAACAATCATCATCAATATAGTACGGTCGCCATGGATTGGTCGTAATCCACACATGGACAGTGATAATAACAATCATCATCAATATAGTACGGTCGCCGTGGATTGGTCGTAATCCACACATGGGCAGTGATAATAACAACCATCATCAATATATTGTACGGTCGCCATGGATTGGTCGTAATCCACACATGGACAGTGGTAATAACAATCATCATCAATATAGTACGGTCGCCGTGGATTGATCGTTATCCACACATGGACAGTGATAATAACAATCATCATCAATATAGTACGGTCGCCGTGGATTGGTCGTAATCCACACATGGACAGTGATAATAACAATCATCATCAATATAGCACGGTCGCCGTGGATTGGTCGTAATCCACACAGTGATAATAACAATCATCATCAATATAGTACGGTCGCCATGGATTGGTCGTAATCCACACAGTGATAATAACAATCATCATCAATATAGTACGGTCGCCGTGGATTGGTCGTAATCCACACATGGACAGTCATAATAACAATCATCATCAATATAGTACGGTCGCCGTGGATTGGTCGTAATCCACACAGAGATACTAACAATCATCATCAATATAGTACGGTCGCCGTGGATTGGTTGTAATCCACACATGGACAGTGATAATAACAATCATCATCAATATAGTACGGTCGCCGTGGATTGGTCGTAATCCACACATGGACAGTGATAATAACAATCATCATCAATATAGTACGGTCGCCGTGGATTGGTCGTAATCCACACATGGACAGTGATAATAACAATCATCATCAATATAGTACGGTCGCCGTGGATTGGTCGTAATCCACACAGTGATAATAACAATCATCATCAAAATAGTACGGTCGCCGTGGATTGGTCGTAATCCACACATGGACAGTGATAATAACAATCATCATCAATATAGTACGGTCGCCGTGGATTGGTCGTAATCCACACATGGACAGTGATAATAACAATCATCATCAATATAGTACGGTCGCCGTGGATTGGTCGTAATCCACACATGGACAGTGATAATAACAATCATCATCAATATAGTACGGTCGCCGTGGATTGGTCGTAATCCACACATGGGCAGTGATAATAACAATCATCATCAATATAGTACGGTCGCCGTGGATTGGTCGTAATCCACACATGGACAGTGATAATAACAATCATCATCAATATAGTACGGTCGCCGTGCATTGGTCGTAATCCACACATGGACAGTGATAATAACAATCATCATCAATATAGTACGGTCGCCGTGGATTGGTCGTAATCCACACATGGGCAGTGATAATAACAATCATCATCAATATAGTACGGTCGCCGTGCATTGGTCGTAATCCACACATGGACAGTGATAATAACAATCATCATCAATATAGTACGGTCGCCGTGGATTGGTCGTAATTCACACATGGACAGTGATAATAACAATCATCATCAATATAGTACGGTCGCCGTGCATTGGTCGTAATCCACACATGGACAGTGATAATAACAATCATCATCAATATAGTACGGTCGCCGTGCATTGGTCGTAATCCACACAATGATAATAACAATCATCATCAATATAGTACGGTCGCCGTGGATTGGTCGTAATCCACACATGGACAGTGATAATAACAATCATCATCAATATAGTACGGTCGCCATGGATTGGTCGTAATCCACACATGGACAGTCATAATAACAATCATCATCAATATAGTACGGTCACCGTGGATTGGTCGTAATCCACACAGTGATAATAACAATCATCATCAATATAGTACGGTCGCCGTGGATTGGTCGTAATCCACACAGTGATAATAACAATCATCATCAATATAGTACGGTCGCCGTGGATTGGTCGTAATCCACACAGTGATAATAACAATCATCATCAATATAGTACGGTCGCCGTGGATTGGTCGTAATCCACACAGTGATAATAACAATCATCATCAATATAGTACGGTCGCCGTGGATTGGTCGTAATCCACACAGTGATAATAACAATCATCATCAATATAGTACGGTCGCCGTGGATTGGTCGTAATCCACACATGGACAGTGATAATAACAAACATCATCAATATAGTACGGTCGCCGTGGATTGGTTGTAATCCACACATGGACAGTGATAATAACAATCATCATCAATATAGTACGGTCGCCGTGGATTGGTCGTAATCCACACAGTGATAATAACAATCATCATCAATATAGTACGGTCGCCGTGGATTGGTCGTAATCCACACAGTGATAATAACAATCATCATCAATATAGTACGGTCGCCGTGGATTGGTCGTAATCCACACAGTGATAATAACAACCATCATCAATATAGTACGGTCGCCATGGATTGGTCGTAATCCACACATGGACAGTCATAATAACAATCATCATCAATATAGTACGGTCGCCTTGGATTGGTCGTAATCCACACATGGACAGTGATAATAACAATCATCATCAATATAGTACGGTCGCCGTGGATTGGTCGTAATCCACACAGTGATAATAACAATCATCATCAATATAGTACGGTCGCCGTGGATTGGTCGTAATCCACACATGGACAGTGATAATAACAATCATCATCAATATAGTACGGTCGCCGTGGATTGGTCGTAATCCACACAGTGATAATAACAATCATCATCAATATAGTACGGTCGCCATGGATTAGTCGTAATCCACACAGTGATAATAACAATCATCATCAATATAGTACGGTCGCCTTGGATTGGTCGTAATCCACACATGGACAGTGATAATAACAATCATCATCAATATAGTACGGTCGCCGTGGATTGGTCGTAATCCACACATGGACAGTGATAATAACAATCATCATCAATATAGTACGGTCGCCGTGGATTGGTCGTAATCCACACATGGACAGTGATAATAACAATCATCATCAATATAGTACGGTCGTCTTGGATTGGTCGTAATCCACACAGTGATAATAACAACCATCATCAATATATTGTACGGTCGCCATGGATTGGTCGTAATCCACACATGGACAGTGATAATAACAATCATCATCAATATAGTACGGTCGTCGTGGATTGGTCGTAATCCACACAGTGATAATAACAACCATCATCAATATAGTACGGTCGCCATGGATTGGTCGTAATCCACACATGGACAGTGATAATAACAATCATCATCAATATAGTATGGTCGCCGTGGATTGGTCGTAATCCACACATGGACAGTGATAATAACAATCATCATCAATATAGTATGGTCGCCGTGGATTGGTCGTAATTCACACAGTGATAATAACAATCATCATCAATATAGTACGGTCGCCGTGGATTGGTCGTAATCCACACATGGACAGTAATAATAACAATCATCATCAATATAGTATGGTCGCCGTGGATTGGTCGTAATTCACACAGTGATAATAACAATCATCATCAATATAGTATGGTCGCCGTGGATTGGTCGTAATCCACACAGTGATAATAACAATCATCATCAATATAGTACGGTCGCCGTGGATTGGTCGTAATCCACACAGTGATAATAACAACCATCATCAATATATTGTACGGTCGCCATGGATTGGTCGTAATCCACACATGGACAGTGATAATAACAATCATCATCAATATAGTACGGTCGCCGTGGATTGGTCGTAATCCACACAGTGATAATAACAATCATCATCAATATAGTACGGTCGCCGTGGATTGGTCGTAATCCACACAGTGATAATAACAACCATCATCAATATATTGTACGGTCGCCATGGATTGGTCGTAATCCACACATGGACAGTGATAATAACAATCATCATCAATATAGTACGGTCGCCGTGGATTGGTCGTAATCCACACATGGACAGTGATAATAACAATCATCATCAATATAGTACGGTCGCCGTGGATTGGTCGTTATCCACACATGGACAGTGATAATAACAATCATCATCAATATAGTACGGTCGCCGTGGATTGATCGTTATCCACACATGGACAGTGATAATAACAATCATCATCAATATAGTACGGTCGCCGTGGATTGATCGTTATCCACACATGGACAGTGTTAATAACAATCATCATCAATATAGTACGGTCGCCGTGGATTGATCGTTATCCACACATGGACAGTGATAATAACAATCATCATCAATATAGTACGGTCGCCGTGGATTGGTCGTAATCCACACATGGACAGTGATAATAACTATCATCATCAATATAGTACGGTCGCCGTGGATTGGTCGTAATCCACACAGTGATAATAACAATCATCATCAATAGAGTACGGTCGCCGTGGATTGGTCGTAATCCACACAGTGATAATAACAATCATCATCAATATAGTACGGTCGCCGTGGATTGGTCATAATCCACACAGTGATAATAACAACCATCATCAATATATTGTACGGTCGCCATGGATTGGTCGTAATCCACACATGGACAGTGATAATAACAATCATCATCAATATAGTATGGTCGCCGTGGATTGGTCGTAATCCACACATGGACAGTGATAATAACAATCATCATCAATATAGTACGGTCGCCGTGGATTGGTCGTAATCCACACATGGACAGTAATAATAACAATCATCATCAATATAGTATGGTCGCCGTGGATTGGTCGTAATTCACACATGGACCGTGATAATAACAATAATCATCAATATAGTACGGTCGCCGTGGATTGGTCGTAATCCACACATGGACAGTGATAATAACAATCATCATCAATATAGTACGGTCGCCGTGGATTGGTCGTAATCCACACAGTGATAATAACAATCATCATCAATATAGTACGGTCGCCGTGGATTGGTCGTAATCCACACATGGGCAGTGATAATAACAATCATCATCAATATAGTACGGTCGCCGTGGATTGGTCGTAATCCACACAGTGATAATAACAATCATCATCAATATAGTACGGTCGCCGTGGATTGGTCGTAATCCACACATGGGCAGTGATAATAACAATCATCATCAATATAGTACGGTCGCCGTGGATTGGTCGTAATCCACACAGTGATAATAACAATCATCATCAATATAGTACGGTCGCCGTGGATTGGTCGTAATCCACACATGGGCAGTGATAATAACAATCATCATCAATATAGTACGGTCGCCGTGGATTGGTCGTAATCCACACATGGACAGTGATAATAACAATCATCATCAATATAGTACGGTCGCCGTGGATTGGTCGTAATCCACACAGTGATAATAACAATCATCATCAATATAGTACGGTCGCCGTGGATTGATCGTAATCCACACATGGACAGTGATAATAACAATCATCATCAATATAGTATGGTCGCCGTGGATTGGTCGTAATCCACACAGTGATAATAACAATCATCATCAATATAGTACGGTCGCCGTGGATTGGTCGTAATCCACACAGTGATAATAACAATCATCATCAATATAGTACGGTCGCCGTGGATTGGTCGTAATCCACACAGTGATAATAACAATCATCATCAATATAGTACGGTCGCCGTGGATTGGTCGTAATCCACACAGTGATAATAACAATCATCATCAATATAGTACGGTCGCCGTGGATTGGTCGTAATCCACACATGGACAGTGATAATAACAATCATCATCAATATAGTACGGTCGCCGTGGATTGGTCGTAATCCACACATGGACAGTGATAATAACAACCATCATCAATATAGTACGGTCGCCATGGATTGGTCGTAATCCACACATGGACAGTGATAATAACAATCATCATCAATATAGTATGGTCGCCGTGGATTGGTCGTAATCCACACATGGACAGTGATAATAACAATCATCATCAATATAGTACGGTCGCCGTGGATTGGTCGTAATCCACACATGGACAGTAATAATAACAATCATCATCAATATAGTATGGTCGCCGTGGATTGGTCGTAATTCACACATGGACCGTGATAATAACAATAATCATCAATATAGTACGGTCGCCGTGGATTGGTCGTAATCCACACATGGACAGTGATAATAACAATCATCATCAATATAGTACGGTCGCCGTGGATTGGTCGTAATCCACACAGTGATAATAACAATCATCATCAATATAGTACGGTCGCCGTGGATTGGTCGTAATCCACACATGGGCAGTGATAATAACAATCATCATCAATATAGTACGGTCGCCGTGGATTGGTCGTAATCCACACAGTGATAATAACAATCATCATCAATATAGTACGGTCGCCGTGGATTGGTCGTAATCCACACATGGGCAGTGATAATAACAATCATCATCAATATAGTACGGTCGCCGTGGATTGGTCGTAATCCACACAGTGATAATAACAATCATCATCAATATAGTACGGTCGCCGTGGATTGGTCGTAATCCACACATGGGCAGTGATAATAACAATCATCATCAATATAGTACGGTCGCCGTGGATTGGTCGTAATCCACACATGGACAGTGATAATAACAATCATCATCAATATAGTACGGTCGCCGTGGATTGGTCGTAATCCACACAGTGATAATAACAATCATCATCAATATAGTACGGTCGCCGTGGATTGATCGTAATCCACACATGGACAGTGATAATAACAATCATCATCAATATAGTATGGTCGCCGTGGATTGGTCGTAATCCACACAGTGATAATAACAATCATCATCAATATAGTACGGTCGCCGTGGATTGGTCGTAATCCACACAGTGATAATAAAAATCATCATCAATATAGTACGGTCGCCGTGGATTGGTCGTAATCCACACAGTGATAATAACAATCATCATCAATATAGTACGGTCGCCGTGGATTGGTCGTAATCCACACAGTGATAATAACAATCATCATCAATATAGTACGGTCGCCGTGGATTGGTCGTAATCCACACATGGACAGTGATAATAACAACCATCATCAATATAGTACGGTCGCCATGGATTGGTCGTAATCCACACAGTGATAATAACAATCATCATCAATATAGTACGGTCGTCGTGGATTGGTCGTTATCCACACAGTGATAATAACAATCATCATCAATATAGTACGGTCGCCATGGATTGGTCGTAATCCACACATGGACAGTGATAATAACAATCATCATCAATATAGTACGGTCGTCGTGGATTGGTCGTTATCCACACAGTGATAATAACAATCATCATCAATATAGTACGGTCGCCATGGATTGGTCGTAATCCACACATGGACAGTGATAATAACAATCATCATCAATATAGTACGGTCGCCGTGGATTGGTCGTAATTCACACAGTGATAATAACAATCATCATCAATATAGTACGGTCGCCGTGGATTGGTCGTAATCCACACAGAGATACTAACAATCATCATCAATATATTGTACGGTCGCCGTGGATTGGTCGTAATCCACACAGTGATAATAACAATCATCATCAATATAGTACGGTCGCCGTGGATTGGTCGTAATCCACACATGGACAGTGATAATAACAATCATCATCAATATAGTACGGTCGCCGTGGATTGGTCGTAATCCACACATGGACAGTGATAATAACAATCATCATCAATATAGTACGGTCGCCGTGGATTGGTCGTAATCCACACATGGACAGTGATAATAACAATCATCATCAATATAGTACGGTCGCCGTGGATTGGTCGTAATCCACACATGGACAGTGATAATAACAATCATCATCAATATAGTACGGTCGCCATGGATTGGTCGTAATCCACACAGTGATAATAACAATCATCATCAATATAGTACGGTCGCCGTGGATTGGTCGTAATCCACACAGAGATACTAACAATCATCATCAATATATTGTACGGTCGCCGTGGATTGGTCGTAATCCACACAGTGATAATAACAATCATCATCAATATATTGTACGGTCGCCATGGATTGGTCGTAATCCACACATGGACAGTAATAATAACAATCATCATCAATATAGTACGGTCGCCGTGGATTGGTCGTAATCCACACAGTGATAATAACAACCATCATCAATATATTGTACGGTCGCCATGGATTGGTCGTAATCGACACATGGTCAGTGATAATAACAATCATCATCAATATAGTACAGTCGCCGTGGATTGGTCGTAATCCACACATGGACAGTGATAATAACAATCATCATCAATATAGTACGGTCGCCGTGGATTGATCGTTATCCACACATGGACAGTGATAATAACAATCATCATCAATATAGTACGGTCGCCGTGGATTGATCGTTATCCACACATGGACAGTGATAATAACAATCATCATCAATATAGTACGGTCGCCGTGGATTGATCGTTATCCACACATGGACAGTGATAATAACAATCATCATCAATATAGTACGGTCGCCGTGGATTGATCGTTATCCACACATGGACAGTGATAATAACAATCATCATCAATATAGTACGGACGCCGTGGATTGGTCGTAATCCATGCATGGACAGTGATAATAACAATCATCATCAATATAGTACGGTCGCCGTGGATTGGTCGTAATTCACACAGTGATAATAACAATCATCATCAATATAGTACGGTCGCCGTGGATTGGTCGTAATCCACACATGGACAGTGATAATAACAACCATCATCAATATAGTACGGTCGCCATGGATTGGTCGTAATCCACACATGGACAGTGATAATAACAATCATCATCAATATAGTACGGTCGCCGTGGATTGGTTGTAATCCACACAGTGATAATAACAATCATCATCAATATAGTACGGTCGCCGTGGATTGGTTGTAATCCACACAGTGATAATAACAATCATCATCAATATAGTACGGTCGCCGTGGATTGGTCGTAATCCACACAGTGATAATAACAATCATCATCAATATAGTATGGTCGCCGTGGATTGGTCGTAATCCACACAGTGATAATAACAATCATCATCAATATAGTACGGTCGCCGTGGATTGGTCGTAATCCACACAGTGATAATAACAACCATCATCAATATATTGTACGGTCGCCATGGATTGGTCGTAATCCACACAGTGATAATAACAATCATCATCAATATAGTATGGTCGCCGTGGATTGGTCGTAATCCACACAGTGATAATAACAATCATCATCAATATAGTACGGTCGCCGTGGATTGGTCGTAATCCACACAGTGATAATAACAACCATCATCAATATATTGTGCGGTCGCCATGGATTGGTCGTAATCCACACATGGACAGTGATAATAACAATCATCATCAATATAGTATGGTCGCCGTGGATTGGTCGTAATCCACACAGTGATAATAACAATCATCATCAATATAGTACGGTCGCCGTGGATTGGTCGTAATCCACACAGTGATAATAACAACCATCATCAATATATTGTACGGTCGCCATGGATTGGTCGTAATCCACACATGGACAGTGATAATAACAATCATCATCAATATAGTACGGTCGCCGTGGATTGGTCGTAATCCACACAGTGATAATAACAACCATCATCAATATATTGTACGGTCGCCATGGATTGGTCGTAATCCACACATGGACAGTGATAATAACAATCATCATCAATATAGTTCGGTCGCCGTGGATTGGTCGTAATCCACACATGGACAGTGATAATAACAATCATCATCAATATAGTACGGTCGCCGTGGATTGATCGTTATCCACACATGGACAGTGATAATAACAATCATCATCAATATAGTACGGTCGCCGTGGATTGGTCGTAATCCACACATGGACAGTCATAATAACAATCATCATCAATATAGTACGGTCGCCGTGGATTGGTCGTAATCCACACAGTGATAATAACAATCATCATCAATATAGTACGGTCGCCGTGGATTGGTCGTAATCCACACATGGACAGTGATAATAACAATCATCATCAATATAGTACGGTCGCCGTGGATTGATCGTTATCCACGCATGGACAGTGATAATAACAATCATCATCAATATAGTACGGTCGCCGTGGATTGGTCGTAATTCACACAGTGATAATAACAATCATCATCAATATAGTACGGTCGCCGTGGATTGGTCGTAATCCACACAGTGATAATAACAACCATCATCAATATAGTACGGTCGCCGTGGATTGGTCGTAATCCACACATGGACAGTCATAATAACAATCATCATCAATATAGTACGGTCGCCGTGGATTGGTCGTAATCCACACAGTGATAATAACAACCATCATCAATATAGTACGGTCGCCGTGGATTGGTCGTAATCCACACATGGGCAGTGATAATAACAATCATCATCAATATAGTACGGTCGCCGTGGATTGGTCGTAATCCACACAGTGATAATAACAATCATCATCAATATAGTATGGTCGCCGTGGATTGGTCGTAATTCACACAGTGATAATAACAATCATCATCAATATAGTACGGTCGCCGTGGATTGGTCGTAATCCACACAGTGATAATAACAATCATCATCAATATAGTACGGTCGCCGTGGATTGGTCGTAATCCACACAGTGATAATAACAATCATCATCAATATAGTACGGTCGCCGTGGATTGGTCGTAATTCACACAGTGATAATAACAATCATCATCAATATAGTACGGTCGCCGTGGATTGGTCGTAATTCACACAGTGATAATAACAATCATCATCAATATAGTACGGTCGCCGTGGATTGGTCGTAATCCACACAGTGATAATAACAACCATCATCAATATAGTACGGTCGCCGTGGATTGGTCGTAATCCACACATGGTCAGTGATAATAACAATCACCATCAATATAGTACGGTCGCCGTGGATTGGTCGTAATCCACACATGGACAGTGATAATAACAACCATCATCAATATAGTATGGTCGCCGTGGATTGGTCGTAATTCACACAGTGATAATAACAATCATCATCAATATAGTATGGTCGCCGTGGATTGGTCGTAATTCACACAGTGATAATAACAATCATCATCAATATAGTACGGTCGCCGTGGATTGGTCGTAATCCACACAGTGATAATAACAACCATCATCAATATAGTACGGTCGCCGTGGATTGGTCGTAATCCACACAGTGATAATAACAACCATCATCAATATAGTACGGTCGCCATGGATTGGTCGTAATCCACACATGGACAGTGATAATAACAATCATCATCAATATAGTACGGTCGCCGTGGATTGGTTGTAATCCACACATGGACAGTGATAATAACAATCATCATCAATATAGTACGGTCGCCGTGGATTGGTCGTAATCCACCCATGGGCAGTGATAATAACAATCATCATCAATATAGTATGGTCGCCGTGGATTGGTCGTAATTCACACAGTGATAATAACAATCATCATCAATATAGTACGGTCGCCGTGGATTGGTCGTAATCCACACAGTGATAATAACAACCATCATCAATATATTGTACGGTCGCCATGGATTGGTCGTAATCCACACATGGACAGTGATAATAACAATCATCATCAATATAGTACGGTCGTCTTGGATTGGTCGTAATCCACACAGTGATAATAACAACCATCATCAATATATTGTACGGTCGCCATGGATTGGTCGTAATCCACACATGGACAGTGATAATAACAATCATCATCAATATAGTACGGTCGTCGTGGATTGGTCGTAATCCACACATGGACAGTGATAATAACAATCATCATCAATATAGTACGGTCGCCGTGGATTGGTCGTAATCCACACAGTGATAATAACAATCATCATCAATATAGTACGGTCGCCGTGGATTGGTCGTAATCCACACAGTGATAATAACAATCATCATCAATATAGTACGGTCGCCGTGGATTGGTCGTAATCCACACATGGACAGTGATAATAGCAACCATCATCAATATAGTACGGTCGCCATGGATTGGTCGTAATCCACACAGTGATAATAACAATCATCATCAATATAGTACGGTCGCCGTGGATTGGTCGTAATCCACACATGGACAGTGATAATAACAATCATCATCAATATAGTATGGTCGCCGTGGATTGGTCGTAATCCACACAGTGATAATAACAATCATCATCAATATAGTACGGTCGCCGTGGATTGGTCGTAATCCACACATGGACAGTGATAATAACAATCATCATCAATATAGTATGGTCGCCGTGGATTGGTCGTAATCCACACAGTGATAATAACAATCATCATCAATATAGTACGGTCGGCGTGGATTGGTCGTAATCCACACAGTGATAATAACAATCATCATCAATATAGTACGGTCGCCGTGGATTGGTCGTAATCCACACAGTGATAATAACAATCATCATCAATATAGTACGGTCGCCGTGGATTGGTCGTAATCCACACATGGACAGTGATAATAACAACCATCATCAATATAGTACGGTCGCCATGGATTGGTCGTAATCCACACATGGACAGTGATAATAACAATCATCATCAATATAGTATGGTCGCCGTGGATTGGTCGTAATCCACACATGGACAGTGATAATAACAATCATCATCAATATAGTATGGTCGCCGTGGATTGGTCGTAACTCACACACTGATAATAACAATCATCATCAATATAGTACGGTCGCCGTGGATTGGTCGTAATCCACACATGGACAGTAATAATAACAATCATCATCAATATAGTATGGTCGCCGTGGATTGGTCGTAATTCACACAGTGATAATAACAATCATCATCAATATAGTACGGTCGCCGTGGATTGGTCGTAATCCACACAGTGATAATAACAATCATCATCAATATAGTACGGTCGCCGTGGATTGGTCGTAATCCACACAGTGATAATAACAACCATCATCAATATATTGTACGGTCGCCATGGATTGGTCGTAATCCACACATGGACAGTGATAATAACAATCATCATCAATATAGTACGGTCGCCGTGGATTGGTCGTAATCCACACAGTGATAATAACAATCATCATCAATATAGTACGGTCGCCGTGGATTGGTCGTAATCCACACAGTGATAATAACAACCATCATCAATATATTGTACGGTCGCCATGGATTGGTCGTAATCCACACATGGACAGTGATAATAACAATCATCATCAATATAGTACGGTCGCCGTGGATTGGTCGTAATCCACACATGGACAGTGATAATAACAATCATCATCAATATAGTACGGTCGCCGTGGATTGGTCGTTATCCACACATGGACAGTGATAATAACAATCATCATCAATATAGTACGGTCGCCGTGGATTGATCGTTATCCACACATGGACAGTGATAATAACAATCATCATCAATATAGTATGGTCGCCGTGGATTGATCGTTATCCACACATGGACAGTGTTAATAACAATCATCATCAATATAGTACGGTCGCCGTGGATTGATCGTTATCCACACATGGACAGTGATAATAACAATCATCATCAATATAGTACGGTCGCCGTGGATTGGTCGTAATCCACACATGGACAGTGATAATAACTATCATCATCAATATAGTACGGTCGCCGTGGATTGATCGTAATCCACACAGTGATAATAACAATCATCATCAATAGAGTACGGTCGCCGTGGATTGGTCGTAATCCACACAGTGATAATAACAATCATCATCAATATAGTACGGTCGCCGTGGATTGGTCGTAATCCACACAGTGATAATAACAATCATCATCAATATAGTACGGTCGCCGTGGATTGGTCGTAATCCACACAGTGATAATAACAATCATCATCAATATAGTACGGTCGCCGTGGATTGGTCGTAATCCACACATGGACAGTGATAATAACAATCATCATCAATATAGTACGGTCGCCGTGGATTGGTCGTAATCCACACATGGACAGTGATAATAACAATCATCAACAATATAGTACGGTCGCCGTGGATTGGTCGTAATCCACACAGTGATAATAACAACCATCATCAATATATTGTACGGTCGCCATGGATTGGTCGTAATCCACACATGGACAGTGATAATAACAATCATCATCAATATAGTACGTTCGCCGTGGATTGGTCGTAATCCACACATGGACAGTGATAATAACAATCATCATCAATATAGTACGGTCGCCGTGGATTGGTCGTAATCCACACATGGACAGTGATAATAACAATCATCATCAATATAGTACGGTCGCCGTGGATTGATCGTTATCCACACATGGACAGTGATAATAACAATCATCATCAATATAGTACGGTCGCCGTGGATTGATCGTTATCCACACATGGACAGTGATAATAACAATCATCATCAATATAGTACGGTCGCCGTGGATTGGTTGTAATCCACACATGGACAGTGATAATAACAATCATCATCAATATAGTACGGTCGCCGTGGATTGGTCGTAATCCACGCTGTGATAATAACAATCATCATCAATATAGTACGGTCGCCGTGGATTGGTCGTAATCCACACAGTGATAATAACAATCATCATCAATATAGTACGGTCGCCGTGGATTGGTCGTAATCCACACAGTGATAATAACAATCATCATCAATATAGTACGGTCGCCGTGGATTGGTCGTAATCCACACTTGGACAGTGATAATAACAATCATCATCAATATAGTATGGTCGCCGTGGATTGGTCGTAATCCACACATGGACAGTGATAATAACAATCATCATCAATAGAGTACGGTCGCCGTGGATTGGTCGTAATCCACACATGGACAGTGATAATAACAATCATCATCAATAGAGTACGGTCGCCGTGGATTGGTCGTAATCCACACAGTGATAATAACAATCATCATCAATATAGTACGGTCGCCGTGGATTGGTCGTAATCCACACAATGATAATAACAATCATCATCAATATAGTACGGTCGCCGTGGATTGGTCGTAATCCACACATGGACAGTGATAATAACAATCATCATCAATATAGTACGGTCGTCGTGGATTGGTCGTAATCCACACAGTGATAATAACAATCATCATCAATATAGTACGGTCGCCGTGGATTGGTCGTAATCCACACAGTGATAATAACAATCATCATCAATATAGTACGGTCGCCGTGGATTGGTCGTAATCCACACAGTGATAATAACAATCATCATCAATATAGTACGGTCGCCGTGGATTGGTCGTAATCCACACATGGACAGTGATAATAACAATCATCATCAATATAGTACGGTCGTCGTGGATTGGTCGTAATCCACACAGTGATAATAACAATCATCATCAATATAGTACGGTCGCCGTGGATTGGTCGTAATCCACACAGTGATAATAACAATCATCATCAATATAGTACGGTCGCCGTGGATTGGTCGTAATCCACACAGTGATAATAACAATCATCATCAATATAGTACGGTCGCCGTGGATTGGTCGTAATCCACACAGTGATAATAACAATCATCATCAATATAGTACGGTCGCCGTGGATTGGTCGTAATCCACACATGGACAGTGATAATAACAATCATCATCAATATAGTATGGTCGCCGTGGATTGGTCGTAATCCACACAGTGATAATAACAATCATCATCAATATAGTACGGTCGCCGTGGATTGGTCGTAATCCACACATGGGCAGTGATAATAACAATCATCATCAATATAGTACGATCGTCGTGGATTGGTCGTAATCCACACATGGACAGTGATAATAACAATCATCATCAATATAGTACGGTCGCCGTGGATTGGTCGTAATCCACAAATGGGCAATGATAATAACAATCATCATCAATATAGTATGGTCGCCGTGGATTGGTCGTAATCCACACATGGACAGTGATAATAACAACCATCATCAATATAGTACGGTCGCCGTGGATTGGTCGTAATCCACACAATGATAATAACAATCATCATCAATATAGTACGGTCGCCGTGGATTGGTCGTAATCCACACATGGACAGTGATAATAACAATCATCATCAATATAGTACGGTCGCCGTGGATTGGTCGTAATCCACACATGGACAGTGATAATAACAATCATCATCAATATAGTACGGTCGCCGTGGATTGGTCGTAATCCACACAGTGATAATAACAATCATCATCAATATAGTACGGTCGCCGTGGATTGGTCGTAATCCACACATGGACAGTGATAATAACAATCATCATCAATATAGTACGGTCGCCGTGGATTGGTCGTAATCCACACATGGACAGTGATAATAACAATCATCATCAATATAGTACGGTCGCCGTGGATTGGTCGTAATCCACACAGTGATAATAACAATCATCATCAATATAGTACGGTCGCCGTGGATTGGTCGTAATCCACACATGGGCAGTGATAATAACAATCATCATCAATATAGTACGGTCGACGTGGATTGGTCGTAATCCACACATGGACAGTGATAATAACAATCATCATCAATATAGTATGGTCGCCGTTGATTGGTCGTAATCCACACAGTGATAATAACAAACATCATCAATATAGTACGGTCGCCGTGGATTGGTCGTAATCCACACATGGACAGTGATAATAACAATCATCATCAATATAGTACGGTCGCCGTGGATTGGTCGTAATCCACACATGGACAGTGATAATAACAATCACCATCAATATAGTACGGTCGCCGTGGATTGGTCGTAATCCACACATGGGTTGTACCGGGTTGCACCGGGTTGTACCGGGTTGTTGTACCGGGTTGTACAGGGTTGTTGTACTGGGTTGTACCGGGTTGTACCCGGTTGTACCCGGTGCTTCATTAATTAAATTTTTGATAATTATTCCTATAAATATTGTTGATTGTCCGAAGTCTGATATTACTGTGTCTGTGGAAATATTGACCACTCATGGAAACTGACCAGTCCACGCCGGCTATACTGTAAGGTCAACTCGTGCTAAAGGTTAAATTACTGAATTATTTCCTACGACAGTTTTTGTAATGTGCCGATTTTAGTTACATGGGCCCAGTGATTCCCAAATGTCGGGTTGAATCGAATCAAGCCAGATAATTTCGAATCCGTTCGAATCTAGAATCGAATTTCACCACTATCCAAACTCTTTCTTACAACAGTAAATATTGTTAGTCTCTATGCAATAAATATTGTATGGGACTGTTTGGGCAAATGAAATAAAACAGTAGAATTTTCCAGACTGAGGCTACGATGAGTAAATAAATCCTATTAACTCTTCTTCTATCAACTGTCTTTGCGACTGGCCCTACGTAATTAAAGAAATAGCCCTACCCTTGTCAACTTTGGACATTCTCGGCATTTTGCTTTTCAATCGAGTTCAAAGACAATGTTGTGCAATCGTTGTATACTGTTCAAAATTTCGATTTGGTATGGCTTTCAATCTCATAGCACGTTGGAGTGCCACGGATACGCGCTTTCTCGAAAAATCTGTTGAAAACATGCAGCGTAGCACGTGGTAATGGTTGACAGAATTTTAACCACAGACTCTTTAGACAGTACGGTAGCTGTGTGTAAAATTATTCTACAATTGATCTCCGGATAAAAACAATTATATTACAAAAATTGAACTCGTCTTTCTTTTTTCCGTCAGTGTATTTACAAATTACCGAAAGTCTGTTTTGAAATAAAATACAATTTTTATGGCAAAAGATTACAGTCCATGAAAACTAAACTTTTTGCATTAATATTATAAGGTGCAAATGAGTTATTTCGACCATGCAAATTCGTAAATACACAAAACTCTCAAAATGGCTGCACCTTGAAAATATTGATTGTCCCTATATCCCGATAAATTCGGTCTTTTGATTGGTCAGAATGCCTTGGACAAATAGCCATGGCAAAGGATGCACCCAACATCCAAGGTATATGAAAGCGTGCAGCATACAGGTATAAGCGCAAGAGAAACATCTGGGGTTTATTGTTTAAACGAAAGCTTTCCGATTTTGCTCGCCTCGAAATAAAAATCGAATCAAAAAACCCGAAAACAGTCACAAATATCAGATTTCCGACAATATAATCATAACAATAAAATAAGAGCAAATAACTCGTTCCCTGAGTACCAATGTGTTCTATGTACCAGTAGGCACATAGAACACGTTGGAACTCAGGGGACGATATGCCAACAAAATACTGTTTACTTGTTTCCTTAACGACCCAAGGGATGTAACTCTATCTGCTGTCTTCTGCGATTATAAAAACAAAATTATTATCACGAATTTGGTCCACATAATTGTGGAGCTGAGAAATGCACCCACAAATTTATTTCCACTAGGTGGTATTGTGTTTCAAACGGGACAAAAACGTTATCTCCGCCAACATGTATGGTGTATGGAGATTTAATACCTGGATGTCTCATTTAAACACCTCGCCTGCGGCTTAAAAACCGACATCCAGGTATTAAATCTCCATATACCATGCATGTTGGCGGAGATAACTTATATTGTTCTACCCCAAATAATGAATATGGACTCTTCTAATTGCTGCTATTGAAATGACATGGAAGATACCACTAAAGTTCAAAAAGGTTAAGCAATACTTTAAAGTAGTTAGTGCCCTTCTAATAGAAATTATTGTAGGCCTGTTCCAAATATAAACAAGAAATTTTATAATTTGTTTCATGTTTTCCTATGACAGATATTCAGACCTTTATATTGACCAGTTAAACTAGGTTAAACAAATATGGTGATGCTTGCAGTGTTTCAGTGTCTTTGGGCTTCGGTGAATAATGACAAAATACAACATTGCTGGTGCTTGAAAAAATGCAAAAAACCGACAGGTGCTACAAGTGCAATAAAACTTCGTGCTGCTGTATGGGTGTTTCTCATCACTCATTCAAAAACATTTTAACCCTTTATCCAAAGAATCGGCTACATCCACCCGCGTAATATGCCAATTCAGCAGCTGAAAAAATATTATTTTTAAAAATATTTCAACAAAACCATATCATGTGACCCCTCGTAGATCTCGTTCCAAAGATGATTTAGTTGGAAGTTTGTCAAAAAATTTAAAAAAATGATATTTAAAATAATAAATTTTGATATTTTCTGTGTTGGGTAAAGGGTTAAATGGTAGTTTTAATTACAGAGAAGAAGACGTTTAAAGTTTCTTTGTTCATCACCTTATGATATACAATTGGGATCAATTTGTTATTAATTTTCTATAGTACCAAAAGTTATGAAAGTTAATTCAATGAATTTTTTTGACAAAAGATATATCAGTAATGATTTTAAAAATTCACTAATAAGGCCCTCACATTTTCAAGCTGAGCAGACTGTTTACAAAACTTATAGAATAATCTCAAACACCCAATCACTCTATAGATAGGTAATTTGAAAGTCAATTAAGTAAAATTATCCTATCACCAAGAAAGAAAATAGTTTGCATGAAAGTGTATTAACCATTTACCAAACATTTTATTATCAAAATAAATTAGAATTAATCTTATGTGGAAATGAACAATATTCATTAGTAAAACCATCCAGATATGCATGTCAATAGTACAGACTCAATGACCTAAATCTATTGAGCTCCATATAAGAATAATTTGGGGGTTTTTCTTGAACAATATCCGATAAATCCATCATTACTTCAGGTCACATTTGCTTCACTTTGGTACAGTTTTAGACCATTTTGTAGGTATGTTAGGTAATTAGGTGACAAAAAATGAGTTGTGAAGTATGAAAGCCCTAGAATACTAATGATTACCTCCACTCGTGTAGTATGAAGACCCTAGAATACTAATGATTACCTCCACTCGAGTAGTATGAAGACCCTAGAAAACTATTGATTACCTCCACCCGTGTAGTATGAAGACCCTAGAAAACTATTGATTACCTCCACTCGTGTAGTATGAAGACTCTAGAAAACTATTGATTACCTCCACTCGTGTAGTATGAAGACTCTAGAAAACTATTGATTACCTCCACTCGTGTAGTATGAAGACTCTAGAAAACTATTGATTACCTCCACTCGTGTAGTATGAAGACTCTAGAAAACTATTGATTACCTCCACTCGTGTAGTATGAAGACTCTAGAAAACTATTGATTACCTCCACTCGTGTAGTATGAAGACCCTAGAAAACTATTGATTACCTCCACTCGTGTAGTATGAAGACTCTAAAAAACTATTGATTACCTCCACTCGTGTAGTATGAAAGCCCTAGAAAACTATTGATTACCTCCACTCGTGTAGTATGAAGACTCTAGAAAACTATTGATTACCTCCACTCGTGTAGTATGAAAGCCCTAGAAAACTATTGATTACCTCCACTCGTGTAGTATGAAGACCCTAGAAAACTATTGATTACCTCCACTCGTGTAGTATGAAAGCCCTAGAAAACTATTGATTACCTCCACTCGTGTAGTATGAAGACTCTAGAAAACTATTGATTACCTCCACTCGTGTAGTATGAAGACCCTACCACACATATCCTTAAAAAGAAAACTGAACAAAAGAAAAACAACCCGCTTTAACAATCTAATTAGAAAACTCTCAGTAAAGGGGTGCATCGGTTTTATCTCTAAAGATGTGACCAAAGATTCCCTCCCACCTAACATTTGTGAGAAAAATGTAGATTTGGGGTCAATATTCGACAAATTTGTCAAAAATGACGACACAAACGTTTATTTTTCTCAATGTGGAGGGGCATGATTCCCAAACTGTTTTATATATTGTATTTCTACAATGGAACTATAGTACCTGCGTCACCATTGATAAAAATCAGTGTGTGAATGCCCTAGTATGGCAGTGCACTAGCCTCCCCCCCCCCCTCCCCCCCCCCAAAAAAAATGTTCAGATGCTTTAATATGCTTACAATATCACTTGGTAAATCTGTGCTGACAACCCTTTTGATTTGAAAGATTTCATTATCACGGACAATCCTGGTCAGTCAGGTATTTATTTTGTTCTTCGGTCACGGACTATTCAAGCATCATCTCAGAAAATCACACGTAGGTAATAACCAATTTATCTTACAATATTCCTCCCAATCGTCACTTTTTTCCAAAATGAAGGGATTGAGTACAGTTTTAACGATGCCAGTTTGACAATCATTCAGCGCCTATGAATTGACTATTTTTGAATGAAGATCATGACGTCATAGTATTTCGTTTTTGCGCTCTGCATGACGTACCTCCGTTACGAGTCCTATAATCGCTGAGGTACCGTTCCACAATTTTTCAGGAATTTCCAAAAATGACATGCCATGCACTCTCTTCAAATGCGAATATTATTTAATATAGTTTTCTTACCCCAAAACTTAGTTTTAACCCATAGCATTACATTTTCAAAAATTAATTAAAAACATATAACACTATCTGACAAAGTAGAAATAAACAATCGAAGTATGGGGGGAGGGGAGGGGGTTAATTTATTGTCAAATGCAAGGTGTAAACCTGGAAAATTGCATGAAAACATGCCTAAAACAGTTGTTTTCTGCCACCTAGCAGTCTCAAAAACAGAAATTTTCCACTACCCCACTCACCTACCCCTGGAGCATATTATCCTATATTTCCAAAATGTTGAAAACATATAGGTTTCCGTCTCATTTTTAGTTACATGCCTGGCAACAACTCCATGTAAAAATGACATTTTAAAAAGATCAAGTATCCCATAATTACTCTGGTAATTTACGCCAGTGCATGAGACGCCAACACTGTGACCGACATTTCAAATTCTGTTGTCAAACAAAATAGCCTTATGTAATCATATATCAAATTCTAAAAATACATTTCCAATTTACCTGGCATTAGTTTCAACATATGAGCTTAGTTTAGAATTTTACCCCAATAGTTTGAAACTGTGGAGCGGAACCGGAAGTTCATAGTAGTGTTTCAGCTATGTGTTTCGTTGTTTTAATTTTCATGTTTAAGACATAATAGGCCTATATAAAAATATCATCCTGGTAACAATATAATGTAGTCTAATTTATTCCATTGAGCTGGTGATTTCTTTATCATTTAATAACTCTAATCCAAAACGCGGGCCTCGACATGTGCAGTAACTCGATGCAAACAAAGACTTTTTTTCTGAACCGTATGATCGCGCGTAAAGTTGCTACCCCTCAATACATATTTGTATTTTGTCTAGACGTTTTTAATTGTGTCGCACGTGCTGTTGCTACCCTTCAATACATATTTGTATGTTGTCTAGACGTTCTTAATTGTATTGTGGGAACATCTCCTGCAAGAGATGTTGGTGTTCAGAGCAGCAATATGACGATGAACACTGAATGATGTTCATTATTTTCAAATGAAACAAAATATTGCATTTTAATTGGCTGAGAGGTACGATGTAACTTGTAATCCACAGTGGTTTTTTTACACCGTGTTTTACCAAGGTGTTAAAACAACAATATACAAGAGCAAGCTATATGGCTAAAAAGTACCCATTTTTTATTATTAATTCATACCTTCTACTCGGTTATGTTAGAACAAAAATAAAAATACAGGAAATTTAATATTTATGTGCAATAAAATATTACAGATATGGATGTCATTTGAACTGGCTCATTGAGCCAATTCCAATGGCATCCATATTTGTCTGGTTTTATTTAAGAAACTTGCAAAGTACAAACTTTCTGTCAGTTTTTTCCCACAATATAGGTTAAAGTATTAAGTACACCAAACTTATTGGAAATAAATCCGTTAGCCATTTGTTTCCCATGGTGTATGGGAATTTACACCCGTTTGTGAACTCAAAGGGTGTATGAGTTCACAAACCGGTGTAAATTCCCATACACTCTGGAAAACACAAGGATAACTAATATTGTTTCTTTCTACTCTTTCAGGTTACACAAGATGCATGCAACGTATGTTCAACACATCCAACCTGGCTTTCTTCAATGTACCCAATAAGAGAGATGTACATCTTAAAAAGATTCAGTTCAAGATGTATCAATTACTATTAATACAACATGACGGAAGATGGAGTGTTTCAAACATACCAGATTACTATCGAACTGTAGAAAGCTGTGTAAAAAACAACTGTTTTGTATGATCTGACCCGTATTTCGTTTATCACCCCTTTGAACCATGATGGTATCTTCCACGCCAGTTCAGTGTGATCAGATGGAAGAGTCTATATTCGTTACTTGCGGGGAGAGCAATCAATATTTTCAACGTGCAACCTTAGGTCTGCACTTTGAAAATCGTCATTGGTCTTTCACACAAACTGAGAAAGCAACTGTTCACTTTATAAAGTCAAGTCGTGTTACCATCCTCGACCACAAAAGCGGCCTTTCGGGTTGCAATGGTTAAACACATTTATTACAAATGGTAATGCACGGTCCAACAAGCATCAGAGAATAGTCGTAGATTAAGATTCTCGGGATGAGAAACATTTGCTGTCTGTGACAGTAGTTGATGTTTCATTAATTTTGTCCCATTAAATGTTTCGCAACTCTTTCCCAACGCAGACACTGCGACCTACGAATACACCTAAAGTTGTAATGTAATGGCACTGCTTATTTTTCGTTCCATGTGAACGTCTTTTGCAGGGATTTTGGATTAAATAATAAATAGAATCTTGAACTCGTTCCCAATTCATATCGACATTTACAAAACATTTCCAGTAAATTATGCCTGAACCTTGCTGAAACTCGGTCAAGACCTAATTTACTTATGTGCTGGGATTTAACTTCCCTTCCGATAGCCATGGTCGCCTCGTGTCAGGTGGCTTTACTGATGGAGGAAGCCGGAGTACAAGGATCACCGAGCAGCGGCGAGTAATGTCAGATTCATCAACGTACTGACCCCCGCATTAGCATTGGTTGAAGGCAAGAGCATCACTGAGGTGCAGAACGCCTTAGTACACAGCGCCACTGTGCCCCACATGTTGGCATCGGGATTAAGTCCCTTGCCGAAGGACACAGTTGCCCCCCGGTGGGGATCAGGGGCGTCATGCTAGGAAAGGGGGAGGATCGGTAACACCATCTAAGCGTTGCGTGCCCAAAAATTTTGGCAAAAAATGCCTCTCAGATCAGGGGGGGGGGGGGTCTTCCAAAAAATTCCGGACACAAGGCCTAAAATATTTTTTTCCACCTTTTGACCACCACCCACCCACCCACGTGCAAAAAAAATATTTTTTTCCTCTGACCACTTGGACACCCACCACACCACCTATATTTTTTCAGTGTATCGCCGCAGTGGGTAATGAAAAATTATTGCACTGAGCTTCCAGTTGTCAATCCTTGCCTTAATTTGAATCCTAATCTACTGTCTAAACTAATTATGTACACATCAACCAGCATCAACAGAAGCATTTAGATTTCACTAAAGAGAATTGTTATTAACTCTGGAAGAAGTTTTAATTTTAATGACCTGACTACAGGCTAAGTGTCTAGGCTTCAGGTTTCAGCCAATTGTCATTACTCAAAAGATAGTAGATGGCGTAGGAAAGCTGAAAATCTGTCACCTATTTTTGTGAACATCAAATAGAGGATTAAAATAATCTTCTTTTGCTGCATAGTATTATGCTCAGTTACTCATCTATACACTCTGGCTCAGTCAGGGTCAGTTTTCAATTCAAATATTAACTGTAACTTTTGTTTCATGTTTTCACGAGATAGCCAGACAAACCCTCTGTGAAAACCTGGTACTATCACCATGAGCTTGAATTAAGTAAGTGGGGTTTTATATCAAAGATGCACAGTGAGAATGTTCATTAGTTTCAGGTTACAAGAGCTCTACTCAGAGAAACTGGGCATTTAGATTATTTTCCATAAATTTTTTACATTATTTTAGATGTTCTGCTAAACACATTGCTACTCATTGTAAAATCCAAATTGTGCCGTGATGATTCAGCTATGAAAATTATGTTAACCATTCCCAAATTAAAATTCAGAAATTTCCACTGATTGTTTTTAGTCAAACTGGAGTACACAATTCTTTAATGCATCTAATTTAATTTACAAAAAAGAGAACAAATCCCCTAATCAGCCTAGTGGGGCCCTATTCACTAACCCTACCTGACAAACAGGTGCCTATTAGACTACTAAACAACAATATAGCCTTGTTATGTGAAAATAATTTGAAAAAAACCCTCCAGGAAAAAAATTGCAACTCCAGGAAAAAAGGTGTTTTGGCCCCCATCCGACCACCCACCCACCCCGGCCTTGTGTCCGGAATTTTTTGGAAGACCCCCCCCCCCCCCCCCCCCCCTCGCGCTCAGATTGCTGGAAATGGCATTTCCAGGCCTTGGAGGGGGGGGTGCAAAACTAGTGAGCCACCACGTTCCCTACCTAATTTACTTAACTCATCTTGTAAATTTCAATGGAAATCCCTCCATGAATACGATATAAAGACCCTGTACTAATAGATGCCCTTCACGAATACGACATGCTCTAATAATAATGTACAAACATGCTTTAAATTATTAGTCTGTGTGAAAAACACACAGTATTGTTTTTGTATGTGTTCTTTATTTTTTTTTTCTTTTCCTCTTCAGTCACAAGTACTCGGCCAGAATTTTTTGCCAGGTTCCTGGGGCAGTGAGGGTGACCATAGGGGTGTTTTGAAATTGGGCCACGCTTATCTCTCAAGCATGGCATGACCTATGGACCTACGACCAACACCAAACGAGCTAAAACTCAATGGAGGTTCAAAATATGGGTCAAAGTCACTGAGATCACCAAAGGATTATTGAGCGCATTTTTTCAGAGTTGCCGGAAATCGCATTTTAGGACTGCCTTATGCATTACTAAGTGTATTCATGTTTTTACACTCAAAAACGGGCGGGTAAATACTTAAAGTAGGTCATTTCATATTTCAAGCATGGTATGACTTATGGATCTGGGACCAACACCAAATGAGGTGAAACTCAATGGAGGTTTAACATATAGGTCGAGGTCATTGAGGTCTTCGGTGTCATTGAGAGCATTGTACAGAATTGCCGGAAAACATTTTTTATGACCTCCTAGTGCATTGTAGAAGTAGAAGTTCCAACATGTATTTTTATACTTTAAAAATTGGCGGGGCCAAAAATTTGAACGTGGGTATAGTATGACCTACGAATCAAAAGTAAAAGAGGCGAGTCTCAATGGAGGTTAAAGAATTTGGGTCAAGGGACCATTCAGTGCATCTTTTAGATTTTCTGAAATCACATTTTATGACCCACAATACATTCTGGAAGTTCATACATTTTTGAAGGTACGTTACACTTATATCTCAAGCACAGTATGGCATATGGACCTGGGACCAACACCAAAGGTGTCGAAACTCAATGAGGGCTCAAAATACGGCTTATGGTCATTGACGTCACCCATGGGTCATTGAGTGCATTTCTCACAATTGTTGGAAATCACATTTTAGGATCGCCTGATGCATTTTGGAAGTTCATATATCTGTTTTTTCACTCACAAACGTGTGTGGGGGACAAAATTTCTGAAAATAGGTCATGGTCATACCTCAAGCATAGTATGACCTCTGGATCTGTGAGCAATGTCAAGCGAGTCGAAACTCAATGGAGGTTCAAAAGTTTGGGTCATGGTCACTAGGTCACCCATAGGTCATTGTATGCATTTTTAGAATGGCTGGAAATCACATTTTATGACCCCCTAATGCATTGCAAAAGTTTAAACATGTATTTTTATACTCTTCCCAAAAGTGGGCATGGCCAAAAATTTTGAAGGTGGGTTACTCTCATATCTCAAGCATGGTATGACCTAGGGATATGTGATCAACACCAACGAGTCGAAACTCAACGGAGGTTCAAAATATGGGTCATGGTCCATGAGGTCACCCAGGGGTCAATGGGTGTATTTTCCATGAGGTCACCCAGGGGTCATTGGGTGTATTTTTCAGAATTGCTGGAAATCTCACTTTATGACCGCCTGATATCACTGATGTCACCCACGGGGTCAGTTATTGTTCAGAAGTGCTGGAAACTTCATACTTCGGCCAAAGTTCATGTATTCATGTATTTTTATTCTCAAAACATTAGACGGGGCAAACATATTGAAAGTTGATAACAATCGTATGTCGAGTATGATATGACATATGGACCTGGGACAAACACCAAATGAGTCGAAACATCGTGGAAGTTAATATTTGAGTCCAGTGAAAATAAGTGCTATAAATTCTCTTTCACCATTTTCACAGATTCGAATCCACTGGTCGCGGTGAATTCTGTTTCCCTAGTTAAATAACTATTTTATTTCACTTTTTATTGATGTACGAAGAATGAGTCGAGTTTTTGACGAAACTGATGTATGTGACAGGAGAATCGCTACATAATTTATTTGTGTGGGGGTTATAGGTTACGAGTAGTATGTCTCGGGCTTTTTGGGCCCTATTGGCAGGATCTCATTGCGGGATCTCATGTGACGTCATAGTCACGTGACGTAGTGGCGCCATGTTGTGTTGTCGTGGTAACCCGCGTGAGCGGCCATGTTGTGACGTCATCTCCATAGTGATACATGGTGTGAGTGCGCATGCGTAGCGCGTGTTGTTAGGGTGATACGTATTTCCGTCGTCCATTTTGTATACTGGAGGCCTCCATCTTGGTTTCTATGGTAGCACGTGGTTTCTATGTGACCCAAAGGCTTACGAATGTTGGGTTGTGATGGTAACTATAACTCGTGACTATGACGGCACATGAGATCCTGCAATGAGATCCTGCCAATAAGGCCCGAAAAGCCCGAGACATACTACTGTTACGTTTTGGAGACAAAAGATTATTAGTTACTCAAAGCATGTCCCCGACTAGTAGTTTCGTTACGGGGTTAACAGGCACAATTCTATCTTATCTACAGCGCCCCATACTAGTATGCAATGAATGTCAGATCTATATTTTCACTGGGCTTGGTAGCAGCTTCCTTTCGTTGTGATAGCGAGTTACTATTCTTTATATATATTTATTTATTTATTGGTGTTTAAGGTCCAATACTTATGCACGAATGGCTAATCATCCCCATGACAGGTTTATGGGTGGCGGAAGCCGGAGTACCCGGAGAGAACCACCGTGCAACGACGAGCAGCTGCCAACTCTACAACATCGTAACTCCGTACTGCAGCACAGGCAGGGTTAGATTGGTTTGAAGACATGCGCACCATCGACGTGCGCCATCGTGATCCCACGTGGATAATTGGGGTTAAGTGGCTTGCACAAGGATACAACGCGGGAGTCAGAATCGATCTCTAAGACGGTCACCCATCCGAGGATTAACCGGGCTCGACGTTGCTTAACTTCGGTGTTCTGACGAGAACCGGTTATCGCAACTTCAGTACGTTGCTTGTACTTTGCAGGATTGAAGTATTTTCGAATCACCACCAAGAGCAAAATGTTGGCCCAAAATACTGTGAAATACAATTCTAACCATGAAAAGCAAGTTGAAATGGTTATATTAAGTCTGAAAGTCAGCTGAAGAATTTTTGTCTATCTCCTGACTTAAAACACTTTCCGTGTTGTTTTCCAAATTAGCAGCAAAAGAAAATACTACTGTCTGCACTTTACAAAGCAAAATAATCTCCAGGAATACTGGGTCTGGGGGTAAATGTTCTCCCCCACAACAGATTCTAGTCATTTGTACCCAAATACTCCTTCCGTGTGGACATGTATATTGCAATTTTAAAGAAACCAGATGCAATGAAAATGATGAGGTTTAGAACTCCAAATTATCACCTGAAATTGAAACAGAATGGGGGGTGGGGGGGGTGGGGGGGGGGGGTGCTATCACGCAAGGAATGTATTGAGAAACTTATGTGTTCTTCACAAAGTCCTAGTTGAGCATCGCTATCTCCTTGAATGTTAGACCCTAATGCAATTTCGTTTAAGTATGTTGAAGACATATTTTAAAGAAAATCGAGCGTTGTTTTTTTTACTTCAGAAAACCTTTGTCATGCTGTGATGCCCAATCGGAGACTGGGTACATTTATTGAAGAAATCAATAAGGTGGCCCGACATTAATCAACTTACCACACCTGCGGATCTTTTTGCAGTTTAGATGACTCATTTCCCCGCGTGACAGGCCGCATCCATGGGACATGAACATAATTCTAGTCTGATGGGCGCAATTCGGGCTTCTCACGCTGGGTAGGGGCAGACATTCTTACCCCTCCCCACCGTTTGGAAGTAACACATGATGAACAGTTATATAGACTAGCCAATGTTTCCAGACAACAAATATAATGATGTGAGCTGGTGACATTAACGGATCTACCTTATATGTTTTGCGAAAATATGGAAGCGCGGTATGACTGGCCAGAGTGGTTTTACCTGTTGGAATGAACACGCATCTAGGACTTAAGTACGTGTACAGGAAACTCCCTTTTATGCTACATTATTTACCGCCCTTTACAGTGTTATGACGTTGCTTTTATGTGACACTTAGGTGGTTTGCTAAGGCCAAAAACAAATAAAAGGTTTTGGTTCCCAGTCAATCCCTTATTGAAATTACTCGCCCTCGTTTAATACTTCTATTGACTTGTAGTGTTTTATAAAGATAGATTTTTTTTATAAATAAATTTATTTGCACGTGTTTGCAATAAATCAAGATTAAAATACATTGTCTTGTCTATTTTTTAAATTGGTTTATTATATACCCTGGTGAGAACACAAATAGTACAGGGACGGTATATATTATATGCTATGGTGAGAACACAAATAGTACAGGGACGGTATATATTATATGCTATGGTGAGAACACAAATAGTACAGGGACGGTATATATTATATGCTATGGTGAGAACACAAATAGTACAGGGACGGTATATATTATATGCTATGGTGAGAACACAAATAGTACAGGGACGGTATATATTATATGCTATGGTGAGAACACAAATAGTACAGGGACGGTATATATTATATGCTATGGTGAGAACACAAATAGTACAGGGACGGTATATATTATATGCTATGGTGAGAACACAAATAGTACAGGGACGGTATATATTATATACTGTGGCGAGAACACAAATAGTACAGGGACGGTATATATTATATACTGTGGCGAGAACACAAATAGTACAGGGACGGTATATATTATATGCTATGGTGAGAACACAAATAGTACAGGGACGGTATATATTATATGCTATGGTGAGAACACAAATAGTACGGGGACGGTATATATTATAAATGTTTAGATAGAGAAATTTGGCGAGATGAATATATCATGGATACTTCTGAAGAAATATTTCTATCATTATTGAAAAGGGAGCTGTGTAGTCTTGTCCTTCCTTCGGTTTAGCACATGCAGAATTTGGACGCTTTCTTAATTGAAGTATAATTATAGATACGCTCTCTCCCTCTCGGCAGCTGTATACCCTTTTTAGTGTTATTTTATGTATACACCTTCCCGGACTCGGTCTCGGCTGTTGATGATTTTCGCCTCAGGCGCTTCAATCGATAATAAATCGATAAATACGTTGTGTACAACATTAAAATTTGGACACACGTCAGAAATATACGAAACAAAATTACTACCGAAGTTTGCGGGTGAAACTCGTGCCAGTTTCCTTCCAGAACTTGCCGAAAATATAAGATTCATAACACCGCCGATCAAAATAAGAGACAAATCACGTGACCAAATAGTCTTTCTGTATACACTTTTTAGTGTGTTTGAAAGAAATTTTTCACGATATAAGTCAGAAAATGGAAAAAAAATGGATTTTCTTTCACTATTTCGAAAAAAGATGGGTTTATACGACATATAGATAAAAATATCTCGTCAACACCTCGGCATTAATGAGATATTTGAATAATTGATTTCTGTATACACCAATTCCGGACTCGGCCTCGGTATACACTTTTTAGTGATAGCCTTTAATGTGGTTTATTATAACAAGAAAACAAAGGAAAAATCTAATCAGCAACATAAGATAACACAAATGAATAAAATAAAAAAAACCCAGATATTCATATTCTCCACATCCACAATCTACCACGGTCCATATCCCCTCGGCCACTGTTCTATATTTTACAGAGAATCGTCACCTTTGGATAGAAATAATGCTACTGCATCACGTCTCCCGATACGGGAGATTCTCTGTGCTCTCATTTTATAAGTGCTAAATGAACTGACCTACCGATTCTTTTCTAGAACCTAACAGTGTCCCTTTTGGGGGAGATAATGTTCCCCTTTACAGAAAAACGATCTACTAACCCATGTAGAATTGGTTGCTTGCTATAATTCCACAGGAATGCGACAAAAATATCTGCGAACACTCTCTTATACAGGAAAATATTCCCGCCGAAAATTTACAATCATGGGGGTGCTGATTGATTCCTCGTTAAGACCACATCCAATCACAGAACGAGAGAGTGGACTTCGGCTTGAATCAATGAAATTTAGTGTACCTGGTAATTCATTACGATACAGAACTAACCAGAAAAATAAAGTTTTCTGTGAACTAATAATTCGTCGTGTGAGAACCATAAGGTTCTATCTTCCACTGGAAGATAGAACCTTATGGTTCTCACGCGACGAATTAACTATAGGATAACTATAGAATAATTTATATATTTTAAACCGTTACATATATTTACGTTGCTTTTCAGCAGTATAATGAAAGCACTTTGGCCAAAACTCGCGAAGAAAAGGCCTGCGCGCTTTAGAAATGCCCTGTGCAACGAATTTGTTCTCGATTCTTGCAGAGGCATCACAGAGGCGTCACGAACTTGATCCCTGAGTGGGGACGTGTTGTGTATTTGTCTTGACAGTGAAAGTTCAAGTCACAACTGACAAAATAGGAGTTTCACATTTTTGTTATTGTATTAGTATTATATTATGTTTTGATAAATATTAGTATTATATTATTTGTTGATAAATATTAGTATTATATTATTTGTTGATAAATATTAGTATTATATTATTTGTTGATAAATATTAGTATTATATTATTTGTTGATAAGTATTAGTATTATATTATTTGTTGATAAATACAGGTAAAGCCCGTAAAATACGTCTCACTACCGTCGCCTCGAATTCAATTAATTCCGATTAACTGAATTCGAGTAGACAGTGGTACAACGTATATACCAATTAATTGCGAATAGACGAACTTCAGACGAATCTTTGTGTCAGCCAGACGAAGCTAATTCCCAATTAGAAACGTGTTGGTTATAGACGTCACATCACCATCGGCTTGAATGAAATAATAATATGTTAATCAGGAAAACCCCGAATGTCGTGACATAATTTACAATAATCAATAACGTTCGCAGTGAAATATGAGGCGAACATACAATGAACTGACTATTTTACGAGGCAAACGGCAAATTTTCAAAGGTGACAAGGGGGATAAGTCTAAAAAGTGAAAATGAAGAAATATGATTATTCCCATAAACAATCTTCGTTCCAAATTCGCAGGAAAAAATATTTCAAAAGCAATACGGCTGATGCAGTAATGTTCAAGTTATAACGCGAACAGACTTCTGAGTGCGGACGTACAGACGACGGACGGACGGACGCACAGATTCACGGACGGACGAACACACGGACAGGCGCAATCCAGTATACCCCACTTTTTGTCAAAAGGTTGGGGTATAATTAAGCCATAGAGTAATGTATTCCAATACTCGTAAACAGTTCAAATATATGTATAGATATCAGATAAGATTTGTTTGTAGACGCAAACATTGTGAGTTGAGGTCGTGTGTCAATTCAATTCGACTCGACGGGAGTGCGTCCGTATAAATCAAACGACGATTTGACGGATTTCTGACGAATCTAATTCAAATGAATTCTGAGTCGTCTGTAGTGCGGCGTATATAATAGGTCTAACATTGGTGACACATGGGCATCTTGACTTCTTAATCAATTAGCGCTTTTCGTTCTCTAAATTGGTTATGGTGCCCTCTCCTCCATCCAATGACACGAATCACGTTCAACAGACTTGTATTTATATGATCGACTGTGTAGGACATCAGACCAAGTATCAACTCTAGAATCAGTAAATACGTGATTGATTACAAATGATAAGGGAATGATAAGGGAATGATACGGAAACGATAAGGGAATGATAAGGGATAAATAATATTTTAATACAAAGTTTTTAATACAAAGCAACACCCGAGTAGTACGTTGGGGAGTCTCGCAGTTGCTCGCCGTTGCACGGTGGTTCTCCCCGGGTACTCCGGCGTCCTCCAGCCGTAATACTGTCCGGCACGAGGTGACTCAGGGTGTCGAAAGTGTTGTTAAATCCTAATGAATGAATAAATAAATAAATAACACCCGAGTCCCAGTTCTTCACCTACGTCTTTTGCGCAATTTGTTTGCTATTACAAGTCAGCATGGAATGGGTGTATCCCTCGTGTAAATTTAGTTTACGGAGCCTAACTCATTCATTAAGCAGATGGTGCCATTATTTGATAGGCATGAGGAGGACTAGAAGGCTTTGGATGGCAGATGGTACCATTATTTGATAGGCATGAGGAGGACTAGAAAGATTGGATGGCAGATGGTACCATTATATGATAGGCATGAAGAGGACTAGAAGGCTTTGGATGGCAGATGGTACCATTATTTGATAGGCATGAGGAGGACTAGAAGGCTTTGGATGTAAGCAGATGGTACAATTATTTGATAGGCATGAGGAGGACTAGAAGGCTTTGGATGGCAGATGGTACCATTATTTGATAGGTATGAGGGGGACTAGAAGGCTTTGGATGTAAGCAGATGGTACCATTATTTGATAGGCATGAGGAGGAATAGAAGGCTTTGGATGTAAGCAAATGGTACCATTGTTTGATAGGCATGAGGAGGACTAGAAGGCTTTGGATGGCAGATGGTACCATTATTTGATAGGCATGAGGAGGACTAGAAGGCTTTGGATGGAAGATGGTACCATTATCGGATAGGCATGAGGAGGACTAGAAGGCTTTGGATGGCAGATGGTACCATTATTTGATAGGCATGAGGAGGACTAGAAGACTTTGGATGTAAGCAGATGGTAATTATTTGATAGGCATGAGAGGGAGTAGAAGGCTGTGGATGGCAGATGGTACCAGTATTTGATAGGCATGAGGAGGACTAGAAGGCTTTGGATGTAAGCAGATGGTACCATTATTTGATAGGCATGAGGAGGACAAGAAGGCTTTGGATGGCAGATGGTACCATTATTTGATAGGCATGAGGAGGACTAGTAGGCTTTGGATGGCAGATGGTACCATTATTTGCTCGGCATGACGAGGACTAGAAGGCTTTGGATGTAAGCAGATGGTACCATTATTTGATAGGCATGAGGAGGACTAGAAGGCTTTGGATGGCAGATGGTACCATTATTTGATAGGCATGAGGAGGACTAGAAGGCTTTGGATGGAAGATGGTACCATTATCGGATAGGCATGAGGAGGACTAGAAGGCTTTGGATGGCAGATGGTACCATTATTTGATAGGCATGAGGAGGACTAGAAGACTTTGGATGTAAGCAGATGGTAATTATTTGATAGGCATGAGGAGGACTAGAAGGCTGTGGATGGCAGATGGTACCAGTATTTGATAGGCATGAGGAGGACTAGAAGGCTTTGGATGTAAGCAGATGGTACCATTATTTGATAGGCATGAGGAGGACTAGAAAGCTTTGGATGGCATATGGTACCATTATTTGATAGGCATGAGGAGGACTAGAAGGCTTTAGATGTAAGCAGATGGTACCATTATTTGATAGGCACGAGGAGGACTAGAAGGCTTGGATGGCAGATGGTACCATTATTTGATAGGCATGAGGAGGACTAGAAGGCTTTGGATGTAAGCAGATGGTTCCATTATTTGATAGGCATGAGGAGGACTAGACGGCTTGGATGGCAGATGGTACCATTATTTGATAGGCATGAGGAGGACTAGAAGGCTTTGGATGTTGGGTGAAGTTAGAGGTGACACCATTTGTAACCGAGTCGACGACAATAAGCTTTCCAATGGTTATGTCAGTTCTGCTAACTAAAGGGAATAACCGAAAGGAAAGAATCACAGTAGTATATGCTGTACTTAGACCCCTGCGAAGCTTCGAGATTCGATTCGGGTTGGAATCTTCCGTGAGATTTGATTCGAATCCATCGACGGATATTCGAAATTTCGAATCCATGGCCAAGTTTTGTTATAGTTATTACTACAATGTTGTATTGAAGAATTCCCTCCAAAACAGTTGTCAAAAAACTAATATGCGACTATAATATAATAACCAGGTACAAGAACAGTTCTGTTCGTCTTGATAGAATTGTAATCTGTACTCGTCGAGTCGGCGACTGTTATCTTTAAATTGGCACAAAATTACAAAATAATAATAATGTGACCCACAATTCCTTCGGTTGGAACCCACATGCCTTTACGCGTTACTCAATTTATTTACATTAATATTAGGTCATGCCACGATCATGTGATCACACGCCGTGACTGCTAATTGAAAGCCCCATAGATTGTGACTGATCCAAAATACGAAAGTTATAATGGCGGAAATTCGTTCTCTTTTCGATACACCAGAGGTTGATGAAAATACGTATGTAAAGAATGGTCGGAGCGATCGTGCTCTGGTTGCTCCATCGATATGATGGGAACGAGAAAGTGCAGTTAAACTACTTATCGTTTTGTTGTGATGTGTTCCAGTTGGATTGATAATAATCGTTGATTGCATAATACTCACATGCTTATAAACGTACCAACCATCTTATAATGATATATTTACACTGGCACTCCCAATATTACATTCGTTTTTCGTTGCCGTCACGAAAAATCGTGCAGTTCTCTGACTGTACTTGGTATTTAACACAACGTTGGATTCGATTCGGGTTCGATCTTCCTTAAGATTCGCTTCTGGATCGATTCGAGCGCAAATTACGATTCGCAGGGGCCTAGTGTAGAGCAATTAATATTTTCGACGTGCAGCTTTAGAAAACATTGATTGGTCCTCTCCACATATTAATTTAGCAGCTATACAGTTAAAGTAGAAGTCCTGTCACGAAATGCCCACAAATAGCACGTCGATCTGCGCGTTAATCTACGCGTTATGACCATAGTCAGGCTATCAAATTCTGAACATATGGCCTGTGCACAAGCAATGTTTTAGCCAATGGACCTCCAGGTAACCCGGAGGTCCATTGGCAGAAACATCGCCTGTGTTTGCAATGAGTAACCAGGAGAACCTGCAGTGCTTTTGATGCCATTCGACATGGCAATTGCGCGCAATTCCTACGCGCACCTAAACCTAGATAAGCGCACAGTTCGTGACAGGACTTCTAGTTTTAACTGTATTACTTAACAAAATTATGACGTATCATGTTTCTGGAACGGAAAAGCGACCTCTTGGTCTTAAGGGGTTAAATCAAAACAACGACATCCATCAAACAAAATAGACGATCAAAACGCTGTTATTATGACAACACGTACTGCGCATGTGAACTAAACATCATGACAGCAATATCCCTGATGATGTCACAAACGACGTAATTGTTGATGATACTCGTGAAGTGTAAACAATCATCTCACGTGAGTTACCATGAAAGTCTCCAGTCATGTGACGTATGATTTCGCTCGGGAGACACTGCTTGAAATCCTGCTAAAGGCGGGAGACCAGTACAGCTAGGCCCCTGCGAAGCTTCGACTGATCCCTGGTGGTATCTTCCGTGGCAGTACAGTGTAAAGTAGACCCCTGGTGGTATGTTCCATGGCAGTTCAGTGTAGAGTAAACCCCTGGTGGTATCTTCCATGGCAGTTCAATATAGAGTAGGCCCCTGCGAAGCTTCGACTGATCCCTCACCCTGGTGGTGTCTTCCGTGGCAGTTCAGTGTAGAGTAGACCCCTGGTGGTATATGCGTGGCAGTTCAGTGTAGAGTAGACCCCTGCGAAGCTTCGACTGATCCCTGGTGGTATCTTCCATGGCGGTTCAATGTAGAGTAGACCCCTGGTGGTATCTTCCATGGCGGTTCAATGTAGAGTAGACCCCTTGTGGTATCTTCCGTGGCAGTTCAGGGTAGACTCTACATTGAACTGCCATGGAAGATACCACCAGGGGTCTACTCTACACTGAACTGCCATGGAAGATACCACCAGGGGTCTACTCTACACTGAACTGCCATGGAAGATACCACCAGGGGTCTACTCTACACTGAACTGCCACGGAAGATACCACCAGGGATCAGTCGAAGCTTCGCAGGGGCCTACTCTACATTGAACTGCCACGGAAGATACCACCAGGGGCCTACTCTGCACTGAACCGCCATGGAAGATACCACCAGGGGCCTACTCTACACTTAGCCGCCATGAAAGATACCACCAGGAGGCTACTTTACATTGAACCGCCACGGAAGATACCACCAGGGATCAGTCGGAGCTTCGCAGGGGCCTAGTCTTCATTGAACCACCAGGGATCAGGGATTAAATTTATTACGAATGGTCTTCAACACTTTTATTTTATGGGAGACGTATCCTTTATCTAAGCAACGGCTGTAAATGTTTGTTGCGATTTTCTTCTGGATTCCGAATACACATACTGGGGATTAATAACCTCTAAAACGCAATTTTATCTACAAAAAAAGGTGCACATGTTTCGTTCATTTTGAATAACAACAGGACCATCGTGCGACGAAGTGTGCGCTTATCTAGGCTTAATTACGCGTAGGAATTGCGTGCAATCGCCATATCGAATCGTATCCAAAGCACGGAAGGTTCTCCTGATTACTCATAGCAAACACAAGCAATGTTTCTGCCAATGGACCTCCGGTAAAGCCTTATTATGGTCATAACGCGTAGATTAACGCCAGATCGACGTGCTATTTATACGCATTTCATGACAGGACTTCTAGTTTTAACTGTATGTCGAATTAACGGAAACTACGCAACCAAAACGAAATTCCGACCACATGGATACACAAGCTTATTTATCCGGGTCGGGTTTCTCAGGAAATCATCGGCTCCTGTCTATGCCGGGCCCTGTACTGGTAGATGTTTTATATCACAGTTTAGATTCACCCTACTCTAATAGAGAATTATCACGGAATAACTCGCAGAGTTAACTTTCCGCTCGAGCAAAGAATGTCGTTTTGTCAACGGGTGACCTTATTACAGAAACAATTGGCGTTAATAGATGGCCAAGCATTCTGTAAATAATCAATTCACCCTGCATTGTGACAGTGGTAATCTAGTATAATATGAGTTATCCTCGTGTCTTCCAGGGAAAATGGGAATTTACACCAGCCTGGCACAGCCGAAGGGTGTATGAGTTCCCAACTCCCGAGACCGGCATAAATTATATTGTCCCTATATCACGATACATTTTGTGTTTTGATTGGTCAGAAGGCCTTGGACAAATAGCCATGGTAAAGAGTGCACTCAACATCCAAGGTATATGAGAGCGTGCAACATCCAGGGTATAAGCGCACGCGAAACATCGGGGTATATGGTTTAAATGAAAGTCTTTCGCATTTGCTAGCCTCGATATAAAAATCGAACCAAACAAACCTGAAAATAGTCACAAATATGACCAGATTTCCACCCAAGCGGTCATATTTTGCTGTTAGGGTAGGGATTGAAATAAGAGCAAATCTAATAACGAAATAGCCAATATGTTTACTCGATTATAAGGGAAAGAGATGTAAATCTGTGTTGTCTTTTGTGTTTGTAAAAACAAAAAAATTATACACGCGTTTGGTCCAACTGATTGTGGAGTGTGTAATACGCGTCCAAATATTTGTTTCCACTATGTTTCTGCTGTGTTTCTAACGGAACAAAAACGTTATCTCATTTAAACACTTCGCATGCGGCTCAGTGTTTAAAAACCGACATCCAGGTATTAAATCTCCATATAGCATACTTGTTTGCGGAGATACAGTTAAAACTAGAAGTCCTGTCATTAAATGCGCACAAATAGCACGTTGATATGCGCGTTAATGTACGCGTTATAGCCCAAGTAAAGCTATCAAATTCTGTATATATGGCCTGTTCAGAAGCAATGTTTCAGCCAATGGACCTCCGGGTAACCCGGAGGTCCATTGGCAGAAACATTGCATGTGTTTGGTATAGGTAACCAGGAGAACCTGCCGTGCTTTGGATGTCATTCGATATGGCAATTGCGCGCAATTCCAACGCGCAATTAAGCCTAGATAAGCGCACTATTCGTGACAGGACTTCTAGTTTTAACTGTAACTTAAAATACACCCCTGAAGACAGAAGGATGACAGATTTATTTCCAAATCATTACGTTCTGTTAACCCTACAGCTATTATAGCTTTTAAAAATCAACATTTTCTTTTTCCAGTAAACATGTTCCTAGTAAATAGGTGCACTGTTTGTTGCACAAGTTGCTACGTTTTTGCCAGATGTGCGGGATCTTTACGTAATGCGTGAACATCACATGCAGCACACGTCTTTTTCCAGTAAACATGTTCCTAGTAAATAGGTGCACTGTTTGTTGCACAAGTTGCTACGTTTTTGCCAGATGTGCGGGATCTTTACGTAATGCGTGAACATCACATGCAGCACACGTCTTTGTAATAATGTAAAAGGTAATGTCGATTATAAGTTACAACGTACGTCTCAGCCAATCAAAAAGCAATATTTCCATCGATTTGGAAATAATACGTTTTACTGCCTACTCTGAACTCTTTTTGAATAACACAAGATTATATAAAATAGCAAATCGTCGCCTGAATGCTAGAATGTTCTATGTGCCATATGGGAAATAGAACATTCTAGCACTCAGCCGACGAAATGTTACATAAGTACGAATGTTTTTATTTCTTTCTCCATACTACCAGCAGAGTGTAGGTTTCAATCCTCCAATCATGACTGGCGCCGTGTTCTCGTCATATTTCTTTCTCCATACTACCAGATGAGTGTAGGTTTTAATTCTCCAATCATGACGGACGCCATGCTCTCATCATATTTCTTTCTCCATACGACCAGCAGAGTGTAGGTTTTAATCCTCCAATCACGATGGACGCCGTGTTCTCGTCATATTTCTTTCTCCATACTACCAGCAGAGTGTAGATTTTAATCCACCAATCATGACGGACGCCGTGTTCTCTTTATTTCTTTCCGCATACTACCAGCAGAGTATAGGTTTTAATCCTCCAATCATGACGGACGCCGTATTCTCGTCATATTCCGTTCTCCATACTACCAGCAGAGTGTAGGTTTTAATCCTCCAATCAGGACGGACGCCGTATTCTCGTCATATTTCTTTCCCCATACCACCAGCAGAGTGTAGGTTTTAATCCTCCAATCATGATGGACGCCATGTTCTCGTCATATTTCTTTCTCTATACTACCAGCAGAATGTAGGTTTTAATCCTCCAATCATGGCGGGCGCCGTGGTCTCGTTATTTATTTTCCCATACTACCAGCAGAATGTAGGTTTTAATCCTCCAATCATGACGGGCGCCGTGGTCTCGTTATGTCTTTCTGCATACTACCAGTAGAGTGTGAGTATTAATCCTCCAATCATGACGGACGCCATGTTCGCGTCATATTTCTTTCTCCATACTACCAGCAGAGTGTAGGTTTTAATCCCCCAATCATGACGGACGCCGTGTTCACGTCATATGTCTTTCTCCATACTGCCAGCAGAGTGTAGGTTTTAATCCTCCAATCTTGACGGACGCCGTGTTCTCGTCATATTTCTTTCTCCATACTACCAGCAGAGTGTAGGTTTTAATCCCCCAATCATGACGGACGCCGTGTTCACGTCATATGTCTTTCTCCATACTGCCAGCAGAGTGTAGGTTTTAATCCTCCAATCATGACGGACGCCGTGTTTTCGTCATATTTCATTCTCCATACTACCAGCAGAGTGTATGTTTTAATCCTCCAATCATAACGGTCGCCCTGTTCTCGTCATATTTCTATCTCCATACTACCAGCAGCGTGTAGGTTTTAATCCTTCAATCATGACGGACAACGTGTTCTCGTCATATTTCTTTCTCCATACTACCAGCAGAGTGTAGGTTTTAATCCTCCAATCATGACGGAGGCCGTGTTCTCGTTATATTTCTTTCTCCATACTACCAGCAGAGTGTAGATTTTAATCCTCCAATCATGAAGGACGCCGTGTACTCGTTATATTTCTTTATCCATACTACCAGCAGAGTGTAGGATTTAATCCTCCAATCACGACTGGCGCCGTGTTCTCGTCATATTTCTTTCTCCATACTGCCAGCAGAGTGTAGGTTCTAATTCTCCAAAAATGACGGACGCCGTGTTCTCTTTATTTTTTTCTCCATACTACCAGCAGAGTGTAGATTGTAATCCTCCAATCATGACGGACGCCGTGTACTCGTTATATTTCTTTCTCCATACTACCAGCAGAGTGTAGGTTTTAATCCTCCAATCATGACTGGCGCCGTGTACTCGTCATATTTCTTTCTCTATACTGCCAGCAGAGTGTAGGTTTTAATTCTTCAAAAATGACAGACGCCTTGTTCTCTTTATTTTTTTCTCCATACTACAAGCAGAGTGTAAGTTTAATCCTCCAATCATGACGGACGCCGTGTTCTCGTCATATTTCTTTCTCCATACTACCAGCAGAGTGCAGGTTTTAATCCTCCAATCACGACTGGCGCCGTGTTCTCGTCATATTTCTTTCTCCATACTGCCAGCAGAGTGTAGGTTTTAATTCTCCAAAAATGACGGACGCCGTGTTCTCTTTATTTTTTCTCCATACTACCAGCAGAGTGTAAGTTTTAATCCTCCAATCATGACGGACGCCGTGTCCTCTTCATATTTCTTTCTCCATACTACCAGCGGAGTGTAGGTTTTAATCATCCAATCATGACGGACGCCGTGTTCTCGTCATATCATACTACCAGCAGAGTGTAGGTTTTATTCCTCCAATCATGACAGACACCGTGTTCTCGTCATATTTCTTTCCCCATACTATGAGCAGAGTGTAGGTTTTAATCCTCCAATCATGACGGACGCCGTGTTCTCGTTATTTCTTTCCCCATACTACCAGCAGAGTGTAAGTTTTAATCCTCCAATCATGACGGACGCCGTATTCTCGTCATATTTCTTTCTCCATACTACCAGCAAAGTGTAGGTTTTAATCCTCCAATCATGACGGACGCCGTGTTCTCGTTATTTCTTTCTCCATACTACCAGCAGACTGTAAGTTTTAATCCTCCAATCATAACAGACGCCGTGTTCTCGTCATATTTCTTTTTCCATACTACCAGCAGAGTGTAGGTTTTAATTCTCCAATCATGACAGACGCCGTGTTTTCGTCATATTTCTTTCTCCAAACTACCAGCAGAGTGTAGGTTTTAATCCTCCAATCATGACGGACACCGTGTTCTCATTATATTTCTTTCTCCATACTACCAGGAGAGTGCAGGTTTTAATCCTCCAATCATGACGGATGCCGGGTTCTCTTTACTTCTTTCTCCAAACTACCAGAAGAGTGTAAGTTTAAATCTTCCAATCATGACGGACGCTGTGTTCTCGTTATTTCTTTCTCCATACTACCAGCAGAGTGTAGATTTTAATCCTCCAATCATGACGGACGCCGTGTTCTCGACATATTTCTTTCTCCATGCAACCAGCAGAATGTAGGTTTTAATACTCCAATCATGACGGACGCCGTGTTCTCGTCATTAGCGATACAATACCCAGAATAGCAAACATACTCCTCGGCTAATATGCTCCATGCTTAGATTCAAAGTAAAGCTCATGCATTTGCAATCAAGCACAAGACCCAATACTGGATAAGGTGCACTCTAAAATCAGTTGGTATAACAATTATCCCGAATCAACTGAGTTGAATAAATAGGAACCCAAATGGGTTTATATTCCCTTAAACCGAGTTGATTTGAGTTGATTTTTAACCCTATTGATTTTAGAGTATAATACTAAGGAGACAGTTGATATTCATTAAAACTTGCCTCAAATATCTAGAGCTATAGTAGATGTTCGATGCCCCGTCAGACAGGAATGTTGTTTTGCAAGCTAAGAGAATTAAAAATCTTAGCACATGGCCCAAATATCTAGAGCTATAGTAGATGTTCGAGGCCGTCAGACAGGAATCTTGTTTAGCAAGCTAACGGAATTAAATAATCTTAGTACATGGCCCAAATATCAAGAGCTACAGTCGATGTTCGGTGTCGTCAGACAGGAATGTTGTTTAGCAAGCTAAGGGAATTAAATAATCTTAGCACATGGCCCAAATATCTAGAGCTGTAGTCGAAGTTCGGTGCCCCGTCAGACAGGAATGTTGTTTAGCAAGCTGAAGGAAATAAATAATCTTAGCACATGGCCCAAATATCTAGAGCTATAGTAGATGTTCGGTGTCGTCAGACAGGGATGTTGTTTTGCAAGCTAACGGAATTAAAAATCTTAGCACATGGCCCAAATATCTAGGGCTATAGTAGATGTTCGGTGTCGTCAGACAGGAATGTTGTTTTGAAAGCTAAGGGAATTAAATAATCCTAGCACATGGCCCAAATATCTAGAGCTATAGTAGACGTTCGGTGCCCCGTCAGACAGGAATGTTGTTTTGCAAGCTAAGGGAATTAAATAATCCTAGCACATGGCCCAAATATCTAGAGCTATAGTCGATGTTCGGTGCCCCGTCAGACAGGAATGTTGTTTAGCAAGCTAAGGGAATTAAAAATCTTAGCACATGGCCCAAATATCTACAGCTGTAGTCGAAGTTCGGTGCCCCGTCAGACAGGAATGTTGTTTAGCAAGCTGAGGGAATTAAATAATCCTAGCACATGGCCCAAATATCTAGAGCTATAGTAGACGTTCGGTGCCCCGTCAGACAGGAATGTTGTTTTGCAAGCTAAGGGAATTAAATAATCCTAGCACATGGCCCAAATATCTAGAGCTATAGTCGATGTTCGGTGCCCCGTCAGACAGGAATGCTGTTTAGCAAGCTGAAGGAAATAAATAATCTTAGCACATGGCCCAAATATCTACAGCTGTAGTCGAAGTTCGGTGCCCCGTCAGACAGGAATGTTGTTTAGCAAGCTAAGGGAATTAAAAATCTTAGCACATGGCCCAAATATTTAGAGCTACAGTTGATGTTCGGTGCCCCGACAGACAGGGATGTTGTTTTGCAAGCTAAGGGAATTAAAAATCTTAGCACATGGCCCAAATATCTAGAGCTATTGTATATGTTCGGTGCCGTCAGACAGGAATGTTGTTTAGCAAGCTAAGGGGATTAAATAATCTTAGCACATGGCCCAAATATCTAGAGCTTAGCACATGGCACAAATATCTAGAGCTGTAGTCGATGTTCGGTGCCCCGTCAGACAGGAATGTTGTTCAGCAAGCTGAGGGAATTAAATAATCTTAGCAGATGGCCCAAATATCTAGAGCTGTAGTCGATGTTCAGTGCGGTGAATTAGGAATGTTGTTTAGCAAGCTGAGGGAATTAAATAATCTTAGCAGATGGCCCAAATATCTAGAGCTGTAGTCGATGTTCAGTGCGGTGAATTAGGAATGTTGTTTAGCAAGCTAAGGGAATTAAAAAATCTCAGCACATGGCCCATATTACTAGAGCTATAGTAGATGTTCGGTGCCCCGTCAGACAGGAATGTTGTTTAGCAAGCTAAGGGAATTAAATAATCTTAGCACATGGCCCAAATATCTTGAGCTATAGTAGATGTTCGGTGTCGTCAGACAGGGATGTTGTTTTGCAAGCTAACGGAATTAAAAATTTTAGCACATGGCCCAAATATCTAGGGCTATAGTAGATGTTCGGTGCTCCGTCAGACAGGAATGTTGTTTAGCAAGCTAAGGGAATTAAATAATCTTAGAACATGGCCCACATTACTAGAGCTACAGTAGATGTTCGGTGCCCCTCAGACAGGAATGTTGTCTAGCAAGCTAAGGAAATTAAATAATCTTAGCACATGGCCCAAATTACTGTAGCTATAGTCGATGTTCGGTGCCCCGTCAGACAGGAATGTTGTTTAGCAGGCTAAGGGAATTAAATAATCTTAGCACATGGCCCAAATATCTAGAGCTCTAGTCGATGTTCGGTGCCCCGTCAGACAGGAATGTTGTTTAGCAAGCTAAGGGAATTAAATAATCTTAGCACATGGCCCAAATATCTAGAGCAATAGTCGATGTTCAGTGCGGTGAATTAGGAATGTTGTTTAGCAAGCTAAGGGAATTAAATAATTTTAGCACATGGCCCGCATATCTAGAGCTATAGTAGATGTTCGGTGTCCACAGACAGGGATGTTGTTTTGCAAGCTGACGGAATTAAAAATTTTAGCACATGGCCCAAATATCTAGGGCTATAGTAGATGTTCGGTGCGTCAGACAGGAATGTTGTTTTGCAAGCTAAGGGAATTAAATAATCTTAGCACATGGCCGAAATATCTAGAGCTATAGTAGATGTTCGGTGCCGTCAGACAGGAATGTTAGTTTGCAAGCTAAGGAAATTAAATAATCTTAGCACATGGCCCAGATATCTAGAGCTATAGTTGATGTTCTGTGCCCCGTCAGACAGGAATGTTGTTTAGCAAGCTAAGGGAATTAAATAATCTTAGCACATGGCCCAAATATCTAGAGCTGTAGTCGATATTCGGTGCCCCGTCAGACAGGAATGTTGTTAAGCAAGCTAAGGGAATTAAATAATCTTAGCACATGGCCCAAATATCTAGAGCTGTAGTCGATGTTCGGTGCCCCGTGAGACAGGAAGGTTGTTTAGCAAGCCGAGGGAATTAAATAATCTTAGCAGATTGCCCTAATATCTCGAGCAATAGTCGATGTTCAGTGCGGAGAATTAGGAATGTTGTTTAGCAGGCTGAGGGAATTAAATAATCTTAGCACATGGCCCAAATATCTAGAGCTATAGTAGATGTTCGGTGCCCCGTCAGACAGGAATGTTGTTTAGCAAGCTGAGGGAATTAAATAATCTTAGCACATGGCCCAAATATCTAGAGCTATTGTAGATGTTCAGTGCCGTCAGACAGGAATGTTGTTTAGCAAGCTGAGGGAATTAAATAATCTTAGCACATGGCCCAAATATCTAGAGCTATTGTAGATGTTCAGTGCCGTCAGACATGAATGTTGTTTAGCAAGCTAAGGGAATTAAATAATCTTTACACATGGCCCAAATATCTAGAGCTCTAGTCGATGTTCAGTGCGGTGAATTAGGAATGTTGTTTAGCAAGCTAATGGAATTAAATAATCTTAGCACATCGCCCAAATTACTATAGCTATAGTCGATGTTCGGTGCCCCGTCAGACAGGAATGTTGTTTAGCAAGCTGTGTGAATTAAATAATCTTAGCACATGGCACAAATATCTAGAGCTGTAGTCGATGTTCGGTGCCCCGTCAGACAGGAATGTTGTTTAGCAAGCTGAGGGAACTAAATAATCTTAGCACATGGCCCAAAGTACTGTAGCTATAGTCGATGTTCGGTGCCCCGTCAGACAGGAATGTTGTTTAGCAAGCGAAGGGAATTAAATAATCTTAGCACATGGCCCAAAGTACTGTAGCTATAGTCGATGTTCGGTGCCCCGTCAGACAGGAATGTTGTTTAGCAAGCTAAGGGAATTAAATAATCTTAGCACATGACCCAAATATCTAGAGCTGTAGTCGATGTTCGGTGCCCCGTCAGACAGGAATGTTGTTTAGCAAGCTGAGGGAACTAAATAATCTTAGCACATGGCCCAAATTACTATAGCGATAGTCGATGTTCGGTGCCCCGTCAGACAGGAATGTTGTTTAGCAAGCTAAGGGAATTAAATAATCTTAGCACATGGCCCAAATATCTAGAGCAATAGTTGATGTTCGGTGCCGTCAGACAGGAATGTTGTTTAGCAAGCTGAGGGAATTAAATAATCTTAGCACATGGCCCAAATATCTAGATCTATTGTAGATGTTCGGTGCCCCGTAAGACAGGAATGTTGTTTAGCAAGCTGAGGTAATTAAATAATCTTAGCACATGGCCCAAATATCTAGAGCTATAGTAGATGTTCGGTGCCCCGTCAGACAGGAATGTTGTTTAGCAAGCTAAGGGAATTAAATTATCTTAGCACATGGCCCAAATATCTAGAGCTATTGTAGATGTTCGGTGCCCCGTCAGACAGGAATGTTGTTTAGCAAGCTGAGGGAATTAAATAATCTTAGCACATGGCCCAAATATCTAGAGCTATAGTTGATGTTCGGTGCCCCGTCAGACAGGAATGTTGTTTAGCAAGCTAAGGGAATTAAATAATCTTAGCACATGGTCCAAATATCTAGAGCTATAGTAGATGTTCGAGGCCGTCAGACAGGAATGCTGTTTTGCAAGCTAAGAGAATTAAAAATCTTAGCACATGGCCCAAATATCTAGAGCTATAGTAGATGTTCGAGGCCGTCAGACAGGAATCTTGTTTAGCAAGCTAACGGAATTAAATAATCTTAGTACATGGCCCAAATATCAAGAGCTACAGTCGATGTTCGGTGTCGTCAGACAGGAATGTTGTTTAGCAAGCTAAGGGAATTAAATAATCTTAGCACATGGCCCAAATGTCTAGAGCTATAGTAGATGTTCTGTGTCGTCAGACAGGTATGTTGTTTTGCAAGCTAACGGAATTAAAAATCTTAGCACATGGCCCAAATATCTAGGGCTATTGTAGATGTTCGGTGCCCCGTCAGACAGGAATGCTGTTTAGCAAGCTGAAGGAAATAAATAATCTTAGCACATGGCCCAAATATCTACAGCTGTAGTCGAAGTTCGGTGCCCCGTCAGACAGGAATGTTGTTTAGCAAGCTAAGGGAATTAAAAATCTTAGCACATGGCCCAAATATTTAGAGCTACAGTTGATGTTCGGTGCCCCGACAGACAGGGATGTTGTTTTGCAAGCTAAGGGAATTAAAAATCTTAGCACATGGCCCAAATATCTAGAGCTATTGTATATGTTCGGTGCCGTCAGACAGGAATGTTGTTTAGCAAGCTAAGGGGATTAAATAATCTTAGCACATGGCCCAAATATCTAGAGCTTAGCACATGGCCCAAATATCTAGAGCTGTAGTCGATGTTCGGTGCCCCGTCAGACAGGAATGTTGTTCAGCAAGCTGAGGGAATTAAATAATCTTAGCAGATGGCCCAAATATCTAGAGCTGTAGTCGATGTTCAGTGCGGTGAATTAGGAATGTTGTTTAGCAAGCTGAGGGAATTAAATAATCTTTGCAGATGGCCCAAATATCTAGAGCTGTAGTCGATGTTCAGTGCGGTGAATTAGGAATGTTGTTTAGCAAGCTAAGGGAATTAAAAAATCTCAGCACATGGCCCATATTACTAGAGCTATAGTAGATGTTCGGTGCCCCGTCAGACAGAATGTTGTTTAACAAGCCAACGGAATTAAATAATCTTAGCACATGGCCCAAATATCTAGAGCTATAGTAGATGTTCGGTGTCGTCAGACAGGGATGTTGTTTTGCAAGCTAACGGAATTAAAAATTTTAGCACATGGCCCAAATATCTAGGGCTATAGTAGATGTTCGGTGCTCCGTCAGACAGGAATGTTGTTTAGCAAGCTAAGGGAATTAAATAATCTTAGAACATGGCCCACATTACTAGAGCTACAGTAGATGTTCGGTGCCCCTCAGACAGGAATGTTGTCTAGCAAGCTAAGGAAATTAAATAATCTTAGCACATGGCCCAAATTACTGTAGCTATAGTCGATGTTCGGTGCCCCGTCAGACAGGAATGTTGTTTAGCAGGCTAAGGGAATTAAATAATCTTAGCACATGGCCCAAATATCTAGAGCTCTAGTCGATGTTCGGTGCCCCGTCAGACAGGAATGTTGTTTAGCAAGCTGAGGGAATTAAATAATCTTAGCACATGGCCCAAATATCTAGAGCAATAGTCGATGTTCAGTGCGGTGAATTAGGAATGTTGTTTAGCAAGCTAAGGGAATTAAATAATTTTAGCACATGGCCCGCATATCTAGAGCTATAGTAGATGTTCGGTGTCCACAGACAGGGATGTTGTTTTGCAAGCTAACGGAATTAAAAATTTTAGCACATGGCCCAAATATCTAGGGCTATAGTAGATGTTCGGTGCGTCAGACAGGAATGTTGTTTTGCAAGCTAAGGGAATTAAATAATCTTAGCACATGGCCGAAATATCTAGGGCTATAGTAGATGTTCGGTGCCGTCAGACAGGAATGTTAGTTTGCAAGCTAAGGAAATTAAATAATCTTAGCACATGGCCCAGATATCTAGAGCTACAGTTGATGTTCTGTGCCCCGTCAGACAGGAATGTTGTTTAGCAAGCTAAGGGAATTAAATAATCTTAGCACATGGCCCAAATATCTAGAGCTGTAGTCGATATTCGGTGCCCCGTCAGACAGGAATGTTGTTAAGCAAGCTAAGGGAATTAAATAATCTTAGCACATGGCCCAAATATCTAGAGCTGTAGTCGATGTTCGGTGCCCCGTGAGACAGGAAGGTTGTTAAGCAAGCCGAGGGAATTAAATAATCTTAGCAGATTGCCCAAATATCTCGAGCAATAGTCGATGTTCAGTGCGGAGAATTAGGAATGTTGTTTAGCAAGCTAAGGGAATTAAATAATCTTAGCACATGGCCCAAATATCTAGAGCTGTAGTCGATATTCGGTGCCCCGTCAGACAGGAATGTTGTTAAGCAAGCTAAGGGAATTAAATAATCTTAGCACATGGCCCAAATATCTAGAGCTGTAGTCGATGTTCGGTGCCCCGTGAGACAGGAAGGTTGTTTAGCAAGCCGAGGGAATTAAATAATCTTAGCAGATTGCCCAAATATCTCGAGCAATAGTCGATGTTCAGTGCGGAGAATTAGGAATGTTGTTTAGCAGGCTGAGGGAATTAAATAATCTTAGCACATGGCCCAAATATCTAGAGCTATTGTAGATGTTCGGTGCCGTCAGATATGAATGTTGTTTTGCAACCTAAGGGTATTAAATAATCTTAGCACATGGCCCAAATATCTAGAGCTATTGTAGATGTTCGGTGCCCCGTCAGACAGGAATGTTGTTTAGCAAGCTAAGGGAATTAAATAATCTTTGCACATGGCCCAAATATCTAGAGCTCTAGTCGATGTTCAGTGCGGTGAATTAGGAATGTTGTTTAGCAAGCTAATGGAATTAAATAATCTTAGCACATCGCCCAAATTACTATAGCTATAGTCGATGTTCGGTGCCCCGTCAGACAGGAATGTTGTTTAGCAAGCTGTGTGAATTAAATAATCTTAGCACATGGCACAAATATCTAGAGCTGTAGTCGATGTTCGGTGCCCCGTCAGACAGGAATGTTGTTTAGCAAGCGAAGGGAATTAAATAATCTTAGCACATGGCCCAAAGTACTGTAGCTATAGTCGATGTTCGGTGCCCCGTCAGACAGGAATGTTGTTTAGCAAGCTAAGGGAATTAAATAATCTTAGCACATGACCCAAATATCTAGAGCTGTAGTCGATGTTCGGTGCCCCGTCAGACAGGAATGTTGTTTAGCAAGCTGAGGGAACTAAATAATCTTAGCACATGGCCCAAATTACTATAGCGATAGTCGATGTTCGGTGCCCCATCAGACAGGAATGTTGTTTAGCAAGCTAAGGGAATTAAATAATTTTAGCACATGGCCCAAATATCTAGAGCAATAGTTGATGTTCGGTGCCGTCAGACAGGAATGTTAGTTTGCAAGCTAAGGGAATTAAATAATCTTAGCACATGGCCCAAATATCTAGATCTATTGTAGATGTTCGGTGCCCCGTAAGACAGGAATGTTGTTTAGCAAGCTGAGGGAATTAAATAATCTTAGCACATGGCCCAAATATCTATGGCCATTGTAGATGTTCGGTGCCCCGTCAGACAGGAATGTTGTTTAGCAAGCTAAGGGAATTAAATTATCTTAGCACATGGCCCAAATATCTAGAGCTATTGTAGATGTTCGGTGCCCCGTCAGACAGGAATGTTGTTTAGCAAGCTGAGGGAATTAAATAATCTTAGCACATGGCCCAAATATCTAGAGCTATAGTTGATGTTCGGTGCCCCGTCAGACAGGAATGTTGTTTAGCAAGCTAAGGGAATTAAATAATCTTAGCACATGGTCCAAATATCTAGAGCTGTAGTCGATGTTCGGTGCCCCGTCAGACAGGAATGTTCTTAAGCAAGCTAAGGGAATTAAATAATCTTAGCACATGGCCCAAATATCTAGAGCTGTAGTCGATGTTCGGTGCTCCATCAGACAGGAATGTTGTTTAGCAAGCTGAGGGAATAAAATAATCTTAGCACATGCCTCAAATATCCAGGGCTGTAGTCGATGTTCGGTGCTCCATCAGACAGGAATGTTGTTTAGCAAGCTAAGGGAATTAAATAATCTTAGCACATGGCCCAAATATCTAGAGCTGTAGTCGATGTTCGGTGCTCCATCAGACAGGAATGTTGTTTAGCAAGCTGAGGGAATAAAATAATCTTAGCACATGCCTCAAATATCCAGGGCTGTAGTCGATGTTCGGTGCTCCATCAGACAGGAATGTTGTTTAGCAAGCTAAGGGAATTAAATAATATTAGCACATGGCCCAAATATCTAGAGCTGTAGTCGATGTTCGGTGCCCCGTCAGACAGGAATGTTGTTTAGCAAGCTAAGGGAATTAAATAATCTTAGCACATGGCCCAAATATTTAGAGCTGTAGTCGATGTTCGGTGCCCCGTCAGACAGGAATGTTGTTTAGCAAGCTAAGGGAATTAAATAATATTAGCACATGGCCCAAATATCTAGAGCTGTAGTCGATGTTCGGTGCCCCGTCAGACAGGAATGTTGTTTAGCAAGCTAAGGGAATTAAATAATATTAGCACATGGCCCAAATATCTAGAGCTGTAGTCGATGTTCGGTGCCCCGTCAGACAGGAATGTTGTTTAGCAAGCTAAGGGAATTAAATAATATTAGCACATGGCCCAAATATTTAGAGCTGTAGTCGATGTTCGGTGCTCCATCAGACAGGAATGTTGTTTAGCAAGCTGAGGGAATAAAATAATCTAAGCACATGGCTCAAATATCTAGAGCAGTAGTAGATGTTCGGTGCTCCATCAGACAGGAGTGTTGTTTAGCAAGCTGAGGGAATTAAATAATCTTAGCACATGGCCCATATTACTGTAGCTATAGTCAATGTTTGGTGCCCCGTCAGACAGGAATGTTGTTTAGCAAGCTGAGGGAATTAAATAATCTTTGCACATGGCCCAAATTACTGTAGCTATAGTCGATGTTCGGTGCCCCGTCAGACAGGAATATTGTTTAGCAAGCTAAGGGAATTAAATAATCTTAGCACATGGCCCAAATATCTAGAGCTATTGTAGATGTTCGGTGTTCCGTTAGACAGGGATGTTGTTCAGCAAGCTAAGGGAATTAAATAATCTTTGCACATGGCCCAAATATCTACAGCTGTAGTCGATGTTCAGTGAGGTGAATTAGGAATGTTGTTTAGCAAGCTAATGGAATTAAATAATCTTAGCACATGGCCCAAATTACTATGGCTATAGTCGATGTTCGGTGCCCCGTCAGACAGGAATGTTGTTTAGCAAGCTAAGGGAATTAAATAATCTTAGCACATGGTCCAAAGTACTGTAGCTATAGTCGATGTTCGGTGCCCCGTCAGACAGGAATGTTGTTTAGCAAGCTGAGGGAATTAAATAATCTTAGCACATGGCCCAAATTACTATAGCGATAGTCGATGTTCGGTGCCCCGTCAGACAGGAATGTTGTTTAGCAAGCTAAGGGAATTAAATAATCTTAGCACATGGCCCAAATATCTAGAGCAATAGTTGATGTTCGGTGCCGTCAGACAGGAATGTTGTTTAGCAAGCTGAGGGAATAAAATTATCTTAGCACATTGCCCAAATATCTAGAGCTATTGTAGATGTTCGGTGCCCCGTCAGACAGGAATGTTGTTTAGCAAGCTGAGGGAATTAAATAATCTCAGCACATGGCCCAAATATCTAGAGCTATACTTGATGTTCGGTGCCCCGTCAGACAGGAATGTTGTTTAGCAAGCTAAGGGAATTAAATAATCTTAGCACATGGCCCAAATATCTAGAGCTGTAGTCGATGTTCGGTGCCCCGTCAGACAGGAATGTTCTTTAGCAAGCTAAGGGAATTAAATAATCTTAGCACATGGCCCAAATATCTAGAGCTGTAGTCGATGTTCGGTGCTCCATCAGACAGGAATGTTGTTTAGCAAGCTGAGGGAATAAAATAATCTTAGCACATGGCGCAAATATCTAGCGCTATAGTCGATGTTCGGTGCCGTCAGACAGGAATGTTGTTTAGCAGGCTGAGGGAATTAAATAATCTTAGCACATGGCCCACATTACTAGAGCTATAGTAGATGTTCGGTGCCCCGTCGGACAGGAATGTTGTTGAGCAAACTAATGGAATTAAATAATCTTAGCACATGGCCCAAATTACTGTAGCTATAGTCGATGTTCGGTGCCCCGTCAGACAGGAATGTTGTTTAGCAGGCTAAGGGAATTAAATAATCTTAGCACATGGCCCAAATATCTACAGCTGTAGTCGATGTTCGGTGCCCCGTGAGACAGGAATGTTGTTTAGCAAGCTGAGGGAATTAATTAATCTTAGCAGAAGGCCCACATTACTAGAGCTATAGTAGATGTTCGGTGCCCCGTCGGACAGGAATGTTGTTTAGCAAACTAATGGAATTAAATAATCTTAGCACATGGCCCAATTTACTGTAGCTATAGTCGATGTTCGGTGCCCCGTCAGACAGGAATGTTGTTTAGCAGGCTAAGGGAATTAAATAATCTTAGCACATGGCCCAAATATCTAGAGCTGTAGTCGATGTTCGGTGCCCCGTGAGACAGGAATGTTGTTTAGCAAGCTGAGGGAATTAAATAATCTTAGCACATGACCCAAATATCTAGAGCTCTTGTAGATGTTCGGTGCCGTCAGACAGGAATGTTGTTTAGCAAGCTGAGGGAATTAAATAATCTTAGCATATGGCCCAAATATCTAGAGCTATTGTAGATGTTCGGTGCCGTCAGACATGAATGTTGTTTTGCAAGCTAAGGGAATTAAATAATCTTAGCACATGGCCCAAATATCTAGAGCTATTGTAGATGTTCGGTGCCCCGTCAGACAGGAATGTTGTTTAGCAAGCTAAGGGAATTAAATAATCTTTGCACATGGCCCAAATATCTAGAGCTGTAGTCGATGTTCAGTGAGGTAATTAGGAATGTTGTTTAGCAAGCTAATGGAATTAAATAATCTTAGCACATGGCCCAAATTACTATAGCTATAGTCGATGTTCGGTGCCCCGTCAGACAGGAATGTTGTTTAGCAAGCCGAGTGAATTAAATAATCTTAGCACATGGCACAAATATCTAGAGCTGTAGTCGATGCTCGGTGACCCGTCAGACAGGAATGTTGTTTAGCAAGCTAAGGGAATAAAATTATCTTAGCACATGGCCCAAATATCTAGAGCTATTGTAGATGTTCGGTGCCCCGTCAGACATGAATGTTGTTTAGCAAGCTAAGGGAATTAAATAATCTTAGCACATGGCCGAAATATTTAGAGCTGTAGTCGATGTTCGGTGCTCCATCAGACAGGAATGTTGTTTAGCAAGCTGAGGGAATAAAATAATCTAAGCACATGGCTCAAATATCTAGAGCTGTAGTCGATGTTCGGTGCCGTCAGACAGGAATGTTGTTTAGCAAGCTGAGGGAATAAAATAATCTTAGCACATGGCCCAAATATCTAGAGCTGTAGTCGATGTTCGGTGCCCCGTCAGACAGGTTTAGCAAGCTAAGGGAATTAAATAATCTTAGCACATGGCCCAAATATCTAGAGCTGTAGTCGATGTTCGGTGCCCCGTCAGACAGGTTTAGCAAGCTAAGGGAATTAAATAATCTTAGCACATGGCCCAAATATCTAGAGCTGTAGTCGATGTTCGGTGCTCCATCAGACAGGAATGTTGTTTAGCAAGCTAAGGGAATTAAATAATCTTAGCACATGGCCCAAATATCTAGAGCTGTAGTCGATGTTCGGTGCCCCGTCAGACAGGTTTAGCAAGCTAAGGGAATTAAATAATCTTAGCACATGGCCCAAATATCTAGAGCTGTAGTCGATGTTCGGTGCCCCGTCAGACAGGTTTAGCAAGCTAAGGGAATAAAATAATCTTAGCACATGGCCCAAATATCTAGAGCTGTAGTCGATGTTCGGTGCTCCATCAGACAGGAATGTTGTTTAGCAAGCTAAGGGAATTAAATAATCTTAGCACATGGCCCAAATATCTAGAGCTGTAGTCGATGTTCGGTGCCCCGTCAGACAGGTTTAGCAAGCTAAGGGAATTAAATAATCTTAGCACATGGCCCAAATATCTAGAGCTGTAGTCGATGTTCGGTGCCCCGTCAGACAGGTTTAGCAAGCTAAGGGAATTAAATAATCTTAGCACATGGCCCAAATATCTAGAGCTATTGTAGATGTTCGGTGCCCCGTCAGACAGTAATGTTGTTTAGGAAGCTAAGGGAATTAAATAATCTTAGCACATGGCCCAAATGTTTAGAGCTGTTGTCGATGTTCGGTGCTCCATCAGACAGGAATGTTGTTTAGCAAGCTGAGGGAATAAAATAATCTAAGCACATGGCTCAAATATCTAGAGCTGTAGTCGATGTTCGGTGCTCCATCAGACAGGAGTGTTGTTTAGCAAGCTGAGGGAATTAAATAATCTTAGCACATGGCCCATATTACTGTAGCTATAGTCAATGTTCGGTGCCCCGTCAGACAGGAATGTTGTTTAGCAAGCTGAGGGAGTTAAATAATCTTAGCACATGGCCCACATTACTGTAGCTATAGTCGATGTTCGGTGCCCCGTCAGACAGGAATGTTGTTTAGAAAGATAAGGGAATTAAATAATCTTAGCACATGGCCCAAATATCTAGTGCTATAGTAGATGTTCAGTGCCACGTCAGACAGGAATGTTGTTTAGCAAGCTGAGGGAATTAAATAATCTTAGCACATGGCCCAAATATCTAGAGCTGTAGTCGATGTTCAGTGCGGTGAAATAGGGATGTTGTTTAGCAAGCTAAGGGAATTAAATAATCTTAGCACATGACCCAAATTACTATAGCTATAGTCGATGTTCGGTGCCCCGTCAGACAGGAATGTTGTTTAGCAAGCTAAGGGAATTAAATAATCTTAGCACATGGCCCAAATTACTATAGCTATAGTCGATGTTCGGTGCCCCGTCAGACAGGAATGTTGTTTAGCAAGCTAAGGGAATTAAATAATCTTAGCACATGGCCCAAATTACTATAGCTATAGTCGATGTTCGGTGCCCCGTCAGACAGGCATGCTGTTTAGCAAGTTGAGGGAATTAAATAATCTTAGCACATGGCCCAAATATCTGGAGCTGTAGTCGATGTTCGGTGCCCCGTCAGACAGGAATGTTGTTTAGCAAGTTAAGGGAATTAAATAATCTTAGCACATAGCCCAAATATCTAGGGCTATAGTAGATGTTCGGTGCCCCGTCAGACAGGAATGTTGTTTAGCAAGCTAAGGGAATTAAATAATCTTAGCACATGGCCCAAATATCTAGAGCTGTAGTCGATGTTCGGTGCCCCGTCAGACAGGAATGTTGTTTAGCAAGCTGAGGGAATTAAATAATCTTAGCACATGGCCCAAATATCTAGAGCTATTGTAGATGTTCGGTGCTCCGTCAGACAGGAATGTTGTTTAGCAAGCTGAAGGAAATAAATAATCTTAGCACATGGCCCAAATATCTAGAGCTGTAGTCGATGTTCGGTGCTCCGTCAGACAGGAATGTTGTTTAGCAAGCTAAGGGAATTAAATAATCTTAGCACATGGCCCAAATATCTAGAGCTGTAGTCGATGTTCGGTGCTCCGTCAGACAGGAATGTTGTTTAGCAAGCTAAGGGAATTAAATAATCTTAGCACATGGCCCAAATATCTAGAGCTGTAGTCGATGTTCGGTGCTCCGTCAGACAGGAATGTTGTTTAGCAAGCTGAGGGAATTAAATAATCTTAGCACATGACAAGCTCGTTCCAAAGAGGGGTCATAACCTATGTTTTTGAGCCAAAAAATGAAAATATAATGAAATTAATTGGCGATTTTTGTGAATAGTGCTGAACGGTTTTGAACGTTACGTTGGGTAAATGGTTAACAAACTGAAAGTAATGTATATCACATATGTAATTAGCGAATTTCAGTTATTGACCTTTGACAAGTTTTGATTTTCTATTAATTCAAAGGTAGAACTTTTTTGATTGTCAGTGGATAAATCTATGTGATAAAGCATCACAGTGGTTATCTTTATCAATGTTGATACAATGGACCAGAGTCGCCGTTAATATATAATTCAATGGAAGAATGTTTTCATGCCTGTAAATCGACTTTTTTACACACTCTGCATTGCTGCTTCCCTTTCCGTAGCTGATTCGCACTGAATTCCCCAGTAGGAAACAGACGTTGACACGAAACACATTTCGTTGATGCAACGGGAAAACTCATGGTGCCTTTCTCTGGAATTATGTTAAGTGGCAGAAAGGCATTATTCTCGAACTGGTCAGCACGTCGTGAAGATTTATTTCGGAACAGATTTGCATATCGTGCCGATGCAACTCTAAGTCGTGATAAGTTCTCGCCTTTCCCCTTTAATCTGTCATACAGCTCAAAAAATCCAAAAGTGTCAGCCTTGCAGTAGCTCAGCAGCTCATCTGGAATTGGCCTATCTTTCCACACTGTATTGTTCTTAATAAGAATGTCTTTGCCTCTCTTTTTACTGCGTATTAATTCTCTGTTTCTGCTGTATAATTCCAAACATTTGAGATAACTATTCACATTCACAACCTCACGGTCATATCGATCCACTCGAGTCATGACTTCAAGAAGTTGGAGATCTATGACACCAGAAAGCTTTATATTATACTGGTGCAAGAGGCTATCTGAGTCACGCCTACAATCAAACATTAGTTTATCCTTCGTGCTGTCTTCAAGTAGCTCTTTCAAACCATAATCAAACACTGGTTTTCCGAGTTTAAGTGTATCGAAAATGTACACTTTCGATGGTGTTGCAATTGTTAATACTGTCAATTCGCCGAATCTTCCTAAACTAACACCTTCACTGTCAACAGCCAACATATTATGGCTTTTTATTTCAGAAACTGTTGGGGCAACGTCTGTTATATCATCAATTAGTACCATCCCTCTCACTGTTCCATGCGCCATTTGTACACTGAAAGTAACAAAGGAACGTAAAATTAAGAAAAGTGAAACGCTTATGTATGTAAATACTAACACTGATTGTATTTTATCATGGAATTGGACATTTTGAATATATCCAAAGTAGCTTGGTGTACCAAAAGTTCACTTCGAGTGGTGAAGTGGTGTTAACCGCGAGCCTTTGGCGCGCGGTTAACACCACTTTACCACGAGTGGTGAACATTTGGTACACCAAGCTACGTTGGGTATATTTTATTTATACCAAGATCGCCAGATTATTAAGAGTCGCTATTATGTTTTCTCGATTTTACTGAACAGCAGTCGTACATACATACGAGTCTGTTTACATGAGCACCGGTGGGCGGTACTTCCGCTGTCAATTTTATCGCCGAAACGAAGTGGAAAAATAAACACGCGAATCACAGGACATTTTTTTATTTTAATAACAGCATAATAACATGCCATTTTAAGTTATGGATGCTTTATTAACATGAGTCACCGCATGTTTGTTAATTTTTGGTATCTTTGGAGCTAATCTCATTTAAAAACGAAATGGAATAATAATAACATATTATTCGGAGTTATAGATTGTTTTTTTACAATGAGACAATGCCTATTTGTTAATTTTGGGCATCTTATGAGGTAAACCCATTTTAAAAACGTAATAAATAATTGTCACATTCATTTCACCCTTCGCGAGACGACATGCGAAAAATTTAATCAAGTTTGCATTCAGGTCGTCTTCACCAAAGGTCCACTTGGATGTAGTCATACTGTTGGTGTACAATTTAACTTTTGAAATCATATTGCTGGCGTGTTCACTTCGGCTGGTGTGTGAAGCTAAAATTTATGTCATAGGCGGTTTATATATATAATAGAATAGGTAATCATGGTATAGATATATATATATCAATACAGCAGCATAATGTATACAAAATCATACTAAAATAGAAAAGCGCTAGTTTATAGATGCGAACTTACACCCAGTGTAGAAATATGCTCATCATAATAGTGTAAGGCTATTACCCGGACAAATTATTAGGCTGAGATAACTTCATATCAGCCTGATGTGAAGTTACAGAGGGCTGATATCTCACCCTATATGAAACTAACTTGGTAATAACCTTTTTATTTATTAAGACGACATGAATAATTACAAAATGTTCTCAGATCTATTTCAGGTTTCTAACGGTGTTATCGTTTATCACTCTAAGTCGAAAGTTTCTTCATCTCTAACTTGAACGTATGTCCGCTTTCGACTCTTCATCTCACCTTGGGTTGAATTTACTACAGTTAAAACTAGAAGTCCTGTCATGAAATGCGCACAAATAGCACGCGGACATGAGCGTTAATCCACGCGTTATGATCATAGTAAGGCTATCAAATTCTGTACATATGGCCTGTGCACAAGCAATGTTTCAGCCAATGGACCTCCGGGTAACCCGGAGGTCCATTGGCAGAAACGTTGCCTGTGTTTGCTGTCCGTAACCATGAGAAGCTGCCTTGCTTTGGATGCCATTCAATATGGCAATTGCGCGCAACCCCTACGCGCTATTAAGCCTAAATAAGCGCACATTTCGTAACAGGACTTCTTGTTTTAACTGTAATCAACTTTCTTCTTCTCAACTCCAACCTTCCTAGTTGTGTTCGACGAATAATGTTGAACGATTTCGTTGTAAATATATCGGTTGTTTCTAGTAACTGATCAAGGCGGACAACTGTCGCGTGATATCATATCAGCCGACTTCGTAGCTTGATAACGACGAATTCTTAGAAAGTAAATGGTATCTAATGAATAATAATTTAAGATCAAATTGTTGAATTTTCGAGAACCAAACACTTTCTGGAAATCTCAGTAAAAATAACCTGTAGAACGGATAAATGCTTTCTCCAGTTACGATTTCCACGGCAGTCACGCAACACCATTGAAGTACAAGAAGGCGGCCCACCGACACTTTGTATAATACCTTTCAAACTTGCAGTTCATGGAAAGGTTTTCCCACTAGTGCACTTCTGGAGAAAAAGAAAACACGCGCTATTCCCTCAAGCACAAGAGGGAAGCTGCTTTTGGCACCCTTGATTATCCGACGTCCATTGCAGCGGGTAAGGTGGTGGTGGTACAAGAAGGGGTAATCCACTCGTTTTGCAGTGTCCAAATTGATGAATTTCAAGTAGCCCCTCCCCCCCCCCCCACCTTCCCCCGTCTTCAGAAATTAGAAGGTCAGCGAAGACTTCAGGTGATTTCTCTGCAAACTACTGAATTGTTTGCTAGCCATATTCTCACATGTTGATCTAGACTCACTGAAATTTTGTAAATGGGGAAACCAATATATAACGGTACAAAGGAAGGAGAATCGCGGAGAAGCTGTAACTGTATACATGTGGACACCGCGATAACACATGAACCCCCATTACCCGAAACCGGAAATAGCAATGTGTTATCGCGGACCATACCGTGTCCTCTTGTCTCTGCGCTTGTGAAAACAAACTCAGTGACAAAAGGGAGGCACACGTACGAGGTCCGCCCACCCTTGTATCCGCCCATGATTGTCGATTGATGTGATTGGGCTTGTGAAATACAGATTCAATTTTATAGTTCCAACGGCGGTGGGGTTTATATCGCTTAAGTGCAACAGGGTGCCATCTACAATGCATTGTAGATGACGCCCTGTTACACCCAAGGGACGAATAATGAATGACCTCAGTTGCCAACCTTTTATTAGGGCCGTAAACACTGGTGAGTGTGGTGGTGCTAAGTAGTATGTCTCGAGCTTTTGAGGTCTCATTGACAGGACCCCGGAAGCGACGTCATGTCACGTGACTCAGCCACTCGATCGAGCAATTGCTCTAAAGCACATTTGCTAGATGGGATTCGAGTCATTCGAGCAGTATGTGCGAGTCACTCGAACGAACAATTGCTCGATAGCTCATTTGCTCGATCAGATTCTAGTCGTTCGAGCAATGACTTTTCAGTAATTGCTCGATAGCTTTAAGGGGAATTTGCGATAGGTATGTCTTCGGTGTGGCCTAAAAAGACTGGCCAAATAGGTAATAGTATGTTCAGATAAGTATCCTGTAAAGGTATCTTCGAAAGGTATCCTCGAAAGGTATCCTCAAATACTGAAATGAGGCTAAGAGCAGTATGTGCGAGTCACTTGGCCGAGTAAATACTTTATAGCTCATTTGCTCGATTGGTTTCGAGTCGTTCGAGCAGTATGTGCGAGTCACTCGATCGAGCAATTACTCTAAAGGTCATTTGCTCGATGGGCTTCGGGTCGTTCGAGCAATGACTTTTCAGTAATTGTTCGATAGCTTCTTAGGTAAATTTGGGATAGTTATGTCTTGAGGGTGGCATAGAAAGCTGGCCAAATAGGAAATAGTATCCTCAGATAAGTATCCTATAAAAGGTATCCTCAAATAATATATTGCCATGTCATAGGTATCCTCAAATACCGAAATGCTAAGAGTCGTATGTGCGAGTCACTCGATCGAGCAATTGCTTTAAAGCACATTTGCTCTGATTCGAGTCGTTCGAGCAATATGTGCGAGTCACTTGAATGTGCAGTTACTCGATAGCTCATTTGCTCGATGGACTTCGCGAGTCGTCCGAGCAGTATGTGGAGTCAGTCGATAGATTCTTGGCTTTAGGAATTATATAGGAATTCGTTATACAGAAGGGAGATAACTCTGCAGACAGATTATGGGGAATCAGTCAACCTAATTGGTTAGTTAGCGCTAGTAAAGTGAACTGATTAGGTGATTTAGATAAATGAAACAACAAGCGTACCCGGAATAGGGTCAGAACTAAAAAGAACAGACCAGAAAAGCTAAACGTAGTAATAAAAAGCAAAGCTGTTCCATCTGATAGGCTCTTCTTCTGGGGTATTCTCCAGGACAAACGAACATGGTCAGGTAGACGAAAACTATTGCATAGATATATAGAAGAAAAGGATTCTGAAAGAATTCGAAATAGTAAAACATTTGTTGTTTGCGGTAATTCTACGAATCGGGAAATTACTCTTGTACAAAGGAACACACCCTCCGAACATACCCCTGTCCTATAAGAAGGTCACATAGCAACCACGTGCTACCATAGAAACAAAGATGGCGTCCTCCAGTATACAAAATGGACGACGGAAACTTACACGATGTTTTTAACTTTCTACGTTTTTTTTATTTTGTTTGTGGGTCTGTGTGTGGGTTTATAGTTTGTGATTTTGTTTCTTAAGAGGTAAAATTGCTGTTTCAGAGCGATGTTTTTGCGTCATAGGTATTTCCCAACCGGTGCTCTTTTAATCAAAGCTACGCAAATCAACCAGTACAAAGAGAGATAGGGAGCACGGCGGCTCAGTGGTTACGGCATTGAAGTTCAAACCAAGGCAAATCAACCAGTACAAAGAGAGATAGGGAGCGCGGGGGCTCAGTGGTTACAGCATTGAAGTTCAAACCGAGAGGTTCACATCAACCAGTACAAAGAGAGATAGGGAGCTCGGGGGCTCAGTGGTTACGGCATTGAAGTTCAAACCGAGAGGTTCACATCAACCAGTACAAAGAGAAATAGGGAGCGCGGGGGCTCAGTGGTTACGGCATTGAAGTTCAAACCGAGAGGTTCACATCAACCAGTACAAAGAGAGATAGGGAGCGCGGGGGCTCAGTGGTTACGGCATTGAAGTTCAAACCGAGAGGTTCACATCAACCAGTACAAAGAGAGGTAGGGAGCTCGGGGGCTCAGTGGTTACGGCATTGAAGTTCAAACCGAGAGGTTCACATCAACCAGTACAAAGAGAGGTAGGGAGCGCGGGGGCTCAGTGGTTACGGCATTGAAGTTCAAACCGAGAGGTTCACATCAACCAGTACAAAGAGAGATAGGGAGCGCGGGGGCTCAATGGTTACGGCATTGACAATATTTGAAGTTCAAACCGAGAGGTTCACGGTTCGATCCCCGCTAGGGATAACTGCGTTATGTCCTTGAGCAAGGCACCTAATCCCGATTGTCCACGAAGGCGTACTGAATGTCGATGGTGCGCTTCAACAAATGTTAACATTGCTTACGTGGAGTTGGGGGGGGGGGGGGCGGGTCTGACAGTTGCTTGCCGTTGGTCGATGGTTCTCTCCGGGTACTCCGGCTTCCTCCACCCGTAAAACTTCCGGCACGGGGTGACCCTGGCTGTCGAAAGTGTCGTTAAACCCCCATAAAATAAATATTTATCGCAATTTTCAATGGGTTTGAATTGAATGAAATTTGGGCTTGGGCTTTGCAGTAGTGCCAACAAAAGCAGACTGAAACCCTCACTACAATTGACGGAGAAGTAACCTTTTAAACATACAGATTTGCGAGGGGTCAGTCGTTACAATCACCATATCTCACTCCGTTGTAAGAGGATTTGGGTGAAATTTCAACTGTCTGGTAGCGCTTGCTTTGTTGCCTTGAATAACATCAGTACCCATGCAAACATACAGAGCATGGTGAATTAAAGAATATTATATGCAGCGCACCGAAATCTCTATTTGTTTACGATATGACAAAAATGGCCGAGTTATCTCGCGACTGTTGCCTGTTTCCGGCACTCAAGCGATTCAACGAACAAAGCATTGTAAATGTCGCCTTGCCACACTAAAAGTACGACGTTTTACAGCAACCCTAAACCATGCTGAAAATGAAATCCCCTCCGCACATATGTGCCTAGTGCCTGGTCCAGTGCAAGGAGACTAGACGTTTGTGTGGAGAGTAGTGTATGGAGACTAGTGTCTGGATACTAGTGTGTGGAGACTACTGTCTGGAGACTAGTGCCTGGAGACTAGTGACCGTAGACTGGCGTCTGAAGACTAGTGTATGTAGACTAGTGTCTGGAGACTAGTGCCTGGAGATTAGTGCCCGTATACTGGCGTGACAGTGGCGTATAGAGACTATTGCCTGGACACTAGTGTGTTGCGACTAGCGTCTGGACACATATCCTGGAGACTAGTGCCTGGAGACTAATGTCTGGAGACTAGTGTATGGAGACAAGTGTCTGGAGACATCGCCTGGAGACTAGTGCTTGGAGACTACTGCCAGGAGACTAGAGTCTCGACACTAGTGTATGGAGACTAGTGAATGGAGACTAGTGTATGGAGACTAGTGTCTGGAGACATCGCCTGGGGACTAGTTCCTGGAGACTAGTACCTGGAGACTAGGGCCCGTAGACTGGCATCTGTAGACTATTGCCTAGAGACTAGTGTATGGAGACTAGCGTCTGGGTCATCGACTGGAGACTAGTGCCTGGATACTAGCGCCTGGAGACTAGAGAATGGAGACTAGTGCCTGGAGACTAGTGCCCGTAGACTGGCGTCTGGAGACTAGAGAATGGAGACTAGTGCCTGGAGACTAGTGCCCGTAGACTGGCGCCTGGAGACTATTGCCTGGATATTAGTGTATGGATACTAATGTCACGAGGCTAGTGGCAGGACATTAGTGTATGGAGACTAGTGTATGGAGACTAGAGCCTGGAGACTAGAACCTGGAGACTAGCGCCTGTAGACTAGAGAATGGAGACTAGTGCCTGGAGACTAGTGCCCGTAGATTGGCGCCTGGAGACTAGAGAATGGAGACTAGTGCCTGGAGACTAGTGCCCGTAGTCTGGCGCCTGGAGACTATTGCCTGGATATTAGTGTATGGAGACTAATATCACGAGGCTAGTGGCAGGACATTAGTGTATGGAGACTAGTGTATGGAGACTAATGTATGGAGACTAGAGCCTGGAAACTAGAGCCTGGAGACTAGAACCTGGAGACTCGTGCCTGGAGACTAGTGCCCGTAGACTGGCCTAGAGACTTGTGTATGGACACTAGCGTCTGGAGACATCGCCTGGGGACTAGTGCCTGGAGACTGCTGTCAAGAGACTAGTGGCTGGACACTAGTGCCTGGAAACTAGTGCCTGGAGACTAGTGCTTGGAGACTTCTGCCTGGAGACTATTGTAGGGAGACTAGTGTAAGGAGACTAGTGTATGCAGTCTAATGTATGGAGACTAGTGTCTGGAGACTTCTGCCTGGAGACTATTGTAAGGAGATTAGTGTATGAAGACGAGTGGAATTAGACTAGTGAATGGACACTAGTGTCTGGAGGTTAGAGCTTGGAGACTAGTGCCTTGAGACTAGTGTCTGGAGACTAGTGCCTGGAGACTTCTGCCTGGAGACTATTGTAAGGTGATTAGTGCATGGAGACTAGTGCATGGAGACTAGTGTATGGACACTAGTGCCTGGAGATTAGTGCCTGGAGATTAGAGTCTGGAGACTAGTGCATGGAGGCTGGTTCCTAGAGACTAGTGCCTGGAGACTAGTGTCTGGAGAATAGAGTCTGGAGACTAGGGCATGGAGGCTGGTTCCTAGAGACTAGTGCCTGGAGACTAGTGCCTGGAGGCCAAAGTCAGGAGACTAGTGCCCGGAGATTAGTGCCTGGAGACGAGTGCCTGGAGACTAGTGTATGGAGATTAGTGCCTGAAGACCAGTGTCTGGAGACTGGTGTCCACAGATTAGTGCCTAGAGACTAGTGTCTGGAAACTAGTGTCTGGTGACTAGTGTATGAAAACTAGTGCCTGGAGAGCAGTGTCTGGAGACTGGTGTCCGGAGATTAGTGCCTGGAGACTAGCGTCTGGAGACTAGTGCCCGGAGACTAGTGCCTGGCGACTAGTGCCTGGAGACGAATGTCTGGAGACTAGTGTATGGAGACTAGAGCCTGGAGACCAGTGTCTGGAGACTGGTGTCCGGAGATTAGTGGCTGGAAACTAATGCCTGGAGACAAATGTCTGAAGATTAGTGCCCGGGAACTAGTGCCTGGAGACTAGTGTCTGAAGACGAGAGTATGGAGACTAGTGTCTGGAGACTAATGACTGGTCACTGGAGACTAATATCTGGAGACTAGTGTATAGAGACTAGTGCCCAGAGACCTGTGACTGGAGACTAGTGCCTGAAGACTAGCGCCTGGAGACTAGTGTCTGGACACGAGTGTATGGAGACTAGTGCCTGGAGACCAGTGTCTGGAGACTGGTGTCCGGAGATTAGTGCCTGGAGACTAGTGTCTGGAGACTAGTGCCTGGAGACTAGTGTCTGGAGACTAGTGCCTGGAGACTAGTGCCTGGAGACAAGTGCCTGGAGACCAGTGTCTGGAGACTGGTGTATGGAGACTAGTGCCTGGAGACCCGTGTCTGGAGACTGGTGTCCGGAGATTAGAGCCTGGTGACTAGTGTCTGGAGACTAGTGCCTGGAGACTAATGTTTGGAGACTAATGTCTGGAGACTAGTGTATGGAGACTGGTGTCTGGAGACTAGTGCCTGGAGACTAGTGCCTGGAGACTAGTGTCTGGAGACTACTGCCTGGAGACTAGTGCCTGGAGACTAGTGTATGGAGACTAGGGCCTCAAGACCAGTGTCTGGAGACTGGTGTCCACAGATTAGTGGTTGGGGAAAATGTCTGGAGACTAGTGAATGGAGACTGGTGTCCGGATATTAGTGCCTGGAAACTAGTGTCTGGAGACTGGTGTCCACCGATTAGTGGTTGGGGAAAAATGTCTGGAGACTAGAGCCTAGAGACTAGTGTCTGGAGACTAGTGTATGGAGACTAGTGCCTTGCGACTAGTGCCTGGACACTAATGTCTGGCGACTAGTGTATGAAAACTAGCGCCTGGAGACTAGTGCCCGTAGACTGGCCTAGAGACTTGTGTATGGACACTAGCGTCTGGAGACATCGGCTGGGGACTAGTGCCTGGAGACTGCTGTCAAGAGACTAGTGGCTGGACACTAGTGCCTGGAAACTAGTGCCTGGAGACTAGTGCTTGGAGACTTCTGCCTGGAGACTATTGTAGGGAGACTAGTGTAAGGAGACTAGTGTATGCAGTCTAATGTATGGAGACTAGTGTCTGGAGACTTCTGCCTGGAGACTATTGTAAGGAGATTAGTGTATGAAGACGAGTGGAATTAGACTAGTGAATGGACACTAGTGTCTGGAGGTTAGAGCTTGGAGACTAGTGCCTTGAGACTAGTGTCTGGAGACTAGTGCCTGGAGACTTCTGCCTGGAGACTATTGTAAGGTGATTAGTGCATGGAGACTAGTGCATGGAGACTAGTGTATGGACACTAGTGCCTGGAGATTAGTGCCTGGAGATTAGAGTCTGGAGACTAGTGCATGGAGGCTGGTTCCTAGAGACTAGTGCCTGGAGACTAGTGTCTGGAGAATAGAGTCTGGAGACTAGGGCATGGAGGCTGGTTCCTAGAGACTAGTGCCTGGAGACTAGTGCCTGGAGGCCAAAGTCAGGAGACTAGTGCCCGGAGATTAGTGCCTGGAGACGAGTGCCTGGAGACTAGTGTATGGAGATTAGTGCCTGAAGACCAGTGTCTGGAGACTGGTGTCCACAGATTAGTGCCTAGAGACTAGTGTCTGGAAACTAGTGTCTGGTGACTAGTGTATGAAACTAGTGCCTGGAGAGCAGTGTCTGGAGACTGGTGTCCGGAGATTAGTGCCTGGAGACTAGCGTCTGGAGACTAGTGCCCGGAGACTAGTGCCTGGCGACTAGTGCCTGGAGACGAATGTCTGGAGACTAGTGTATGGAGACTAGAGCCTGGAGACCAGTGTCTGGAGACTGGTGTCCGGAGATTAGTGGCTGGAAACTAATGCCTGGAGACAAATGTCTGAAGATTAGTGCCCGGAGACTAGTGCCTGGAGACTAGTGTCTGAAGACGAGAGTATGGAGACTAGTGTCTGGAGACTAATGACTGGTCACTGGAGACTAATATCTGGAGACTAGTGTATAGAGACTAGTGCCCAGAGACCTGTGTCTGGAGACTAGTGCCTGAAGACTAGCGCCTGGAGACTAGTGTCTGGACACGAGTGTATGGAGACTAGTGCCTGGAGACCAGTGTCTGGAGACTGGTGTCCGGAGATTAGTGCCTGGAGACTAGTGTCTGGAGACTAGTGCCTGGAGACTAGTGTCTGGAGACTAGTGCCTGGAGACTAGTGCCTGGAGACTAGTGCCTGGAGACTAGTGCCTGGAGACCAGTGTCTGGAGACTGGTGTATGGAGACTAGTGCCTGGAGACCCGTGTCTGGAGACTGGTGTCCGGAGATTAGAGCCTGGTGACTAGTGTCTGGAGACTAGTGCCTGGAGACTAATGTTTGGAGACTAATGTCTGGAGACTAGTGTATGGAGACTGGTGTCTGGAGACTAGTGCCTGGAGACTAGTGCCTGGAGACTAGTGTCTGGAGACTACTGCCTGGAGACTAGTGCCTGGAGACTAGTGTATGGAGACTAGGGCCTCAAGACCAGTGTCTGGAGACTGGTGTCCACAGATTAGTGGCTGGGGAAAATGTCTGGAGACTAGTGAATGGAGACTGGTGTCCGGATATTAGTGCCTGGAAACTAGTGTCTGGAGACTGGTGTCCACCGATTAGTGGTTGGGGAAAAATGTCTGGAGACTAGAGCCTAGAGACTAGTGTCTGGAGACTAGTGTATGGAGACTAGTGCCTTGCGACTAGTGCCTGGACACTAATGTCTGGCGACTAGTGTATGAAAACTAGCGCCTGAGACCAGTTTCTGGAAACTGGTGTCCGGATATTAGTGCCTGGAGACTAGTGTCTGGAGACTAGTGTCTGGACACTACTGGCTGGAGACTAGTGCCTGGAGACTAGTGTATGGAGACTAGTGCCCGAAGACCAGTGTCTGGAAACTGGTGTCCACAGATTAGTGGTTGGGGAAAAATGTCTGGAGACTAGTGCCAAGAGACTAGTGTCTGGAGACTAGTGTATGGAGACTAGTGCTTGGCGACTAGTGCCTGGACACTAATGTCTGGTGACTAGGGTATGAAAACTAGTGCCTGGAGACTAGTGTCTGGAGACTGGTGTCCGGAGATTAGTGCCTGGAGACTAATGTCTGGAGACGAGTGCCTGGAGACTAAAGTCTGGGGAGTAGTGTCTGGAGACTAGTGCCTGGCAACAAGTATTGCACCTGGAGACTAGTGTATGGAGACTAGTGTCTGAAGACTTGTGTCAGAAGAATAGTGTCTGGGGACTAGCGTATGGAGACTTGTACCTGGAGACTAGTGTACGGAGTCTAGTGTCTGGAGAATAATGTCTGGGGATTAGTGTATGGAGACTTGCACCTGGAGAATAGTGTACGGAGACTAGTGTCTGGAGAATAGTGTCTGGGGACTAGTGTGTGGAGACTTCCACCTGGAGACTAGTGTACAGAGACTAGTGCATGGAGACTAGTGCCAGGAGATGAGTGCCTTGAGACTAGTGTATGGAGACAAGTGTGTGAAGACTAGAGAATTGAGACTAGTGTCTGGAGAATATTGCCTGGAGAGTAGTGCCTGGAGACTAGTTTGTGGAGCCTAGTGTGTGGAGACTAGTGTCAGGAGACTATTGCCAGGAGACTAGTGTATGGAGACTAGTGTGTGGGGACTAGTGTGTGGGGACTATTGTGTGGAGACTTGCACCTGGAGACTAGTGTACGGAGACTAGTGTCTGGTGACTAGTGTCTGGAAAATAGTGTATGGGGACTAGTTTGAGGAGACTTGCACCTGGAGACTAGTGTACAGAGACTAGTGTCAGAAGACTAGTCTCTGCAGAATAGTGTCTGGGGACTAGTGTGAGGAGACTTGCACCTGGAGACTAGTGTAAGGAGACTATTGTCTGAAGACTAGTGTCTGGAGAATAGTGCCTGGTGACTAGTGCATGGAGACTTGTACATAGAGACGAGGGTACAGAGATTATTGTCTGAAGACTAGTGTCTGGAGAATAGTGTATGGGGACTAGTGTGTGGAGACTTGTACCTGGAGACTAGTGTACAGAGACTAGTGTCTGAAGACTAGTGTCTGGAGAATAGTGCCTGGGGACTAGTGCATGGAGACTTGTACCTGGAGACTAGTGTACAGAGACTATTGTCTGAAGACTAGCGTCTGGAGAATAGTGCCTGGTGACTAGTGCATGGAGACTTGTACATAGAGACTAGTGTACAGAGACTAGTGTCTGAAGACTAGTGTCTGTAGAATAGTGCCTGGGGACTAGTGCATGGAGACTTGTACCTGGAGACTAGTGTATGGAGACTAGTGTCTGAAGACTAGTGTCTGGAGAATAGTGCCTGATGACTAGTGCATGGAGACTTGTACCTGGAGACTAGTGTACAGAGACTAGTGTCTGAAGACTAGTGTCTGTAGAATAGTGCCTGGGGACTAGTGCATGGAGACTTGCACCTGGTGACTAGTGTAAGGAGACTATTGTCTGAATACTAGTGTCTGGAGAATAGTGCCTGGGGACTAGTGCATGGAGACTTGTACCTGGAGACTAGTGTACAGAGACTAGTGTCTGAAGACTAGTGTCTGGAGAATAGTGCCTAGGGACTAGTGCATGGAGACTTGTACCCGGAGACTAGTGTACAGAGACTAGTGTCTGAAGACTAGCGTCTGGAGAATAGTGTCTGGGGACTAGTACATGGAGACTTGTACCTGGAGACTAGTGTATGGAGACTAGTGTCCGGGGACTAGTGTGTGGAGACTTGCACCTGGAGACTAGTGTACGAAGACTAGGGTCTGGAGACTAGTGTCTGAAGAATTGTGCCTGGGGAATAGTGTGTGGAGATTTGTACCTCGAGACTAGTGTACGGAGACTAGTGTCTGAAGACTAGTGTCTGTAGAATAGTGTCTGGAGACTAGTGTGAGGAGACTTGCACCTGGAGACCAGTGTAAGGAGACTATTGTCTGAAGACTAGTGCCTGGAGAATAGTGCCTGGGGACTAGTACATGGAGACTTATACCTGGAGACTAGTGTACAGAGACTAGTGTCTGAAGACTAGTGTCTGGAGAATAGTGCCTGGGGACTAGTGCATGGAGACTTGTACCTGGAGACTAGTGTACAGAGACTAGTGTCTGAAGACTAGCGTCTGGAGAATAGTGTCTGGGGACTAGTACATGGAGACTTGTACCTGGAGACTAGTGTATGGAGACTAGTGTCTGGAGAATAGTGTCCGAGGACTAGTGTGTGGAGACTTGCACCTGGAGACTAGTATACAGAGACTATTGTCTGGAGACTAGTGTCTGGAGAATAGAGTCTGGAGACTAGTGCATGGATGCTGGTTCCTAGAGACTAGTGCCTGGAGACTAGTGTATGGAGGCTAGTGCCTGGAGGCCAAAGTCTGGAGACTAGTGCCCGGAGATTAGTGCCTGGAGACTAGTGTATGGAGATCAGTGCCTGAAGACCAGTGTCTGGAGACTGGTGTCCACAGATTAGTGCCTAGAGACTAGTGTCTGAAAACTAGTGTCTGGTGACTAGTGTATGAAAACTAGTGCCTGGAGACCAGTGTCTGGAGACTGGTGTCCGGAGATTAGTGCCCGGAGACTAGCGTCTAGAGACTAGTGCCCGGAGACTAGTGCCTAGCGACTAATGCCTGGAGACTAATGTCTGGAGACTAGTGTATGGAGACTAGTGCCTGGAAACCAGTGTCTGGAGACTGGTGTCTGGAGATTAGTGGCTGGAAACTAGTGCCTGGAGACAAATGTCTGAAGATTAGTGCCTGGAGACTGGTGTCTGGAGACGAGAGTATGGAGACTAGTGTCTGGAGACTAATGACTGGTCACCGGAGACTAATATCTGGAGACTAGTGTATAGAGACTAGTGCCCAGAGACCAGTGTCTGGAGACTAGTGTCTGAAGACTAGCGCCTGGAGACTAGTGTATGGACACGAGTGTATGGAGACTAGTGCCTGGAAACCAGTGTCTGGAGACTGGTGTCTGAAATTGGTGGCTGGAGACTAGTGCCTGGAGATTATTGTCTGGAGATTAGTGCCTGGAGACTAGTGCCTGCAGACTAGTGTCTGGAGACGAATGTATTGAGACTAGTGTCTGGAGACTAATGGCTGGAGACTAATGTCTAGAGACTAGTGTATGGAGACTAGTGCACAGAGACCAGGGTCTGGAGGCTAGTGCCTGAAGACTAGCGCCTGCCGTCCATTGCCTGGGCACTAGTGTATGGGGACTAGTGCCTGGAGACCAGAGTGCGGAGACTGGTGTCCGGAGATTAGTGCATGGAGACTAGTGGCTGGAGACTAGTGCCCGGAGACTAGTGCCTGGAGACTAGTGTCTGGAGACGAGTGTATGGAGATGAGTGTATGGAGATTAGTGCCTGGAGACCAGTGTCTGGAGACTGGTGTCTGGAGACTAGTGCCTGGAGACTACTGCCTGCAGACTAATGTTTGGAGACTAATGTCCGGAGACTAGTGTATGGAGACTTGTGCCTGGAGATCAGTGTCTGAAGACTGGTGTCCGGATATTAGTTCCTGGAGACTAGTGTCTGGAGACTGGTGTCTGGAGACTACTGCCTGGAGACTAGTGCCTGAAGACTAGTGTCTGGAGACGAGTGTACGGACACTAGTGTCTGGAGACAAGTGACAGGAGACTAGAGCCTGGAGACTGGTGTCTGGAGACGAGTGTATGGAGATTAGTGCCTGTCGACTAGTGCCTGGAGACTTGTGCCTGGAGACTAGTGTCTGGAAACTAGTGCCTGGAGCATAGTGTCTGGAGACTAGTGTATGGAGACTCGTGCGTGGAGCCCAGTGTCTTGAGACTAATGCCTGGAGACTAGTGCCTGGAGACTAGTGTCTGCAGACTAGTGCCTGGAGACCAGTGTCTGGAGACTGGTGTCCGAAATTGGTGGCTAGAGACTAGTGCCTGGAGATTAGTGCCTGGAGACGAGTGTATGGACACTAGTGTCTGGAGACAAGTGTCTGGAGACTAGAGCCTGGAGCCCAGTGTCTGGAGACTAATGCCTGGAGACTAGTGCCTGAAGACTAGTGTCTGGAGACGAGTGTATGGACACTAGTGTCTGGAGACTAGTGACTGGAGACTAGTGCTTGGAGACTTGTGCCTGGAGACTAGTGTCTGGAGACTAGTGCTTGGAGCCCAGTGTCTGGAGACTAATGCCTGGAGACTAGTGCCTGAAGACTAGTGTCTGGAGACGAGTGTATGGACACTAGTGTCTGGAGACAAGTGACTGGAGACTAGTGCTTGGAGACTAGTGTCTGGAGACGAGTGTATGGAGATTAGTGCCTGTCGACTAGTGCCTGGCGACTTGTGCCTGGAGAATAGTGTCTGGAGACTATTGCCCTGGGACTAGTGCCTGGAGAAAAGTGTCTGGAGACTAGTGCCTGGAGCATATTGTCTGGAGACTAGCGCATGGAGACTCGTGCCTGGAGCCCAGTGTATGGAGACTAATGCCTGGAGACTAGTGCCTGGAGACTAGTGTCTGCCGACTAGAGCCGGGGGATTAGAGCCTGGGGACTAGTGCCTGGAGACTAGTGTCTGGAGACGAGGGTACGGACACTTGTCCCTGGCGACTAGTGCCTGGAGACTTGTGCTTGGAGACTAGTGCCTGGAGACTAGTCACTGGAGACTGGTGCCTGGAGACTTGTGTATGGAGACTAGTGTCTGGAGACTAGTACCTGGAGACTGGTGTCCGGAGACCAGTGTCTGGAGACAAGTGACTGGGGACTAGTGTCTAAAGACTACTGCCTGGAGCCTAGTGCCTGCAGACTAGTGTATGGAGACTAGTGCCTGGCGACTAGTGCCTGGAGACTTGTGTCTGGAGACTAGTGTCTGGAGACTAGTGACTGGAGACTAGTGCCTGGAGACTAGTGTCTGGAGACGAGTGTATGGAGCCTAGTGCCTGCAGACTGGTGTATGGAGACTTGTGTCTGGAGACTAGTGTCTGGCGTCTAGTGCCTGAAGACTTGTGCCTGGAGACTAGTGTCTGGAGACTAGTGCTTGGAGACTAGTGCAAGGAGACCAGTGCCTGGGGACTAATGACTGGAGACTTCTGCCTGTAGTGTAGTGTAGTGTGTGAAGACTAGTGTCTAGAGACTAGTGTATGAAGACAGGTTCATCGAGACTAGTGTATGGAGACTAGTGCCTGGAGACTAATGTATGAAGACTAGTGCCTAAGGACTAGCGCCTGGAGACTAATGAATAAAGACTTGTGCCTGGAGAATAGTATCTGGAGGTTAGTGCCTGGAAACCAGTGTCTTGAGACTAGTGTACAGAGACTAATACATGGAAACTAGTGCCTTAAAACTAGTGTCTGGAGGCTAGTGCATGGAGACTAGTGTATGGAGACTAGTGCCTAGAGACAAGTGCTTGGAGAATAATGACTGGAGACTTGTGCGTGGAGAATAGTGTATGAAGACTTGTACCTGGAGGCTAGTGTACAGAGACTAGTGTCTGGAGACTAGTGTCTGGAGAATAGTGTCTGGGGACTAGTGTGTGGAGACTTGTACCTGGAGACTAGTGTACAGAGATTAGTGTCTGGAGAATAGTGTCTGGGGACTAGTGTGTTGAGACTTTCACCTGGAGACTACCTTATGGAGACTAGTGCCTGGAGACTAGTGCCAGGAGATGAGTGCCTGTAGACTAGTGTCTGGAGACTGGTGTCTGGAGACTAGTGCCTGGAGACTACTGCCTGCAGACTAATGTTTGGAGACTAATGTCCGGAGACTAGTGTATGGAGACTTGTGCCTGGAGATCAGTGTCTGGAGACTGGTGTCCGGATATTAGTGCCTGGAGACTAGTGCCTGGAGACTGGTGTCTGGAGACTACTGCCTGGAGACTAGTGCCTGAAGACTAGTGTCTGGAGACGAGTGTATGGACACTAGTGTCTGGAGACAAGTGTCTGGAGACTAGAGCCTGGAGACTAGTGTCTGGAGACGAGTGTATGGAGATTAGTGCCTGTCGACTAGTGCCTGGAGACTTGTGCCTGGAGACTAGTGTCTGGAGACTAGTGCCTGGAGCATAGTGTCTGGAGACTAGTGTATGGAGACTCGTGCCTGGAGCCCAGTGTCTGGAGACTAATGCCTGGAGACACGTGCCTGGAGACTAGTGTCTGCAGACTAGTGCCTGGAGACCAGTGTCTGGAGACTGGTGTCCGAAATTGGTGGCTGGAGACTAGTGCCTGGAGATTAGTGCCTGGAGACTAGTGCCTGGAGACTATTGTCTGGAGACGAATGGATGGAGACTAGTGTCTGGAGACTAATGACTGGAGACTAATGTCTAGAGACTAGTGTATGGAGACTAGTGCACAGAGACCAGGGTCTGGAGGCTATTGCCTGAAGACTAGCGCCTGCAGTCTAGTGTCTGGACACTAGTGCATGGAGACTAGTGCCTGGAGACCAGTGTCCTGAGACTGGTGTCCGGAGATTAGTGCATGGAGACTAGTGGCTGGAGACTAGTGCCTGGAGACTAGTGCCTGGAGAAAAATGTATGGAGACTAGTGCCTGGAGCAGTGTCTGGAGACGAGTGCATGGAGATGAGTGTATGGAGATTAGGGCCTGGAGACCAGTGTCTGGACACTGGTGTCCGGTAATTAGTGCCTGGAGACTAGTGTCTGGAGACTAGTGCCTGGAGACTTATGTTTGGAGACTAATGTCCGGAGACTAGTGTATGGCGACTTGTGCCTGGAGATCAGTGTCTGGAGACTGGTGTCCGGAGATTAGTGCCTGGAGACTAGTGTCTGGAGACTGGTGTCTGGTGACTTCTGCCTGGAGACTAGTGCCTGAAGACTAGTGTCTGGAGACAAGTGTATGGACACTAGTGTCTGGAGACTAGTGACTGGAGACTAGTGCTTGGAGACTAGTGTCTGGAGACGAGTGTATGGAGATTAGTGCCTGTCGACTAGTGCCTAGACACTTGTGCCTGGAGAATAGTGTCTGGAGACTATTGCCCTGGGACTAGTGCCTGGAGAAAAGTGTCTGGAGACTAGTGCCTGGAGCATATTGTCTGGAGACTAGTGCATGGAGACTCGTGCCTGGAGCCCAGTGTATGGAGACTAATGCCTGGAGACTAGTGCCTGGAGACTAGTGTCTGCAGACTAGTGCCGGGGGACTAGAGCCTGGGGACTATTGCCTGGAGACTAGTGTCTGGAGACGAGGGTACAGACACTTGTCCCTGGCGACTAGTGCCTGGAGACTTGTGCTTGGAGACTAGTGCCTGGAGACTAGTCACTGGAGACTGGTGCCTGGAGACTTGTGTACGGAGACTAGTGTCTGGAGACTAGTACCTGGAGACCGGTGTCCGGAGACCAGTGTCTGGAGACAAGTGACTGGGGACTAGTGTCTAAAGACTACTGCCTGGAGCCTAGTGCCTGCAGACTAGTGTATGGAGACTAGTGCCTGGCGACTAGTGCCTGGAGACTTGTGTCTGGAGACTAGTGTCTGGAGACTAGTGACTGGAGACTAGTGCCTGGAGACTAGTGTCTGGAGACGAGTGTATGGAGCCTAGTGCCTGCAGACTAGTGTATGGAGACTTGTGTCTGGAGACTAGTGTCTGGCGTCTAGTGCCTGAAGACTTGTGCCTGGAGACTAGTGTCTGGAGACTAGTGCTTGGAGACTAGTGCAAGGAGACCAGTGCCTGGGGACTAATGACTGGAGACTTCTGCCTGTAGTGTAGTGTAGTGTGTGAAGACTAGTGTCTAGAGACTAGTGTATGAAGACAGGTTCATCGAGACTAGTGTATGGAGACTAGTGCCTGAAGACTAATGTATGGAGACTAGTGCCTAAGGACTAGCGCCTGGAGACTAATGACTAAAGACTTGTACCTGGAGAATAGTATCTGGAGGTTAGTGCCTGGAAACCAGTGTCTTGAGACTAGTGTACAGAGACTAATACATGGAAACTAGTGCCTTAAAACTAGTGTCTGGTGACTAGTGTATGAAAACT